>CM064869.1:46763996-47363996 GCA_032719365.1 Prinsepia uniflora
ATGAACCCATTTTGTATGGGTGTGGTGAATATAATAATTGTATTCTCCCGATGTGGGACAAATGTCAACTACTGTGGGACTGACACGTGGAGGTGGTATCTAGACTCGACTAGGGTTTGTTTGCATGAGTGGGCCTGGACTCCTTGGGCTTGTGCTAGGTGACAGTGTTGGGCCGTCAGGTCGGTCTGGACCAATTCACCGACAGACAGGGGCTGGGCTTCCAGAGTCGGCCAGTGGAATCGTGTCGGAAGAGGGCTGGGCCTCTAGGTCGGTCTGGGCTGACATGCCGAGCCTGCCAGAGGGCTGGGCCTCCAAGATTGGTCCGGATTGGTCGCCGTTTTGGTAATGGGCTAGGCCTGCAGTCAGTATGGGCTTCATGCTCGGTCTAGGCCGATATGGTATAAACACACGGTTTTGGGTCTTTGAGTTTTACCAGATAATTCTCTCCTTTCTTCCCTTATTTTCCCTCGTTTTCCTTTCTTAATTTCTCTCTTCTTGCTTCTCGTATTCAATTCAATTCTCTCTGTTGAGTCTGATGATCAACTATGGATATAGTTATGTTTTTATCCTTGTTTTGATTTCAAGCGGAAACAATTGCCACCAATCTCCCTTTCAAAGTGGCAGGTGTCACTCAACAGGCAGATGAGTCACCAACTTGATTGATTCATCAAATAGCCCATCCAAAATTACCATTTTACCCTTACCAACAAAATGACCAAAATTCCCCTCGTATTCCTAGGTCCGTAACTTTCACATCCGAACTCCGATTGACGCATGACGCATGTCTACAGACTCATCGCCTCGAGACCTACCCAACAGTCCCTTCGGAAAGTCTGAAAAATATCCCGAATGAAATGTCAACTTTTGCCCCTCCATAACCAAGGGTAAAATCATCATTTCCTTCCAATTTTTCCAATTTTTTTGCTTTTTTGAATTTCTGGGTCGTCACATGCACTCACGCAACATCCGAGCTACGTCCGGGGACTACACATGTACCATCCGGACACGTACCAATATCCACAATCCAGTCCACATGTCAGGACCCACCCCTAATCCCCCGGGATTAAGGGCTAAATCCTGATCCCGTCTAACTTACGCATGACACGAAGGTTAAACTAACGTCCAACCTTCATGTGACACGTAAGTCGGACAAGGGATTCTCGATCCAACCATCCCAAAAGTAACCGGACATCCCAGAGTGTACCGAACTGCTGTGGATCGCGGGTGTGATGTCTCCGTCTCTCTTGACGAACAGCCCATACCGCAACAACTTGGAGGGTATCGAAAACACAAAAGACTGTGAGTGGACGAAAATAAAGTATATGTGGTCAGCTAAAAAAATATCCAATTACACTGTAGCAGGTGTCCCAATCCGGTTGCACACAAATCCCAATGTGCTAAAAGACCAAATTGCCCCTGCAAGTCCAAATTACCATTTTTCCCCTCACATTTCTAGAACCACAACTTATCTGTCTGATGTCCGATGATGGGGTGTCGCCTGTCGTTGTACTCAGGACGTCGAGATCTACCTAACGGTCCTTGGTTTGAGTGAAAAGAACTTGTCGTGCAAAAAGTCAACAAATTCCTCCTTTTAACCAAATTACGAAAGTGCCCTCAACCTTCCAAACATCGCAACTTCCTCCTCGGATGTCGGAATCGGGCGTGCCACCTGTCTACGGACTCGTGATGTCCCGAACTACGTCACGGTCATCGGTCAATGTCCATTTGACCGTCCGAACTAAAAGTCAACATTTTGCTCATTCTAGGGGCAAAATCGTCATTCTACACTCTCCATCCAAAAGTGTCAAACTAATCACCGATTCTCTTCGTTAATCCGTCATTAAACTCTAATCTAATCCCGACTCCCAGGACGGGTCGTTACACCACACATACCACATCAATCTCGGATCTAATCCGTCTATCATCTGGCTGGCATGGTATCCATTCCTGACCCAATATTGCAACCTATATGTCCGATTTTAGATCATATAACCATACACAAAGTTCTCTCTGAGTTCTCGTTGTCACTCGACCAACTCAAGTGACAATCCAACCAGTTCACTAACCAATCCAATTTCTTAGTTAACTCCCAAGTTCAACCGACTTACACCTACCAAGACGTACCAATCCTACCTAAAAAGTCTTTTTGGTTACCTACCTCAACCCCGATCTTGATGATGCGAAGGGAAGAATCCTAAAGTTGTGTTGTAAACCTCTAATCCAACAATATGGGTCTCATGGAAACACTTCCCAACAACGTTCCACAGTCATCTACTTCTAGCAATCCTCTCAACCCAAATCAATTTGACTCCCTTATGAGTCAATCGAGTCAACAAACTATAATCGCGGAGAATTCTGCTACTAAATGCCCGTACTACTCAACTAGTTCGAGAGACTCCAAGTCTCGATTATTGTGCTTGGTTGACGCTAATCCCAAACCATCGCGGTCCTCGGAGGATCCACATTAATCCTACTACAATGAAATCATGACTAGGAACCCAACACTGGTCCAACAAAACTGATACTCACTCAACGTTAGGTGACACCAAGCACCATCCGCTCCTCAACTCATTCAAATTTTGGGCCACAGCTAGTTCAACTTCTACAAGCTTACACATCTATGAATTTCATAGGTGAGGAAGATAGTTCACTAAGAACTTCCACGATAAAGAGTACTAGTTTCGCACTATGACTTGGTACAAATCACCAATGGTTAACTCAAATCTCAGGGCACCATCCCATTTTGCATCACTAGCAATGAGCTTCCTAGCTCACACACCAGGCCGAAGGAACTCCAATTCCACTGAAACCTATAGCTGAACCCTCAATTCTCTCTACTTTGTCGGTACCATCTGACATAGTGGTTGCAAAATGGGTTGAGTACCCGGAAGAAACTCAATCGTAACTCAACATCCCTCTGAGGTAGCAACCCTGATAAATCCTACGAGGAACACCACCAGAAATGTCGACACAGCCGACATCTTCCTCAAGCTTACTGAGCCATCTGGGGACTTCACAACACGTGTCCCACATCCCGAACAACCATTCTATAAGAACTTCCCGGTTTCCAAGCTGTAACTTTCAAAGGAAGTATCCTCTGGTCCTAACAAATACCACTGGTTCCTCCAACATTCAACAGAGAAGTAATGCATAGTACCAATCCATCTCTAAGATCATCCAAATCGTAAATCTCTAGGGAAATCCAATCTGTCTCATTGTCCAACCTTCCACACAAATCCAATAGATGATTCCATCACCGCACCAGTCGGAGTACTGACTCGCATGTCCCAACCCTATGGGAAGCTGATCCCAAGAAAGGAGTGTGTGAGTGCAAACTCCATCAACACTCATGAATTTCGTCCAATGATAGCTAGGGTACCTGTCACCAATCTAGGCATACCCTGTGCCTCCAGTAAACCAACTGAACTAGGAGGATACTGAAATCTTACTGAGCCACTCGGGATCCTCTCTATCCCGCTCATCGACCATTGTAATCGTACGATTGCCACTCAAAGATTCGAAGCTCGAAGCGTCCTTCTTCCAAGCTCCCTAGCAAATACGTCCTCTAGACGCCCTCGGCGTTCGCAAGAACCATCAGATTGCTGATGGAACTCCGACAAACTCATCCCCATCTGAGATGTAACACCATCACTCGAGTCTCACTCCCAAAACCCAACACAAGCCGATGAAGCCTTACTGCCTCAATCGAGTGCGATGCTGAATCTAAACCAAACCGCTCTGCTCATACGGAGCAATCATCATGTCCTCATGTTCTAGACACAAGAACTCCGCCTCTTGGCATCCCGATAAAACTAAGGCGTAAAAAACATCAAAAATGTTCCTCGAACGTCGCCCAACTCTCTATAGTATCATCCAAAACCGAAGATAGCACCGTATGCCTTCAACCCTGTGCAGACCAATCTAAAAAGTTCACTGCTATCTGTACCAAATGCTCATACGGTAACCCATCGCCCGTACAATCCGCTCACCGCGTACCAGGTGGGCTAATCCACTAATTGGCCACCTCATGATCTGATTCATCAATATACTAGGATCCAATCCACCTGCAACTCTACAGCTCCAAACCGTTGGGTCCACACGAAAATCAATCTTACTCGGAACCCAAACCCCTAAAACTCGGTATCTAATGCCTAATCTTACTCGCCCGTACAATCCGCTCACAGCGTACCAGGTGGGCTAATCCACTAATTGGCCACCTCATGATCTGATTCATCAATATACTGGGATCGAATCCACCAGTAACTCTACAACTCCAAACCGTTGGGTCCACACGAAAATCAATCTTACTCGGAACCTAAACCCCTAAAACTCGGTATCTAATGCCTAATCGAACCAACAGGTTGGTTCTTCTAGTTAAAATTTCCTATTCTTATCCTCACTCTCAAGTTGATAAAGGGCCTATTGTCGTAGAGACATCACATCTGAAGCAAAACTATCATGCATCCTTTGTGTGTGACACCACAAGAAAAACTAAGTGCTTAGATACCAAGCTGACCGCGTATTGTCGTAGAGACATCACATCTGAAGCAAAACTATCATGCATCCTTAGTGTGTGACACCACAAGAAAAACTAAGTACAATCCGCTCACCGCGTACCAGGTGGGCTAATCCACTAATTGGCCACCTCATGATCTGATTCATCAATATACTAGGATCCAATCCACCTGCAACTCTACAGCTCCAAACCGTTGGGTCCACACGAAAATCAATCTTACTCGGAACCCAAACCCCTAAAACTCGGTATCTAATGCCTAATCTTACTCGCCCGTACAATCCGCTCACAGCGTACCAGGTGGGCTAATCCACTAATTGGCCACCTCATGATCTGATTCATCAATATACTGGGATCGAATCCACTAGTAACTCTACAACTCCAAACCGTTGGGTCCACACGAAAATCAATCTTACTCGGAACCTAAACCCCTAAAACTCGGTATCTAATGCCTAATCGAACCAACAGGTTGGTTCTTCTAGTTAAAATTTCCTATTCTTATCCTCACTCTCAAGTTGATAAAGGGCCTATTGTCGTAGAGACATCACATCTGAAGCAAAACTATCATCCATCCTTAGTGTGTGACACCACAAGAAAAACTAAGTGCTTAGATACCAAGCTGAAAGGTCCTATCCCTAATCCCCCTAGATTAACGTGGGGTGACCTGCTCCGTCTAACACCATGTGTTAGACCAGGGATAATACCGTGACCCAAATAGGTTTTCCAGAGTACGCAACTTTATGTGATGTATCGGTATCTATTACAAACTGCATCCGCGATCAACTTGAAGGGTATCAAAAACCATTAAAATTGTGAGTGGAAAAAAATAAACATTTACAAATACATTTCATGAAAATACATTTATACCCTCCAATTAAAAGCATGCATGCATCAGAAACACATGAAATCTCAAATGCTTTCTTAAACAAGTTAAATTTCTTTTCAAAATCAAAGTATGTGAAAATTTCTGGACATAATGCAATGCTCGAAACATGACCAATCCTCATATCCCACAACTATCTCATCTTATATCATCATCAGTCACGTCATCCATGCAACACGTGCAAATAAGCTCCAAGATAGCTCACATCTGAGCACATCGCCATGAACAAATCAACGGCCGACGTTCAAATCATCGTGAACATATCAACGACCGATCTTATACTTCATAAGCACTCCTGAGTCAAGCCTCCCACGGTTGCTCAACAACAGGCAATGCATCGTGACCTCTCCGGGGGGACACATCACATCCCGGAGGCGAGTAACATATCATAGGGACCACTCCAGGGAAGCATATTCACAACTGGAGTCCTTTTCCGGGAAAACACATTCCTACTGGAGTCACATCAATATCAAGAGAATGGTCTTAGTAAATTTTTTTATCAAATCTCATATACGCATTTTAACAAACATTTGCTTTGAAATAAAATCTTGTTTTCACGTAGGGTCTCATCCCAATACATAGTTCCCACAAATCATCTTAAAACAGTGTCTAGCACTCATTTCATAAATCACATCATTTCTTTCAAATTCACATGGACTCACATTCGGAGTCAAACATCATTCCAACAGGGTCACAAGCCCGAAACATCGTTTCATAAATCCGAAAACAATTTCATTATTCAGATCACTGCTCAAATTCACATTTGATAGTCAAAATCGATATCCAATTGGGTCTCAAGCCCAAAATGCCATTTTCACCCAAATCTATAAAAACTTTCAAAACCGACAATCAAATTCACAAATCATCATTCAAATCACTATGCAATCATTGCATTTCAAACCATGACCATAAAACATTAAAACATTTATGCATGCATCACATTTATAAAACAATGCCCACTCTCACACGGCCTATCCTACGCGCTCAAAATCCAGGCCATAAGCCAATCTGAACTCTCTGAAACGTCCAGGTCTGTCCAAATTGCATCTGAGGGTCACTAAGAATCCATATAAGTCCATACAATAAACCCTCAAAAACCCCAAAACTAAAAACACGTCCCGAGAGAAAAATCTTTAAAACATTAACCAAACGATCTCTGATCGACTTGAAACCACCACCATTGGATTCAGAATGTCAAAACCTTTCGAACAAGACCTGTTTAGCATCAAAATGCATGCCCACGCTCCCACACGCGCTCGTCAATAGTTAGTCAACGAGAGTCATCTACTGACGTCACTCCTTGCTGATGTCACTGCTGACAATCTGACCACTGACAGCTCTGAAAACTTGCGATGTGGCACTCCCTTACTGGTGCCACATGTACTACCACGTCACTCTGACAACTCTGATATGTTGCCACGGGCAACACCTCATTGGTCCACGTGGTCTGACAGTGCTAACGTGGACTTGCCACGTCACTTGACATGTCAGCTTGACAATCTGACAAATCTATAACACATTGCCACGTGACCAGGCAAGATGACGTGGACTGCCATGTCATCATGTTCAATCTCCATTCGGGTCAACCCGTTTCACTATAACGGGTCGTTCGACCCTTAACCTTGATCCGATTAGAACTCACCCAAAACCCCCCATTTTTTCACTAATCGACTCGCAATCAGCCCATAAAGAATTCTACGACCTTAAAAATAAGCAAAAAAGGCCTAAAACTCACCTATCAAATTTGAATCCTCACAACTAACCTTCGAACCATTTCCATAGTCTGTTCAATGGTCTTTCCTCACTCATTTTCGTCCCTATAGCCTCGGACAGGCTCAAAGATCATAACCAAGGCATCAAAATGAGACCCAAACGTAAAAAACAAAATTCCAAAATCCAACCTAAACAGGTTTTCGGGTTTACCTAGGTTTCACGGCCAGCCACCGTGGATCCGCCATCTCTGCCATCCCACTTAGTCTCTCAGCCTCTCCTTCACTCTCAGTCTCTCTCAAGCAGAACAAATTGATGAGGAAGATGATAGAAAATGGTGCGGTGGGTTTGGGGTAAGATAAAGAGGAAAGGAAAAGAAGATGCATGATTGCTGGATGAGGATCAATGGATGAGTGACACTTGTCACTCAGTTATTGGTCCCCACAATATATTTTGGGTCCCATTTAAACTACCAAAGTCAACTATCATCTTAAATCATGTAACCGTAAAATAATTCGTACAATCATTCTAGATCCGTAACTTTACCGTATGACGTACAAAATTGACATGCCGCCTGTCTACGTGATCATAATCTCTCGATCTACGTAATAGACCTTGGTCCACGTGCACTTGACCTCCCGGGTCAAAAGTTAACGCTTTACCCTTTCAAGGGAAAATCGTCATTTCACCTCGACTAATCCTGATTAGCCCTGATAATCCTCAATTAATCCTTAATTAATCTCAATAATCACGTAATTTCAGGATGGGTCGTTACATGAATAATAAAGTATAAAAGTTTACTATTAACACCAACTATATCAAGATCATTATCATTAGATTATTACATATTCGTAGGATCATATAGATTTAAATTGATACTCCATATTATGTCAATTTTAACATGTACCACTACTCTTTGAATTTATTCATAAATATTCAAATTTGGGACCGTAAACTACCATCGCAAATTACCATTTAAAATCCAAAGTAATCATAGGAACCTTAAGCTCAGATCCTTTTACTTTCCCATGATGTATATTTCCATTTGAGAATCAAATCATAGTAAATTCCTCCAAATAATTTAAGGGCTAAACACTGCACTTTAACCATTAAAAATCATCAACTTATTAGTATGCAACCCAAACCATAATTAAAGACCTTGGTTTAACTATATATTACAATTCACCATGTAAGCCTCTTTTTTTGAACATTCATATAAAAACGTACCAATTGTGCATGCCCAAGTGTAATAGTATCTTAATTAAACATAAACATAAACCTAATAGATTAGACAAAAAAAATGTGCTCAAATGAAGTTTGATTAACCCAATAAATATATCATGAACTCAGAATTCATAAGGATCAATTTTCGTGTTGAACGCTTCTTGAGAATCGGCTCGACGCGCCTGCACGCGCCACTTGGGCTTCTGATCGTGAACTTCATGCGAGGCTTAGGTCGTCTTCAACCTCGAACCGGGTTGACCCGGTTTCCTGCAACACGGGTCGCTGACCCACGTGCTCGACCCGGCTCAAACTCCCTTGTTTTTCATGCTTTTTCCATCGTTCAAACGTCCAAATTATTCTAACTGATCTTAGGAGGAGACCTATGAAATCCAGACTAATACTTACCTCAAAGTCATGTTTTGTTTTGTTGCACTTCGGCCATGACTTAACCGTCCTCCTGAACAGTTTCCCTATCCATTTCTCCTATTTTTAGGCTGAAAACGATCACATAGAATCCCGGAACACTTCGGCCATGGCTCGTAACCACCTCATAACCAGGTTCCCAAGCTCCCTTCTTTCTTTCCATTACTTTCTTTCTTATTTTTCTTCCTTCCTTCATCCTCTCTTTCTTTCTCTTCCTCATCCATTTTCTTTCCTTTGTTTCCTCCCTCATTTTTCTTGGTTTTTCTCTCACATGTCATCACCTTTATGGTTCGGCCATGGTCCACTGAACCCTCCTCTCAATCATCCCACACGTATATATATATAATTGTAATATGTCAGTGAGAGAGAGTGGGAGAATTTTAAAGAAGCTTCTAGACCAGCCCCATATGATTCACATGTCCAAAATGTGAATTTACTATACTACACATTAGGCCAAAATTATAATTATGCCCCTAGGCTTTAGACCCATAACAAATCCATCTGAACTCCGATTTTGGCATGTCGCTTGTCTACAAGCTCAAGAGTTTGAGACTTTTTTAACGGTCCTCACAGCACTTTAAACAGGTATCCCGATCAAAAAGTCGACAGTTTTAATTTTAGTCAAAAAAGTCAACTCTTTGAATACCTCACATTTATACTTTGCTAGTCCCTAGCAAATACCAAAACATACTAAGGCCTTGAAAACTCATTTTTCTTCATTTTTTCCTTTTTCTAAAAATCAAAAACTACTAAGCCCTTAACTATATGTCTCAAATTGTATTGACATAAATATGGCATCAAAGATTCCACTAAGAAGCTATATAGCATATGGAATTCAAAAGTTAATACATCATAACAAAATGTCTTGACAAGTAAGACAATGAGTAAACTTGGTGAAATATATCTCAACATGAATAAAATAAGTATGAATCAACTCACAAGAGATATGCACTCATGTTTCCAACTCAATGTGTATAAGGTTTGTGTTTGCACTCAAGGTATATGAGAAAGATGCTCACATAATAGAAAGAAGGTTACTTCATAAAAATTTCAAACTTAAACCATATGATAGTGATCATACTTGCACAAATGAACCAAAACCATAGGGTTACTCAAGTAATAAACTCAACGAATCAAAGTTTACTCATCTCAAGGAACATAAGGTCTTAACTTAATGTTGTAATGGGGTTAGGTGTAAAGGCAAGGAATTTTAGAATAATGGTGTTAAATTTTGTTCTATGACTCACCAAAGTCTTCATCACATAGGCATCAGTATTTTTGTAACAACCCGTCCCGAGAATTGGGATAAGTAGAGTGATTAAGGTGTGATTAGTAAGGTTAATCAAGGGTTAGGTGGTCCCGAGGGGTCCGGGAACCTAGAATGACGATTTTGCCCTTGGGTCGGGCAGAAATGTTGACTTTTAGGTCGGGTGGTCAAATGGGAGTTGACCAGTGACCAGGACGTAGTTGAGGACGTTACGCATCCTTAGGCAGGTGGCACGCCCGATTCCGACATCCGAGGAGGAAGTTGTGATGTTCGGAAGATTGAGGGCATAATCGTAATTAGGGGGAAAAGTTGACTTTTTGAATAATCGAGTTTTGGTACGTTGACCTAGGAGGGTTAGATAGTTCTTGTCGTCCTGAGTTCGATGACAGGCGGCACGTATTCATCGGACTTACGAGGCGAGAGTTACGGGTCTAGGAAGTTTTGGTAAAACCGTAAAAATGTGTTAAAAAGAAGGGTATTTTGGTCATTGGGGCACATTGGGATTTGTGCACAGAAGAAAGGAATGGACGGCTGGGATTAGGCCATGTGGGAGTGTGTGGAGTGGATGGTGACACATGGCATGTGTGTAGAGGATTCTGGGAGAATCATGTGTGGTCTCAGCCCAAATAATTGGGGTGCAACCGTGCAGTCCTTTGACAAACACAGAGAAACAGAGTGAGTTTGTGAGGAGGAATTGAGGACTGATCGTGGCTGGTGACGAGTTTTGGTGAGTGAGGGAGGAACGGGAGATTGAAAGGGAGTTGCTGATCGGGTTTTGGTAGTGTAATTGTGCACGGCGGCACGGCGGAGGTGCGGAGAAGTTTTGACGGAAACAGGGAGGCCGTGAGCTCGAGGTGGTGGCTACGCCGTGAGGTGACTCAAACCAAGGCAGGGGAAGCTGCAGGAGGTTGCAGGGAGACGAACGACCATCGTGGAAGGCGGCAGTGCGCACGGCGGAGCTGCAATCGAAGGTGAGATCTTTTGCTCTATTTTTCCCGTGCTGCTCAATTTGAAAGTTGTGAGGTTGGGCTTAGAGTCGAGAGGAATGGAGGTCAGGGTGAGGTTCAGGAGGGTCCTAGGCGTCGACTAGGATGGTCGCCGTGACGGGGGTGTACACGGCGGAGGTTAGCACGACGGGGGTACCTGTATGCTCTGTTTTGCCGTGATGTTCAAACGGCTAGTCGTGACGATTGGGGTTGAGTCGAAGGTCTAGGCGAGTTGGGTTAGGTTCAGTGAGGTTCAGGGTAGAGTTTGGTGAAGCCACCGTGAAGGGTGGTGAGCTGGGTGGCTGGATCGTGAAACAGGGGTTGTTGGCCGTCTGGTTTCGAGCTTCAGTCGACGGGATTGAGGCGGTGTCGAGGTCTGAGGAGCTGTGGAATGGTTATATTGGAACTGGACGAAGCTTTAGGTGAAGAAAGGGAAGGAAATCGTGCAGGTACGGTGGAGAACCGTTGACGCCGGTTCAGCTGTAGCCTACTGTGTTGAACCGGGTCGACGTGAGGTTGAAGGTGTACTGTAGCTGGCGCGTGGGGCCACGCGCAGCCACTTTGGGCGGCGCGTGGGGGCGCGTGCGGCGGTTCTGGGAGAAACGGTCAACAGGGTTTTTGGTCTAGGAGTTGTGGTGAGTCCATTGGAAGTGGTTTCAGGTTAATCGGAAGTCGTTTGTGTGTAGTTCCGCGAGGGTGAATGTGTAGGGTCCCGGGGTTTTAAGTCTTTGGTCCGGGGATTTTTGAGGGAATTTAGGTGAACCTTCGTAGACGTGTTAGTGACGTATTTTGGCGGTGTTTGACAGGATCGGGATTTCCCGAGGAAGCCGAGGAACGGGCTGGACGTTCGGGACGCGAGTAGGGCTCAGTACTGTGAGTGGACCCTTTCTCTAAACTCGAGCATGCATAACTGTTTTCTATAATTGTTTTATGGTTTTGCTTATGATTCTATGTTTATCGAATATGTTTTGGTTGGTTTTCCTTTATTACACGTTTTTCGAGGAAATTGGTTTTTAGCACGTTTTACGAGGAATGGTTGGTTTCTGGAAATTTATGTTATGGTTTTGGGATTTGAAAAGATAAGTGGTTTTCAATGGTTATAAGTGGACTTTGGAACATGATTTCAATGATCAAGGTTTTTGGTTCTAGAAACGAATTTCGGAAATGGAAGTTGGTTTTCAAGGGGAAAGTGGATTTCCGGATTTGGGTTCGAAATGCCGGTTCTGGATGCCGGGAAGGGCATCGGACCAGTAATTTCGGATTCGGGTTTGGATGTGGAATGATAAATGGTTTTTAAATGGTTTTGGGATTGGATTTGCTGGATCTGGATATTGGGTTTAAAGACCCGGATATATGTGACGGGGGACCGGCCGGATTGGGTTTAAAGACCCGGATTGAGTTTAAAGACTCGGGAGTTTAAAGACTCGGATATATTGATTTTCCCCCGTAGGCCTTGAGTTTAAAGACTCGGGAGTTTAAAGACTCGGATATGATTAAGGCCTGGATTGAGTTTAAAGACTCGGGAGTTTAAAGACTCGGATAGATCCAGCAGGTTTGATCGGGAAAATGATAATTTGATGTTTATGGTTTTTGATACGGTTTCTGATACTCATGCTGTGGTTTCTTATGATACTTTATAGTGTTTCTGTTTCTTATGATGTTTAAGAATGATTCTTTTATAATGTGTTATAACTGTTGGTTATGCATGTGGTTTTCAAAACGGAGGGTTAAAACTCGGTTTTCTTATAAAATGGTTTTTGAACTTTGGTACTTTCTGGTCCACTCACATTTTCTGTTTTAAATTGCCCTCCAGGTTGTGGAGCGAGCGCGGGGTCTTGACGTCGAGGCAGAGTCTGAGGCATAGAAGTGACGTGAGGGTTCCCAGAGTAGAGTAAAGGCTTCTGTGTGCGTGTAGTTATCGGTTTTATTTTCTTTGTATGCTCTGTACATGTTACCTTCGGGACTTTGTGTCTAATTACTCCTGCGTTTGACTGGGTAGTATGTGAGTGAGTTTTACTTGAGTTTGCGTCGGGAAGTCAGACGGGAGCGGGATTTACCTCGGGTTTCGGGGTGAAACCGGGGTGGGTCCTGACAATTTTCCATGGTCATAGGCCAAGTATCAACTTGTTGGGCCTTGATCTTCATTATCAACATGTTTTGAACTTGCGATTAGGGTAAAGGGCCGAAATTCTTCATGTAGGCTTCCAATATTTATTGTTCCAAATCACAAGCATAGGGAACTTAGCTCAATGCTCTATTTTAGTACCTCATAGAACTTTTGTTCTTGATTGTATTTTCTTTTCTACATCATTTTTTTTTTCTTTTGAGAGGTAATGCAATGAATAAAAAATAGTTTGAGCAAGTCATTCCCTACACTTACATATAAGTCTTCATTCATCAAATCACTTACTTGTATCTCTCGCCATCTTTATATTCTTCAACCTTGTCCAAGGAACAAGGGTAAAGGATGTCTTATACTAGGTTTATGTCAATAGATGTTTTAGGGTGATGAAAGAAAGGCTTAATGTAGGCTCAAAGTGGTTAAACTAGGGGGATCACACTTGTGTGATCAAGTAGGGACATGGATATTTGGATAAGTGGTGTTAACCCTACTGCCTTAATCATGTCCAAAATCAGAGAATTTATTGACTTAAAAGCTTTCAAAATCACATAGGATAAGTTCTAGTACTCTAGAGTTCATTAAAAGCTATGACAGCAGTTATGAGGCATATGTATATCAATTTAAATAAAGAACTCCTATGAATCACTCAACAAAGAAGTATATAAAGCCCTAAGCTCACATAGGGTGCATATGATTCATACATATCTTAACATGCTCGTTCTGTACCAGTTTATAATGCATCATCTACTAAAAGTCATAGATACTTAATCATAAAGCATTAAGAAATGAATTCAAGTTGTTGTGATCATCTTTTAGCCATTTTATCTTCATTTATCCATCATTCTTATCATCGACAGGTTAAAAGGCATCCTAAAACTTCTTTAAAAACACTAAATTAAACAAAAAGACTCAAGACTAAAGACTAAAACACAGAAAATCTCTTTGGGTTTTTTTTTGTTTTTTGAATTTTTTTCTTCTATTTGAAATAAGACTCAATAAAGTTTTAAACCCCTCCCCCACACATAATTCTGAGATTTTTCTCAATGTATAAAAGTGAAAGCATAGAATCTAAGTAAGGAGAATTGACTTATGAAAAGAAAGTAATAAAGAAATAAAGGAACTAAAGTAAAGAGAATGAAGGGTGTAAGAAAGCAAATCTCCGTTTGATGGCTCCTCCACTTCTCCGTCATTGGGTTGCCTCCCAAGAAGTACTTGAAGTTTAACGTCTTTAGCCTAGACGAAGTGCTTCAATCAACTCATACTATGCAAGGTCTATGCACTCTTTCGAACTCCACATCTAGCTCACCAATTGCCTCTGGGTAAGGCGTCAATACATCTTGAATTTGAGGGTCAAGTTCATGCGCTATCTCCTTGAGAAGGGCGTCCCCTCAGTCTAGTTCATGGATCTTAAAGTGAATTGCATATTGTGTTTTCCTTTAAAAGATTAAAGTGAGAATATGTACATAAAAAGAAGACGATAAATAGAAAGGAATATATACAAAATAGAATTTTATGTACAAAGAACGGGTTATAGAAAAGTGAGAAGCAAATAAGTAAAAATAATTTAAGAATATGCAAGGTAGAGTCACGAAAATGGCATGCAATGGCACAAGTTTAAAAACGTCCAACACATAAAACTCTACACGAAGAATGTTGTGAATGCATGGATGGCCTGCACTTTTGATCTCACTTCCCTAGATTCACTTAGTCATAGGGAGTCGGGTGATGAAATCCGAGCATCATGAAACCACAGGGAGGGTATGCAGTCTACCAATGCAATAGATAGAGTGTTAGAGTGACATGAATAACTTTTCTACTTCACTTCTCATAGTACTTTCCTGGGCTTACGGCTTGCGCGTACTGATAAACATATTTCAATCCCCTCCACCATTCAACGTTAATTATGGCCAGTTGGAATAGATGCAATGTGAGAAGCAAGGACTAATTTTGAGAACACCCCGAGGCTAACCTGGCCAGGGTATGTACTCTATTGGAGTCCTCTTTCTTAGTTCCCCACTTTTCACCAATCATAACCTTCCTAGACACCATAACCAACGTATGGAAGTTTTCAAAATAGAGGTTTACCAAACCCAAGTGTTTACAACCTCCGCCCCAACCGCCCATAGATACGAGTCTATAGTGCGTGGTGATGAAATCCACACATCATGAAGGCTTAAGGAGAAAGTAAACAAAAGGGGCGCTACCTATCCCCGAAAGTACGATTTTGAAGAAAAAGGTTTTCGGATTCATGCAACTCTAAAACATTTAATAGGAAACAATTTATACGTTGGGAAGTCAAAGTTATATATAGGTCACATAGCTTCAAAGTTTAGATAGAGACTTCTACGTCCGTGCCACCCATGTCATTAGCTTGGATTTCGAACCATTGTTCGTGTTTGAGCAAGTCCAGAGTGACCAGGTAGAAAGAATACATGCAAGGGGAGGATGATTTTGGAACTCCGAAGTCCTACTTCTCAGTGCGAACACGATTTTGGAACTCCGAAATCCTATTTCTCACAGCTGGCCTATAGCATGCATTATCTCATGTCCTAGACATCACTTTAAAAATTTCTTACTAATGGCAGCCATGTATTCGTTCCAAGATAACTCAAGTGTTAACAAACTCCGCTCCAATGTCATAACTGTTAAGTGCTATGAAGGGTTTAGGAATAAGTTAACAAATGAAACTTCACCTATTCCATTAAAAATAAAGATCTAAACTCCAAGCGCAAGTGATCCACATATAGCTGAGACTAGTTTGAAAAACGACTTATTGCTTATATTATTTTTGAATTTTTTTTTGACAAATATTTTTTTGAATTTGTTTTTTAAATTTCTTTATTTTTAATTTTGGAATTTTTTTAAGAAATTTTTTTTTTAAAAAATTTTTTTACAAAGAAAACGTTTTTAACAAAAAATATTACAATTTATATACAAGTATGAAAATATGTACGAATATAATATTTACATTATGAACATATATCCATAAACGAAATCATACAAGAGATTATTTCAATCCCTGGTAACAGCGCCAAAAATTGATATGCTAAAACTAAGTATTAAAGTAAACACAAAGTCACACTCAACACTTAATAAAAACATATGCAAATTCAAACCCCCTTTTTGTAGATTGTACCATTGATAAGTAGAGATCGTTCTTAACCGGGGATTGAGGGTACCTAAGCATGATTGTCGTTTGATTAATAAATTAGGGGGTAGTTGATTTTTTCTGTTATCCTACATGATGAACTAATCTAAACTAACATAATCTATTATTTACATGGTCAGCTCATCTTTAACCTAACTCATTCATAAATAATGGTAATTCCAAAATCTACGAAATTCCCTCATCTCAGTTCTATTAAATACATGTATATTATCTCAATTACGTGCTTGGAAATTGCCCAACACACTTTCAATGATCTAGGCTTGGAAATTGCCTTACATCTAATCAAGCATTAACCACAATATACAAGCATAACAAAAACTAAGATATTGGAACACATGGAAGATTATTGAAACTCATGTAACGACCCGTCCCAAATTCCATGATTAGATTAGTGACTAATCATGATTAGTGAGGTTAATCGGTGATTAGTTAGGCTAAATCGGATGAACGATGCGAAATGACCGTTTTGCCCTTGGGCGTGGCAAAACGTTGACTTTTTGTTCGGGCGGTCAAACGGACTTTGACTGACGACCGTGACGTAGTTCGTGACGTCACGAGTTCATAGACAGGTGGTACGTTCAATTCCGACATTCGAGGAGGAAGTTATGACGTTCGGAAGTTTAGGGGTATTTTGGTAATTTTGGTTAAAAAGGGGCAAATGTTGACTTGTTGACCAAGAGGTCCAATGGCCGAGGGCCGCAGACCGTTACGTAGATAAGGACGATACGAATCCATAGACAGGCGGCACGTCGAATTCGGACGTTCGACGGCGAAGTTATGGTTTACGGAAGTTCTAGGTTACTATTCACAACGACACGTTTTACGAGACAAAATGCAGTTTGTCTCTAGTGGCCCCAGATATTTAATGGAGGCCCAATGGATGAGTGACAAGTGTCACCCATCCAATGGACATCATTTTTCCTTCATGCATCTCACCTGCCTCTTCATCGATCATTTTTCTTTCTTCCTTTTCAAACCCAAAACCGATCCATTCATCCTTCCCAAATCCAAACCTGAACCCAGTTGATCATGCCCGTTAAGCCCAGAGACTAAGAGGAAGGAGGGTGGATGATGGTGGCCGGCTAGAAGCCACGCCGCCGTGGACGGCGGCCATGAAACCCGAGAGGTACTCGGTTTGCCCAAATTCCATTTTTAATTCGTGTTTTCCATTATGGTTGCTTATGGGTGATTGAAAGATGATTAGGGAGTTTCTAGGATGATTTTAGGATGGTTTGGAGGGTGGTTCACGGCGGAGGAGGCCGTGAGGGCGGCCGGGAAACTTTGGGCCGTGAGGTTCAAGAATTAAACCTCGAATTCGTGGTGTTTTTCCTTGTTTTGACCATCCAAACATGTTCCTAGGATCAAAATAGGAATTTAGGGATTGATTAGGAAGGAAATCGGACCAAAATGAGAGAGAAGGAGTCGTGAACCGGTCATGCCGGTCCAACTGGACCGGCCAACCAGTGAACCAGCCGGTTCGATCGTTGAGGAAGAAAACTGTAGCAGGCGCGTGAATCCCACGTGCAGCCACTTCTGGCGGTGCGTACGGGCGCGTGGGGAAGAAATTGGGGAAGGTTCCAACATGTGAAATCATCTATTCGATGTAACGAACATTTTGGGACTGGTTTCACATCAATCGGACATCGTTTCGATAGTTTTCGGAGTGTCGGAAGGTTTAGGGTCGGCTTAAAAATAGTTAAAAGTTCGGGAAAATTACGGAGCTTTTATGGGAGGTTAATTAAGTAGTTATTAACTTTCTATTAAAATTTGGACAGGTTTGGGAGTCCCGGTAATGGTGATCGGCTCGGGAAGCCGAATGGCACGCAAATCGAGGCGGCAGCTCGGACGGTCTATGAGTGGATCTTGTTTTCTAAATTGGTGCATGCATAAATGTTTATTGTATGTTTTAAATACTTGTTTGTGATGCCATGAGTGCATTTGGATGTGTGGTTACGTATAGGCAAGTATTTCGAGGTTTTGGCCCTATACGGTGCCTATACGGGGCTGTATGTCTTTATTAGTCTAAATGTAATGGTTTTGGATTTCCAAATGGATTATGAATATGATTTTATGATGTTGATTTGGATGCTTGTTATTTATATGGTTTCACGTATTTCGAGGTGATTTACGTGCTTGCACGTAAATCGAGGTTTTCTGGTTTTATACTGATTTTCCATACTTATGGTTTTGGATATGATTTCATGAAATGGTTTTGGATTCAAGAAGGTAAACTCGGGTTCGAAACCCATTTGATTTACGGAATCGGGCTGGAGGCCCAGTTAGTTTACGATTCGGACCGGAGGTCCAGTTTCTATGTGGATTCGGGCCTAGCGCCCAGCTATGTGTTACAAATGGTTTTTATGGTTCATGACGGTTTATGGGAACCGGCATGAACCCTTGAAATGGATTTACGGGTCATGACGGTTTATGGGAACCGGCATGAACCCTTGAAAGGATTTTATGGTTCATGACGGCTTATGAGGGGCTGGGCATGAATCCTGGAAAGGTTTAAAGAATGATTTCAAAAGGTTTTTCATATTCCATCCTTTATATATGATTGTCTCCTCTGGGGAGGGTCGTTGGCCTGGGTGGACCCCAAAATAGTCACGGAGCACTGACTGAGTGGAGTCGCCCCCCCAGTTGGGTTCCTTACTCTCAGGATGGGCATGGTTCGTTACCTCCAGGGAGGGTCATTGATCTATGGACATTGACCTGGGTGGACCCTGGAGAGACTTGGGTTTGAGACCCCGGTTAGCACACGTGTAGCTTTATTTTACCGTGACAGGTTCTGGATATGAATATAATGGATAAACATGATTTCAATTGGTTTTGGAAAATTGTGTTTATAATGATAAATGGATTTGGGCTGAGATCCCTCAAATGTTCACTATGTTATGGTTTTCTGTAAATGGTTTTGGGCAGGAGCCCGTATAACTTGTATTTACAGAATTTTGGGGCTGTGACCCTAATTGTGGATGTTTTAAACTTATGTGTTTGGATAAATGGTTTTACTATGCATGCATGCTTTTTAGTGGAGGGTATAAAGGTCTTTTATGGAAATGTTTTTATAAATTCTTTATTTTTGTCCACTCACAGTCTTTCTGTTTTTAATACCCTTCAGGTTGGATACGATGTGGACTATAGCAGAGACCGAGATATCACATACCTCCTCCGGATCCTGGCCTACTCTGATAGTCCGGGAGGGCAAAGGTCGGAAATATCCCTTGTCTGACACTTCGTGTCAGACGGGAGCAGGGTCATCTCGCACTAATCCCGGGGGGATTGGGATGGGTCCTGTCAACTCATATCAGATATAAAACCATAATTATATTAAAGATCAATCCAACAAAACGATCATTCAATAATGAAATACAATCACAGCGTAAAGAGGTCGCGTTACACTTTTTCTCCTTGGAAATTGCCCTACGCATGCTAAGTGGCTTGACACTTCTTGGTGAGACACTCGCAAATTGCCCTATATGTCAGTGGTGAAGGTGTTTATGATGGAATATGGTGTGATTGGATTTTGCTAAGGAAATCTCGAATTGATGAAAAGAAAATTTTTGTTAAGCAGAGCTTTGGTACAAAAATGGACGACCTTTACAATTAGCCTAAGCCTCTCCATTTATAGGAGAAAATTAATCCTTAAATAAATAGGAGTTCACAATTTAAATCCTAAAATAAAAATAATTAAACTAATTAAATTAAATTCCTAAAGGATAAAGGTAATAAAAATCCTAATTAAAAAGGTTTCCTAGATAAAAAGGAAACAAATTCAAACTTGATTTGGACAATGTTTCACAAGAAAAAAAAGAAAAATAGGTGCTGGAAATGAACAAGAGTTAGTTTGGTGGAAGCCCACCGAAAATTGGAAGGGTTTTTCGCGGTCAAGGGCTAGTCAACCGCGCTGAGGCAAGGGAGGCGCTTCGGTGAACGCGTGCCGAACAGGGCTAATGCACGTCAATGCACGTGCACCGAAGCAATCTTCTGTAGTTCATGAGGCACACGTCGAAACTATTATTAGGATATCTTTGTGGATTTGGTAGGTTGCTACCAAATTTCCTTGCCCTTTTCGGTGGCTTCTCTTTATTCGATCATAACTTTTTCAATATAACTCCGATTGAGGTGATTCTTTCGCCAAATTCTCGAAATTCCATGCTCTATCCAATTCTGCTCATTTCTCACAAAATATCTTATTTTCTCTTTTTTTTGTATTTAAACATTAATAGATAAGCATAAATGGTATAAAATGATACTTAATTCAAGGCTTATCAGTCCACACAACACTTTCAATAGGTCTCCTGATCAAAAAGTCAACACTTTGAATTCAAAAGTCAATATTTTGGATTTTAGTAAAAAAAGTCAACTTTTTTACTTTCATGGGAAAAATCATCATTTTTTTGCTTTTCTCAAAGTTCAAGTGCATTACTGTGCACCTAAGCTATACAATATCAAAAAGAGGTTGCATAGCTAGGATATTATGAATCACTCTTTCGATACCAGCCTCCACACAAGAACCTGTTGTAACATAATGCACTAAAAGTTGCAAATCAAACTCCAAGATGACTTTCTTGCACTCATAGTTTGTGCAAGCAACCATTGCAACACACAGGACATATACTTCAGCTTACAATGAACTACCATAAAGGAAACCGCCCTCACGCTCCACATCAATGAATTCTCCCATTGAGGAACGACAAACCCATCCATAAGCACCCTGACCGTCTGTACTACTAAAGACACCATCACAGTTAATTTTCACAAAACCAGCAAGTGGGCACCGCCAAGAAGAGCTAACAGAGTGAACCACCACTATCTTTGGATCCAGTTGGATGATCAGAGGTTTCTTAAGTCTAGTTGTACGAAACTTAGACAGCTAAATCACTATCACCTGAATAACAGATCTGGGATTAGTACTAATATCATTATAACTGCGTTGATTTCAACACTTCCACAACCGCCATAGACCAAAACTGAAGGTCTGAATGTTAGCCTCCCCCTGCCCAGTCTATGTAAGCTTCTGGATGAAGAATTGACAGTGCCCAGCAAAATTCCCATCTCTAACTCCACTCGCATCAAGCTTCAGAAGAAAAAATACTAGAAAGGTTGAGCAAATTTCCATTGGAAGAATAAGTGAACATGTGTTTCCTCTGCTACTCCGCACTGAGGACAAATAGTATCCACCAAAATACGACGTTTAACTAGGTCAACTCTCACAGCCAAGTAGTGTATACAGCATTTCCACGAAAATAATTTGATCTTAGGAGGAACATTCACTTCCTAGATGGAGTTCCAAAGATCAAGTTGCAGGTTAGGATATCTAGGTTCCCCATACCCCTATTTTCTTTTGAAATCCCCACTCCTAAATAGTTCGAGGGCCACATGATAACCTGATTTCACAATATACTTTCCACTCCGGACATGATGCAAAATCAATCGGTCAAGGCACCCCAAAAGGCTAAAGGGCAAGGCTAGGATACTTTGGGCCTCATCTTGAGTAAAAACCATGGTAACCAGCACAGTATTCCACGGTTTGCTCTCCTCGTCAATTAGGCAGCAATAATAAGAGGCATAAGAGGATGGCATGATAGCAATAAGAAATACCTACGTGTGTTGAGCCAAGGGTCAAATAAGGTGTGCACATGATTATCATCTCCTATCTGCCATCTAATCCCAGCTTGCAGAACCTAGAGACCTTGCAGAATCCCTTCCAACCCTAAGAACTTCCCCGTAATTCTTTAGCTCTAAGGATATTCCCATTTGAAAAGTATTTAGCTCTCAAAGTTTGAGCTAACAGAGAGTTGGGACAAGTTAAGAGTCTCCAACTGATCTAGGCAAGTATAAGTATATTGAAGCATCACATTTCTTTGAATCCCAATCCACCAAATTTCTTTGGCCTAGACAGTTTTTCCTAAGAGGCCTAGTGAATCCCAATCTTTCAGCCTGTATTTCCCCACCAAATATTTGCTATAATCTTCGTAATATCCTAACACACGGCTACATGTAGCAAAAAGTAAGATATCGAGTATAAAGGCATGGTCATGGACACAAATTTCAACAAAACTTCCTTACTCGTAGAAGATAAAAATTGCTTAGCCCACCCTTAGACACAACCTTCAATGCTATTCCTAGTCTCTTCAAATTCTTTCTTTTTTGAGGACCCAAAATCTGCCATAAGACCTAGATACTTACCAAACCCGTCCTTACATTGAATCTCAAGAATGGCCGACAAATCAGCTTTAGTTTCCAAAGTGACATCACCATTAAATAAGACTGCACTCTTATTAAAATTGATGAGTTGACCAGACTCGGCAACATAGGTATTTAGAATCTCAACACACAAAGCCTTAGTAGAAGTGGCTTTACACATAAATAATGAATCATCAGCAAAAAAAAGATGAGTAAGATTAATACCAGTAGGGGCAAGCCGGATCCCCCGAAGTAAACCTTCCTCATCACGTTTCTGAATGAGAGCAGTAAGTCCCTCAGTACACATCACAAATAGGAAAGCTGAAAGTGGGTCCCCTTGCTATATACCACGCGAAGGCTGGATATAACCAGATGGTTCACCACTAATCAAAACATTATAAGTGGTAGAGGTGAGAGCCCATAACCCACTGAATAAAGGACTCAGCAAAACCAAACTTTTGCAAGCTTAATATATAAAAATTTTAGTATTGAATATTGATCGTTGATGTTATCTTTCACGTATACTATCATTTGCAATCCAATTTTTATCAAGCTTAATGTATAAAATTTTGAGTATTGGGTATTTTTTTTTATTCTCCTTTTTTTATCCTTGATTTTTTTTTATTCCTAAACGGTTTCAAATCATTTCAATCCAAATCAAACCGTCACTAACGATTTTGATCGAAACAATTTTATTTCTAATTTTAGAAATTTTAAACCGTATCAAACCGTTACGATTTTAACGTTTTGAATTTATATATTGCTAATATCCGTATCAAATTGAACCGTGCCCACCCGTATCTTCTTAATGTTCTTTAAGATGTAAAAATGAGGTTCAAAGTTTTTCTGACAGTTCCTTTCTCTGAAAATGAAGTTCAAAATAGTGTCTTTGTTAAAAGAGCGGAGCGTAGAGCTGCTTACTAGTTTTTCCAGTATTTCTAATAATTTCATAAATATATTTCATTTTTTCCTCCTTTGAGAACAAAGCCGTGAATTAAGAAGTTGGTAAACGAAACAGGGCTCCAAAAATCAACAATTTATGCAAAATAAAAAGTTTCCTTTTTTCAACACCAAGATATGGCCTTCATAGGACATCCTCATTAATGGCTAAACACAAGCTCTCAATGACTCATAGTTGTACAATAATATGTTCACATAAAAAGCAAAGAAAAATGGTCGATCTCCGCCAGAATCACGTCTAAAGTCAGCCTAGGCCTTGTCTTGAGCCCTTGCGCAATATAACAAAGAACACATAACCACATGGATTTTTCGTCCGCACATAGCCAGTCAGACCTACTCTCCTACTTCAACAAAAGGTAAGTGGAATCCCCTGGAACCGAAAACAAAATTAGTGTCGCATTTTGAGCTCCCTCCCTCCCTCAATCAATAAATAGGATTGATACAACATTCTAAGTATGGAAACAGTTCCAAGATAGAACGATGAAAACAATGTGAAGATGACAGAAGTTGGAGTGCCTAAGTCTATAAACTAGAATGGATTCGAAGTTCTTAGAGCCGAAGCAATTGCTTCATTCCAAAGTCATGATTTACAAATTTTCACATACCAAAGTCAGAACTTCGGATGAACATTCTAGCCATGGTGTCCTAAGATATATAATTATTGGCTTACCATCCACCATGTCTTGAGAAATAGTCATTGTCCAACGATATAGCAAGAGCAAGAGCCACAGCTCTCTCCAACAGAGTCAGTGGTCGAACGACTTCCAGCTCTTGAATCTGTCATTAAAAAAAAATAAGTGTCAAGATTAAATGCAATCAATCTTGGTAAGGAGAACATCATTTTCTGACCCAGTACTCTACCAAGCTAGCAGGACCAGTCTTGGAGCTGGGATCAAAACTCCCAAACCGGATCACATATTGCCCAGCATCGGTAAAAATCTGTGTAAGGAGGCATTAGTTAGTTAATATGTCTACAACATGATCTGCAGAAATTTCACATAGCAATAAAAATTTAACTGGAAAATGCAAATACAAAGGAGCCTCAGTTAAATCACAATAAAAAGATTCCACTGAACCAGAGAGTCGGTGGTACAACATGATTTAGATCCTTGGTAACATGAGAAAAGAAAACAGACCTCAAAGCCAAAACCCCTCCAGTCACGGTCTATCTCAGCCAAAACATCCCCATTAATGTCCTTTAAAGTAAAAGTCCAATTCCATAAGCCGGGATTTTCAACAACTGCAAACTGCTTATTCCTACAAGCCATTTATTCTTGAAGTTATATGCAGAAGATGAACGCAATGCAAAATACCAAGTATAAAACATAGCTTCAACAACTATGCAGCTGAACTCAACAATTTGCAATATTGCACCAACCTCGACTACAAGGAGCGACTCATTCTAAATTCAACTATGGAACTACAGGAAAACATAAATAAAAAGATTTTGGCAATTACCCCAGGTACAAATCATAAATTCTCCTCCAAAGATGCCATCGTCTATGAACGACACCAATTTCCTACAGAGCAACATACACCAAACACCATCAACAACAAGAATGCTATTTTAATGCTCAACATTCTCTAACACGATTGTCACCACCGATCAGAGATAATTTTGTACCTGGCCATTGATCTCTGCATATATTGAGCTGGTTATCCACCAAAAAGGCCGCCGAACCTAAAAAGTGCAAGGTCTCAAGCTAAAATATCTATATATCAAAGATGAAGCATCTACCAAATTCTTTTAATGGTTTTTGTAAATGGCCCTATCCTCACCCTAAAGAGCTCATGACCCATCGCATCAGTTATATAAGCAACAAAAGGGCGCCTAGTGCGAAGAAACTGCAAATGAAAAGCAAGCATCAGCACAGAAAACCCTCTATAAGATAACATGAATCACGAGAAGCAATCAGTTGGAAAATGGAGGCAAATCTTTATTCCTGTCAGTATATCAACATTAAAAAGTGAGATTAATTATGAACAAATGTCAAGCTCATCATGTACCGTACATGGCTAAATGTCACTATAAAGAAGAATAAAAAAACGCAAAGTTAGGGTTGGAAAGAACCTGTCTAGCGATAACATGACTCTGCTCACGAATCAACCCTACAGGCTACAAACAACATTGCGCAACAGGAAACCAGCGATTAGTTTAAAACCTAAACTCTGTCTGGAAACCTCAAGATATGAATTAGATGATTACTCACTGATTCTGGGTAGCACACATCTACTATTGCATACCGATTTTCCTGGAATTTTTTTAAAGAGAATTAGTAAGTAAAGGCAAGAAAAAGAAATCAGATCCACTTAGCACAGAAGGCCGCGGGGGTCAGGGTTAACAAATAGAAAGAAAACCAGGAGCTTTCAGCGGAAATCAGGTTCACAATTTAAGAATGGCCAATTATATAACCTCATCCACCACAAAATATCAGAAAATACAAGACAAGCAAATAATCTTACGTTCTATTTAGTTGTTTGGCTAGGTAGAGATTTGGATTTGGTAACAAGGCTCAATTTGCCACCAAACTAGAAAACACAAGATATAATGTATTTAAAATAACTACGTTTAGCTGGAAGTAGCGCTATTGAAAGGGATTTGAAATAATATTTGAAATCCATTTGGGCTCTTCATTTGTTTCTTCTTATTCAATTCCTAGCAGACACGAATTGGCTACAACAAATATAGCCTTTTTATCAAATCTGAATCCAAATCTCTATCTAAAGAAACAGGCCCTTAGTCTTCTGACCATGACAGTAACTGCATACAAATTAGATCATGGAAGAATAATTGTTGGGACAAATAACCACCTGTTCAAAGCCAAGTACAAGATTCGCCCACTCTATATCCCTTGTAACCAGCATATTTGATCTAGCAAGAAGAGGCATCACCTTGACCTAAAGAACCCAACAAACAGAAAGTAAGCCATTTTATGTTGATCAAACTAGGAATAACTTGGATAATAGAAAAAGGTAAAGCTGTGCATAATTTCTGCACGCTTAATATCATAACACACATATACAGTAGTTTTAGTTTAAAGTATAAACAGCAATACTAACTACAAAGAATTAACTGAGTAAGAGTGGCAAAAAAGGTGATCCATCTCTGTGGATAAATTTTAAAGCTGAAATTCTTCTAACGGTGCAAAAGAAAAAGATGGATCCAAATATTAACCTCTTCTGGAGATTCTGGCTTCAGATATCCAGAGATGGATTGGCTTGGAGGTGGTTGCTCCAGACCGGTGCAACTCTGACCAACAGAGTCTGCTTCATTGAAAGATCCGTCTGAATACCAGCCGTAGGATGTATGGTGATATGGTGTTTGTTTAATGTACTTAACAGCTTTCCCTCTTCTCTTTCTTTTGAAATGTTCCATTGTCCTATCTGCAACCCATAGCTGCACTAGGAAGTCCCTATTCAAGTCAGGATCAGCACCAGTACCCGCCTCGTGTCCAAATTGACGAGACAAATATGCGGGCTTCTGTTTAGATTGCATAGAATTTCCTTTAAACCCCGAAATTATATTTCTTGCTGAAACCAACCTCTGCTTAAAATCTTGAAAATCTGTAACCACAGTAACTGCATCCAACCCCTCTTGAGGACATGAAGTTGGTGGTAGTAGACATCCTCTTTGTGAAAGAAATCCGCACAGTACTCCAAGGTTTGCAGTGTCGTGATGGGTATTTCTAGTATAGCAGAATGCGGAAGTGGTTCTATAAACCTTGGTACAAATCCGTGTCCCGTTCATCAATAATCTACTATAATTCATGCAACACATTTTCATTTTATTTTTTTTGGTTGCATTAATCAAACCAAAGCCACGAATCTGGAGGCGGATCTATTAAGAGACAAGGGTGGTCAATTGAGCACCCCAACCCCTGAAAACCTCCATTAAAGCTTCCATCTTCAAGCCTAAAACCTCTAACATCTTGCCCTCTAAGTGCTTCTATAATAAGTAATTGTCCTTACCATTGTGTCCTCTCTAATTCCCCCTTGATTTTGCGCCCGGGTTGGAGAGTTCTGCTCGCCCCCTGCTCTGCGCTCCAACTTTGAGTCAATAACACCGATGAGCTAAAGAAATTAAATGTCAAAGGAGTTATAAATTGGGAGTAAGATGCAAAACCTGACAGCTGAGAAAAGAAAGCGATCAGATGAACCGGAGAAACGAACGCCCTTCGCTGATGCAGGGGAATCCGATGCCGGCGAAATTGCGAGAACGGCGATAAGAGAGGGAGAGAGGGAGGGATGATGTCACGAGGAGTGCGGGGACTACACGTCGCTGGGATTTGCCGTTCTCAAAACCAGCATTCGACTCTATCCTTCAAAGCTGGTTCGGGTCTCCGTTTGGGTTGTAAGCGGGTGGAAGGGTTTTAGCATCTAGGATCTCGGCCCATTTTAACTTACAATAATCAACAACTCAGATGTGACGATGTTTTTTATTGCCCAATATTCCACTAGGTGAATTTGGTTTAAATCACTTAGCCCTTACCATTTGATCCAAAATCCCATGGACTTATGGGGGCCCGATAATTCCAATGGACAAAAGCCCAGCCCGACCCGTTATGGGTCATGGGCCGGCCCGGCTCAAGAGTTAGCGGACTGGGCTTGGGCTTATGGTGTTCAAACCCGATAGGCCTAAGCCCGATAAAGCCCGGTAAGCCCAGCTCGACCCACCCGTAATAAACCCAGCCATAAGCCCGAAAATATAAAATACTTATTATTTAAAAATTAATACTCAACTCATTCTTAATACTAATATTTCAACCCAAACCCAAATCTCAGCTCCAAGCCCACCTACTTTATTTTAAGAAGCCCAATACCCAATACAAACCCTAACTACTCCTCCACCTACTTAATAGGCACAACGTTTTTGCACCCTTGAGTATTTTATTTTAACGAGGCCACATTTTTGCACTCTTGAGTATTTTTTTGCATTATTAATATTTTTTTTTTCATGCATATATTTTTTTGTAATTTTAAATTTGAGATATAGTTTATTGCAAAAACCCACGTAAGCTCGATCCAATTGGGCTTAATAGGCCCGACCCGAAAGGCCCGATATAAACCCGGCCTGATAAAAACCCGATAAGCCTGATCCGCAAATTTAAAAATTATTTAATAAGCCCGATCCGGCCCGGCCCAATGCCGAGGGCTAAAATCACTGAAGCTATTTATCAAAATTTAATATTAAACCTAAGATAAATACATATATGTCAAAAAATATCTTAATTCTTTTATTGATTGAAAGCAAAATTTCATTGATAATGAGTAGTGTATAAGAACTTAGAGGCAACAAGTTTAGAGAGTCTCACTAAATCTCACTTTAAAATCCAACTAGTCTATGATAAATAAAGTGAGGACAAAGAGCGCTTCACCCTAAAAAAAAATCAATTAGATGCTAAAATCATGGGATAAACAGTGAAACAGCTCCATTATCACTAGGATAAGCAGTGCACCCCCATGCCATGGGTACCAGCGGAATGAATAGCCTCAACAACAACTTTAACATCCGATTCAAATAAGAAGTTTGCAATCTCCATACTCTGCAATAGGAGCTGCCCTGCCTTAATGGCTTCCAACTCAACCAAAGCTGCTGGTAAACCGAGAGGCCCCAGGTGTAACGACCCGTCCCAAATTCCTAGATTAGATTAGTTACTAATCACGATTAGTGAGGTTAATCCGTGATTAGTAGGGCGAAATCGGACGAACGATGCAAAATGACTGTTTTGCCCCTAGGCATGGGCAAAACGTTAACTTTTCGTTCGGGCGGTCAAATGGACTTTGACCGATGGCCGTGATGTAGTTCGTGACGTCACGAGTTCATAGACAGGTGGTACGTTCAATTCCGACATTCGAGGAAGAAGTTATGACGTTCGGAAGTTTAAGGGCATTTTTGTAATTTTGGTTAAAAGGGGTCAAATGTTGACTTTTTGACCAGGATGTCCGATGGCCGAGGGCCGAGGACCGTTACGTAGGTCGGGATGATACGAATCCATAGACAGGCGTCACGTCAAATTCGGACGTTCGACGGCGAAGTGACGGTTCACGGAAGTTTAAGTGCACTATTGCACGAATTACGAGACAAGTGACATTTGGCAGCTAGTGGGCCCAGAGATTTAGTACCTGCCCTATGGATGAGTGACAAGTGTCACCCATCCACAGGCCATCTCTTTCCTTCATGCATATCATCCCTTCATCGATCATTCTTCATTTCAAACCCAAACCACCCGATCTCACCCAACCATTCAAACCAATCCAACCCAACCCCAGATGAGCAGGCCTGAGAGACCAGAGAGTGTTGTGAGAGACTGAGGACGGCTGCTGGGCGGCCAGAACCGCCGTAAACGGTGGCGTGAACGAGAAACCCGAAGGTATGGCTCGGTTTTAGTTTTTAGATCCATTTTCGATTTCTAGTTGTTATGGGCTTATTTGGACGTTTGGGTTCAACTAAATAGGTTATTAGGATTGTGTTAGGATGATTTTGAGGGGTGTTGGACGGCTGTGAAGCCATGGGTGAATTTTAGAAAAATTGAACCGTGAAGGAGTTTTGGACTGGTCGGATGTAGGATGTTTTAGGGGTTTTCATTAATTGGTTTACGTTCCTAGGATCTATACTAGAAGAATAGGATCGATTTAGGTTGAAAACGGACCAAAATGAGGGTTGTAGGAGCCTGGACCGGTCACGCCGGTCTAGTTGAAGAGATTGAGCTGAACCGGCCAGAGGACAGGGACGATGCTACAGTGTCCCCGCGCGTGAGAGCCACGTGCAGGGCAGTCCTCCGGCGCGTGATGGCGCGTGTCAAGGAGTTTGGGGAAGTGTTCAACATACGAAATCATTTATTCGATGCAACGAACATTTTGGGACTGGTTTCGTGTCGATCAGACATCGTTTCGATAGGTTTCTGGGTGTCAGAAGGTTTAGGTTTGCGTTTAAAAATAGTTAGAAAATCGGAAAAATTACGGGGCTTTAGTAGAAGGTTAATAAGGGAGTTAGTAACCTTCTATTACGATTTGGATAGGTTCGGGAGTCCTAGTGACAACGATTGGCTCGGGAGAGCCGTATGGCACGCAAATCGAGGAGACTGCTCGGACGGTCTGTGAGTGGACCTTTGTTTTCTAAATTGGTGCATGCATAAATGTTTATTATATGTTTTAAATACTTGTTTGTGATGCCATGAGTGCATTTGGATGTGTGGTTACGTATTGGCACATATTTCGAGGATTCGGCCCTATACGGTGCCAATACGGGTTTGTATGTCTTTATTGGTCTAAATGATTTGGAATTGGATTTCCAAAGATTAAACTAGGGTATGAGACCCATTTGGTTTTGTCTCAGGCATATGACCCTATTGATGACCTATGGGTCCGAGTCGTGGTCGCGGCAGATGCTTGGTGCACGGCGACGGATGACGTGATGCTCGCCTCCGGATTGGGATGTGTTCCTTCCGGAGAGGTCACGATGCACGATTCATGGTCGGGCTGCCTGGGGAGGCTCGACTTCGGAGTGCTGACGATTTAGGATAGCGATCGGTGATGAGTGCACCATGATCTTGTGGTGGTTGCGTCGGTTGATTCGTTCACGGCGACATACCAGGATTGCGGGCAGTCCTGGACGGATGGTTGCACGTATCACTACGATCGGAGTCATGACTGACCCTTAGTTATCGAGCAGGATGCCCAACTGATGTCATATGTTCGGGCACGAGACCCGGTTGTTTTACATTGATGATTTCGGGTCAGGGACCCTACATGGATTTCTGGGTTCATGACGGTTTATGGGAACCAACATGAACCTTTGTCAGGTCATTGTGGTACATGACGGTTTATGGGAACCGGGCATGAAGGATGTTTTCTATATATATATATATATATATATATGGCATGGATGCTATAGATCATGACAGTTTAGGGGAACCGGGCATGAATGTTTATGTTATGTATATACATGTTCATATACCTTCCTTTACTTGTTCTATCTCCTTCGGGGAGGGTCGTTGGCCTGGGTGGAACCCGGAGTAGTCACGGAGCACTGACTAAGTGGGAGTTGCCCTTGTTGGGTGCCTTACTCTCAAGAAGGCTGGTACTATAACCTCGGGTAGGGTCGGTGGTCTACGGACATTGACCTTGACTTTGAGAAGACTCGGATTGAGACCGAGGTAGCACGCGCGTAGCTTTGGAAATCGTGACAGAATTGGTTGTGTGAATTATATGTGTATATGATATAGATATGGTATATGATATGTGATGTGTGGTTACACAGGATTTGAGCGGTGGCTCGTGTACTTGATTTATTTCTGGTTTGGGCTTAGTTCCCACATATGGTTTCTTTGGATAAATGGTTTTTGAATGCATGCATGCTTTTTAGTGAAGGGTACAAATGTCTTTATGGAAATGTTTTTATAAACTCTTGGTTTTGTCCACTCATAGTTCTTAATGTTTTGACTGCCCTTCAGGTTGACATCGGATGTGGACTGTAGCAGAGACCGGGATATCACATACCTCCTCCGGATCCTGGCGTACTCTGATAGCCCAGGAGGGCAAAGGTCGGAAATATCCCTTGTCTGACACTTTGTGTCAGACGGGAGCAGGGTCATCTAGCATTAATCCCGGGGGGGGGGGGGGGGGGGGGGGATTGGGATGGGTCCTATCAAAGTGGTATCAGAGCAGGTTGGCTTATGGGATACCCAGGACGCTCTGATACTGTCAGCGTGGTATCAGAGCGAGGCTGGCTTATCAGAGCTCAGTTAGCTCATATCAGAGCGGGGTTGTCTCTATTCGAGCAACAGTGTAGCTCTTGGATTGGTACGCAGGTCGAGGATGTGATATCTCAATGGGCTACAGTTCGTGGTCAACCTGATAGTAGGTATGCTAGTACGATAATTAGTAGGATTGAATAATGGAATGTCTTGGTTCGGCACTTGATGCCGAGGTTGCCATAGTTCTGTCGAGGATGATAGTGTGGGGCCCTACAGAAGGGATGACGTAAACGGTACTTTCGAGTTTTGATCGTGAGACGGTTAGTTGGGATCGTCTTTCACGATGTCATAGGATCGGTTCCGATGACTGGTTGGATGTTGTGACCATCCGATGATCAGATTTTGTTGAGTTAAATGGACTTACTGCAGTTGGCAGTTAGTAGTCGGATTCGTGAAATCCTAGTTGAACTTATGGTAGGATTGGATTAACGCCTTTTCGATGTCAAGACCGTGGATTGTACTGCAGTTGGTAGCTTGCAGTTGGGTTCAGAGTGACCCTAGAGTATGATTGTGGAACCCTACCTTAGATGTATTGTTCGGAAATGTGAGTTGACGAGTGGTTTGACTTGGACGACTATTCGGATTTGGATTCGTTAGTCGGTCTAGTCATGTCAGCTTGTGTTGGGACTGCACTTCGCAGTCGGGGTTGTACTTATCGGTTAGACCTAGATGGTTGTCGTGCTACTCTAGTTGTGATGGATAGTTGGTACAACTAAGGTCGTTGATGACCTGGTAGACGACATTGGTTTAGTCGAGGTACCGCAGGTTAGAGATTATTGAACAGGTTACCAGGGTTGGTACTTGTCGATGGAATCCCCGAGTGGGATACGAAGTAATTAGTACAAGCAGTTGATTCCATTAGATGCGGAGTCTGGATATCGAGATGTCTGGTGTTTAGGTCTGCACGAGTCTGTGGCAGGCGCTACTACTAAGAGTGGTTGTAGTTACGGTTGTTGGGAGTTGGGGACATTCAGGTGACGTTTCCTTTTCTCGTATGAGATGTCAGGGTGACTGTACCCAGAGGTGTTGGGTACGAGGGAGGCAGAGTTTCTCCTATTCGAGCAGAGGTACGGGGTTGTCGTTCGGTATGAGCGGCGAGCCAGGGTTGTCAGTTTGCACACGGGGTGCTGATACTGATACTGAGGTCTGTGTGCCGATGATGATACTGATACTGGTGTTAGTGTGCTGCTACTAGTGTGGATGCATGTGTGCTGATACGAGTGCAGGTGATAGTGATGCTACTGGTACTAGTGCTGGTGCTGGTGATTGTGTTGACGGTGAGTTACGAGTCGGGATGTGACTCCGTCGAGATGGGCATATGTTCGGTATCTGTGGATCTGGAGTGGATCACGGATAGAGTTAAATTGGTGATGGACACGTGGTTGATGTCCGAGTATGTTGTTTCCAACCAGATTGGAACTTCAGAATTGCGAGAGTTTGCGATTGGGGTGACACGAGGAATGCGGGTTTTCCGCTTTGGTAATGGGTATATTGAAATCATTTTGGGTGACTTCTCAGGTTCTGCTAGGGCAGATGATAGGTGTATCACCAGTACATTGGTCGTGTATTGGTTGGTGAACCCGGGATTTATCTTGGGTCATCATGAAGAATTGAGTATATCGAAGTTAGGGGACTGAGATTTCTCATTTTCTGCTTGGTGGCAGACGATGTTGGATTACGTGACGTGGTGAGTGCATCGAGGTTTGGTTGCATTAACGTAGGATGGATGTTGATGTCATCGTTTTGGATCATCCTTGATTTTCCTCGGTGGAATGACAAGGATCGATACGAGGTAATCAATGAGAACCCACAGTCTCGATGTGTCTCGTCGTTGACTAATCTGTTTAGATGTGGGAAATGGTTGAGAACTTTGGGTGTCGTGATGAATTTCGATCGTGACGTTTATGGTCGGGTGACGTAGTGATGGATCTGGATCGTGATCTTGATGATCCAAATAGGTGGAGAGTTTATTACTCTTACTTGGATAGTTTGAGTTGATCATGTTGGGACTGAACTTCTTTTCGAGGTAAATCCCGTATGGTATATTACTCGCCTAAGTAGGTGTCCAACGAGGTGGGATTTGGTCAGCCTTAGATGTGTGGATATTGCGATTGGCTTTCTTATGAAGTCAATCGAACGTATTGAGGTAATCGTTTAAGTAGGTAACCGAAAGGTTCGATTTGGTGCGTCTCGGTAAACGTGAACAATATTTCAAGTTTTGGAATCAGATTTCTGGATGACGATTCAGGATTTGATTTTGGAACTTGAAAGAGGATTTCTGGATTTGGGTTTTGGAATCGGATTTCTGGGTGACGATTAAATATTTGATTCTGGAGCTTGACAGTGGATTTTCTTTTATGGATTTGGGTTCGGAATGGTTATTCCAAATGCTAGCTTACGGAATGATGATTTCGGATTCGAATTTGGACATAGTTATGTATATGAGTTCTGGGTTTGGATTCGGGATTTCTTACGAAATTGCGAATTCAGATTCGGATTTGGAAATAGATGATGGGTTGGAGTTTTGATTTGTCTAGTCCGGGATTGGACAAATGGACTCCATAGTAGAAACGTGATTGGCTACAACCTAGGTCGTTGTAGGCTAATTGATGGGTAGTTGTATGTACCTTTTACGTTGTTCAAGGTACGATACCGGGCAGACTTATGGTGCTTGGTGACGGTATATAGGTTATACTAGAGGTATGTTGGTGAACGTGTTGGTAGTCGGATTGGTTCCGATACCATTGGAATTGTTGAGGTCGTGAACTGGACATTGGATACTGTGCACTGGGTCATGGTTTTCTGATGGGTCTAGTTACACACAGGTCGAGTGAAAGGCTTGGTTAGTATACGTATACTCAGGATGAGTGTGTTGGCGGTTCGTGTAACCACAGGTGAGTATAGGATCAGTTTTCGACTGATAACTGTCAAGTGGTGACGGTTTGTCGAAGGTGTCAGCGTGGATCGGTTAGCGAGATTTGGTGACTCCCTGTGGGAGCAGATAGCAGAATAGGTTGGTGATTAGGAAAGAAACCGTCGAGTTGTTTATGTCAACGAATCGGTAGAGTTGACAAGTGATGTCAATTCGGACCGTATGGCTACTATCATTCGACGTGGTCGAGTGTAGTCGATGCGACGCGAGCGTTAGTGGTACGTCTGGCTGCAGGCGAGTAAGTATTATTATGGTTAGTTGGTGTACGAGTGTAAACGTGTCGCGAGGTAGATTGTACTTTCCATGTGGTGGATATGGAATCAGAATAGTTGGAGTTTCGAGAACGAAACTAATTAAGAAAGGAAGAACGGTTAGAATTAGGTCGGTTGGAATTTCGAGGACGAAATTAATTAAGGAGGGAAGGTTGTAACGACCCGTCCCAAATTCCTAGATTAGATTAGTGACTAATCACGATTAGTGAGGTTAATCCGTGATTATTAGGGCGAAATCGGACGAACGATGCAAAATGACCATTTTACCACTAGGCATAGGAAAAACGTTGACTGTTGTGAGAGACTGAGGACGGCTGCTGGGCGGCCAGAACCGCGGTGAACGGCAGCGTGAAAGAGAAACCCGAAGGTATGGCTCGGTTTTGGTTTTTAGATCCATTTTCGATTTCTAGTTGTTATGGGCTTGTTTGGACGTTTGGGTTCAACTAAATAGGTTATTAGGATTGTGTTAGGATGATTTTGAGGGGTGTTGGACGGCTATGAAGCCATGGGTGAATTTTAGAAAAATTGAACCGTGAAGGAGTTTTGGACCGATCGAATTTAGGATGTTTTAGGGGTTTTCATTAATTGGTTTAGGTTCCTAGGATCTAAACTAGAAGAATAAGATCGATTTGGGTTGAAAACGGACCAAAATGAGGGTTGTAGGAGCCTGGACCGGTCACGCCGGTCCAGTTGCAGAGATTGGGCCGAACCGGCCGGTCTGAACTGGCTAGAGGACAGGGACGATGCTACAGTGTCCCGGCGTGTGAGGCCCACGTGCAGGACAGTCCTCCGGTGCGTGACGGCGCGTGTCAAGGAGTTTGGGGAAGTGTTCAACATACAAAATCATCTATTCGATGTAACGAACATTTTGGGACTGGTTTCGTGTCGATCGGACATCGTTTCGATAGGTTTCGGGGTGTCCCAAGGTGTAGGTTCGCGTTTAAAAATAGTTAGAAAATCGGGAAAATTACGGGGCTTTAGTGGAAGGTTAATAAGGTAGTTAGTAACCTTCTATTACAATTTGGACAGGTTCGGGAGTCCCGTTGACGACGATTGGCTCCGGAGAGCCGTATGGCACGCAAATCGATGCCGCAGCTCGGACGGTTTCTGAGTGGACCTTTGTTTTCTAAATTGGTGCATGCATAAATGTTTATTATATGTTTTAAATACTTGTTTGTGATGCAATGATTGCATTTGGATGTGTGGTTACGTATTGGCACGTATTTCGAGGCTTCGACCCTATACGGTGCCAATACGGGTTTGTATATCTTTATTGGTCTAAAAGATTTGGAATTGGATTTCAAAAGGTTAAACTCAGGTATGTGACCCATTTGGTTTTGTCTCGGGCATATGACCCTATTGATGACCTACGGGTCCGAGTCGTGGTCGCGGCAGATGCTTGGTGTACGACAACGGACAACGTGACGCTCGCCTCCGGATTGGGATGTGTTCCTTCCGGAGAGGTCACGATACACGATTCGTGGTCTGGCAGCCTAGGAAGGCTCGACTTCGGAGTGCTGGCAGTTCAGGATAGCGATCGGTGATGAGTGCACCATGATCTTGTGGTGGTCGCATCGGTTGATTCGTTCACGGCGACATACCAGGATTGAGGGCAGTCCTGGATGGATGGTTACACATATCACTACGATCGGAGTCGTGACTGACCCTTAGATATCGGGCAGGATGCCCAGCTGATGTCATATGTTCGGGCACGAGACCCAGTTGTTTTACATTGATGATTTCGAGTCAGGGACCCTACATAGATTTCTGGGTTCATGACGATTTATAGGAACCGGCATGAACCTTTGTCAGGTCATTGTGGTACATGACGGTTTATGGGAACTGGGCATGGAGGATGTTTTCTATATATATATATAAATGGCATGGATGTTATAGATCATGACGGTTCAGGGGAACCGGGAGTGAATGTTTATGTTATGTATATATATGTTCATATACCTTCCTTTACTTGTTCTATCTCCTCCGGGGAGGGTCGTTGGTCTGGGTGGACCCCGAAGTAGTCACGGAGCACTGACTGCGTGGAAGTTGCCCCCGTTGGGTGCCTTACTCTCAGGAAGGCTGGTACTATAACCTCGGGTAGGATCGGTGGTCTACGGAGATTGACCTTGACTTTGAGAAGACTCGGATTGAGACCCGGGTAGCACGCACGTAGCTTTGGAAACCGTGACAGGATTGGTTGTATGAATTATATGTGTATATGATATAGATATGATATATGATATGTGATGTGTGGTTACACAGGATTTGAGCGGTGGCTCGCGTACTTGATTTATTTCTGGTTTGGGCTTAGTTCCCACATATGGTTTCTTTGGATAAATGGTTTTCGAATGCATGCATGTTTTTTAGTGAAGGGTACAAATGTCTTTATGGAAGTGTTTTTATAAACTCTTGGTTTTGTCCACTCACAGTTTTTAATGTTTTGACTGCCCTTCAGGTTGACATCGGATGTGGACTATAGCAGAAACCGGGATATCACATACCTCCTCCGGATCCTTGCGTACTCTGATAGCCCGGGAGGGCAAAGGTCGGAAATATCTCTTGTCTGACACTTCGTGTCAGACGGGAGCAGGGTCATCCCGCATTAATCCCGGGGGGATTGGGATGGGTCCTGTCACCAGGCCTACAAAACCCGCAAGAACCCTCCTTCCATCATCTCGCAACACCCTTCCAATACATCTATCCAAACCAGAAGATATAGAACCCTACCCGATATCACCCTTGATCTTCGTGAAAGTGACTTCTCTCGTTCGACACAAGCACTTATTATTCCAAAAATACCCTCAGCACAATAATAAATATCCATGTGTCAATGTTAAACAGAGTTTGTAAATAAAGGTTATATAGAGCATGTCACAGCCCGGATTCTCTAACACGATATTGTCCTCTTTAGGCCCAACCCTCGCGGTTTTTTTCTGAGAATTCACACGCCACTTCCTAGTAGGTCACCCATTTTGGGATTGCTCTAATCCAAATTCGCTTAACTTTAGAGTTCTAACCAAACCCAAAGCCAGTGAGATCCCAAAAGGCATCGCCCTAGGAAGATACGTTCCCCACATATAAGGCACTTCACCTTTCCCACCCCAAGCGACGTGAGATTGTTCACCGTTCTTCCCAAGACACTGGTCGTACAATCCACCCCCTTGGGGCCCAGCGTCCTCGCTGGCACACTTCTGATCAGGGTCAAGCTCTGATACCATTATTTCAAAACCCGACTCCCCTGGTACGATATTATCCGTTTTGGGACCAACCCTCATGGCTTTGTTTCTAAGTACACACGCGCAACATCCCAATAGGTCGTCCATCTTAAGATTGCTCCAATTCAAACTCTCTTAACTTTAGAGTTCCGACCAAATCCAAAGCCAGTGAGCTCCCAAAAAGCATTGCGCTAGGAAGATACATGTCCACACATATAAGGCACTTCACCTTTCCTACTCTAAGCGATGTGAGATTGTTCACTTTTCCCTCCCTAAGTGATGTGGGATTGTCCAACGTAAATCATGCAAATCATATAAATGCTCCTATCCCACATTTTCTTGAAATCGTTAGTTATAAGTAATTGAAAACCTCTGGACACAACAATCATAGTAGTCAAATCTCGCTCACTGGTCCAACTAGCTAATCCCATGTACTACGCGTAGACAATTACGGATCCTACAAAGTCCAACCTCGTAGGCACGTGTGGAGTCCAACTCCAACAACGTCTGAGTCCGTCATTGGGACCTCAGAGTACAACTACGGATAAGAAATCTTATCGCATGAGGTTGACTATATGGGGAAAAACAAATTACCAAAAATATATTTTAACTTTCTTTTGAAATACACACAAAATCCAAAAAACATTTGCAAGTCGGGCATGAGCCCAAAATTTGGTGTTTCCCAAAATCCACCAAAAATCTGAGTCCAGAAAACCATAACTGAATATATATTCTAAAACCAGGCATTTATCCAGAAATACATTTAGTATCATATATTCCAACCAGAGAAATCAAAACCTTGCCATAAGACCATATAAATATGTAAATATGCATGCCTCACATTTATTAAAGGAACTATCCACTCACAGTCAAACTGATAGTTCAGTTTTGAGTTATTCCCTCCTCAGAAGTCCCCAAAGCATCCTCGCTTATCAAAGTAACCAAGGGTCATAAACAATACAAATAACCTTGTACATAAACCCCACTAAAACTCGAGGTAGTACACGCGTCCCGAACACACAATCCTAAAATTTGAATGCCCAAAACTGCCCCTAAGCGAACTCCTATCAGTCTGAAACCACCACCATTGAATTCAACTCGTCAAAACTTTTCAAACAAGCCTGACTGTGCCTCGAAATTCACGCCCACTGCCGCCCACACGCGTGATGTCATCATTGGCGCCAGCCCTGTTGACGTGGCCTGACACATGTTGATGTGGCCTAAAACATGTTGATGTGGCCTAAAACGTGTTGATGTGGCCTGAAACGTGCTAACATGGCACCTTGCCACGTGGCTTGACACATGTTGTCATTGCACCCTACCACATGACCTAACATGTGCCGACGTGACACCATGCCACATGTCATGCTAACATTACCTCTCGCCTGATAAGACCCCCCATCGATATAGCTAAACAAACATGAGGGATCCTACTCCCATCTAACAGTCACTACTCGAAAATGTAAAACTAGTCTCAAAAGATCATATAACGACAACAAAACTGTTCAACTATCCAACCAGGGATGATTACAAATGGACAACTGGATGTATACATAACACAAGTTGTACAAAAAAACTAAAAATACAACATATTTACGCTAGATACACCAAAAACATGGTTATGCCTTGTTGAGTGCATAAAGCTATATTTTTACATCCTCTTTTACCTTAGTATTTTATTGAAATCTCTATGCAATACAAGGTATTTTGTTGTTTTTGATGTTTTCAGGATACAAGTATGGGCTTAAAAAAATCAACTTAATTTTTGGTGAATCATAAAGACATAAGGAGCTAAGAATGGATTACTTGAAGCCCATGAAATGCAAGATGAGTCCCTAGCTCACAAGTGGCCCAAGATCAGCTCAGAGAGTTCTCTGCAGAACACCCGACTTCTGGGCTTCGCCCCAAAATGTTCAAAAAAAATTTAAAAAGGGCCATATATGGTTGGAAAGGCCTGGAAGTATAGTTTCATATGGCTTTTACAGCTTGCTATTTATACATTTCTACAGAGAGTTATCTGATCATAAAGAGACGTTGTTCAGTTTTAAAACAGTAACTTTTCAGTTTCAATCCTACACTAAATGCTGGTTATAATGAGAATCAATTAGGGTTGTTAAAGAGCATTAAACTCTTGGAATGTAGCTGTTGGAAATATCTACACCTATAAATAGAGGTCTCATTATACAAACACAACACACAAAAATAAAAGAACACATCTAGTGCAAAGTTTGAGTTGTTCCAAGCTTGGAGAGAGAGCAAGAGCCTTGGCTCCATGCATACTTCTGGGTTTAGCCTTTCAACTTTCTATGTATTTGTTTAAGTTTTTGAACTCGTTTATGGAGTAGCCTTATAGTAGTTAGCGCTGCTTTGAAGCCCTAGACATGATTAAATCAATGTTATGACTCAGTTTTGTTTTTCAATTCCTCTTCGCAATTAAAATCAGTTTTTTGACCTTATTGATTTCAAGCATTTGTTTTCAAGCTTATCTACCTTGTTTATGTTTTCTTTTAGTTGGAAATGTTAGGATAGCTGCCATATCTTATTTCATTCATTAGCAACATGTGGTTAGGCTCAGAACTAATTATGTAAACTAATTTCATGAAGATCTAGGATAGATACCATGCTTGGTTGTACCTATAAATATAAGTTTGATGTATATGTCATGCATTTAACATGCTAAGTAAGAGAGAGTTCATACAGTCTAGTTATATGCCATGCTAAATCTATGAACATCTTTATTGTGGATTGAAGTTGATAGGTTAGACATTCATGATTGTTTAGAGTGGATTGCTTTCTTTAACTCATTCTAATTCATAGGTTAATACATGAATCATATTGCATTTGTCTACAACCTTTAAGTTCTTTTTATTCTGTCTTTATTTTCAATTTTGATTTCCATCTTACAAAACCAACTCCAACCCCCTCAAAATTTGTGTTTGTGCTTTATCTAGTACTTTATTTATTCATTTGTTTTACTAAGTTGTTACCAGTCCCTGTGATTCGACCCTTGCTTGTCACTATACTATCTTCCACAATTTGTACACTTGCAAAGATAAGATTTGTGTAAATGTGATAACTTATTTAGGTTGTCTTATTTTAGCGAACAAGTTTCAGTTGTCGTTGTCAGGGACTGTTGTATTTCATTTTTGTTTTATTTACTCAATTAGTTTCTCTTGTTTTTCAATTATATGTTCACTAATTCATCCAAGCACGCTTTCGACTTAGGTCTGCTTTGAAAAGCCGTTGAAAGAAGTTTAAGAAACCCTACACGTATCCCTGTGAAGATTTTGAAGACTCGCTCCTTCCAAAGTTCTCCCATTCATTCCGAACCTCATTCACCAAAACTAAGTTAGAGGAAAAAGAGGTGAACATGGCAGATCAAGCTGAAGGTAATCGTGCACTAAAGGAGTACGCTGATAGGTCATCAAATAAGCATTATTTTATATTATTTTATACCCTTTATACTTGACTTTTAATATTAAAATAATAAATAATTAGATAAATTAATTTATTTTGTGATATTTTTATTTAAATAAATAAAGTGTGTAATTTGGAGCGTTTTGGCGACAGAATCGTCCCGTTTGGAATTATAACGAATAAATTATGGACGAAATTCGGTAAAGGAGCCATCACCGCAGATTTGCTCTCTTTAATCCCTTCACTCTCTTTTATGTTTTTGTCTTTCGTATCTTTAGTTTATTTTCGTAAAATTCTCCTCCTTACTTAGAGTCTATGTTCATTTCTACTTTCTTACATTGAGGACAATGTAGAATTTAAGTGTGGGGGAGTGGTTTACAATTTTAAGTGCACAATAAAATTGTTAAAAAAAAAAAAGTTTGGCTTTCTTGAGTCTTTTCGTTTTTATCGAGTCTTAAGTTGCCCCTTAACCTGTCAATGATAATAATGAAGGGAATAAGTATATTATGGCTATAAAGATGATCACTATAACTTGAATTCATTTGTTAGTACTTTGTGATTAAATGTTATAACTTTTAAGATAGTGCATGTAAATTGGTACATAAACTAGCATGCTAAGACAAGTATGAATCATTTAGACCTTATGTGAGCTTTAGAACTATATATACATCTTTGATGAGTGATTCATAAGTTCTTTGTTTAAATTGATAAACATATGCCTCACAACTACTTGCAATAGATCTTAATGAACTTTAGAGTACTAGAACTTATTCGATTTGATTTTCAAAGCTTTTAAGTCATTAAACTCTCTGATTTTGGATATGATTAAGGCATTAGGGTTAACACCATAAATTCAAACATCCATGCTCCCTATTTTGTGCGCACAAGTTGCGACCCCCTTAGTTTTAAACCAGTTGAGCCCGCATTAAACCTTTCCTTCATCACCATGATTACCTAAACACTTGAGCTTAGCATAGACATCTTTCACCCTTGTTCCAAAGACTTGATTGAAGACATGAAATTGGTGTGAAGAAAAATTGATGAGGTTTGGAAGACTTTTATGTGTATGGATTTACTTACTCAAACTTTGTATATTATGTTATTACCTTGATATTTGCAAAAAAAAAAAAAAAAAAAAAGAGTTGAGTCTCTATCAAGGTAATAAAGATTGATTATATTAAGTTAAGTCCTTTACATTTGATGAAATTTGGCCTATGTTCGAAGGAATGAATTCATACTAAGATCGGGAAGTTATGGTTTGGGAATCGTTTAAGTCTTGGAACGAATTTGAGCACCACTTGTCCTATATATTCCTTGCCTCTAAACTTAGCCCCATTACAACCTTCGTAAAGACCTTATGATCCTTAAGATGGTAAATTTTGATTAGTGAAGTCAATCACTTGAGTAAGCTTATGGTTTTGGTTCATTTGTGCAAGTATGTGTTGTTTTTATTGAGGTGTTTGTTTGAGATTTTGCAAAAGTACTTTACTTCTATTATGTGAACATTTTCTCACATATTTTGAGTGCAAACACAAACCCTTACAAAATTTGAGTGAATTGATGAGTGCATATCCTTGTGAGTTGATTCATACTTGTTTTTATTCATGTTGATATCTATTTCACCATATTTACTCATTATCTTACTTGTTTAAGCATTTTGTTACCATGTATTAACTCTTGAATTTTGTATGCTTAAACGCTTTAAGTGAAAATCTTTTATACCATAATATCGATGGGATTTTGAGACAAATGGTTAAGGGTTTACTTGTTTTGATTTCATAGTTTAAATTCAGTATTTGCTAGGGACTAGCAAAGTTTAAGTGTGGGGGTATTTGATAGGTCATCAAATAAGCATTATTTTATATTATTTTATACCCTTTATACTTGACTTTTAATATTAAAATAATAAATAATTAGATAAATTAATTTATTTTGTGATATTTTTGTTTAAATAAATAAAGTGTGTAATTTGGAGCGTTTTGGCGAAAGAATCGTCCCGATCGGAATTATAACGAATAAATTATGGACGAAATTCGGTAAAAATATTAATTAATTTATAATTTAAATTAATTCAGTGCTAAAAGCCCAAACCAATTCTTTTGCTTAGCCCAAATTCATTTTTTTTTATCCAGCCATTTTGATTGTGCAGCCAGACCCAAATGCCAAGGCCCGAGTCACGCAGCCCACATGCAACTGCAGCAGCCTTCCCGCGCGCACAGTCCATCACGCCAAACCACTGCAGCCCACATCCAGCACGCCTGCTTGCCTGATCCGCTGCCAAAAGCCCAGTCCACCGTACACCTGCACTTCACCAGCCCGGTCAAATCCACTTATGTTTGCAGCAAACCAAACCGCACGGCCCAGCACGCAACTGCAGCAGCCTTCACACGCGCACGTCCACCTGCCTCGTCCAATCCGCACAGCTTCAGCCCGTCTCCTGCTCGGCCCAGTCCATACGCCACCTACCCAGCTGCAGCCATTTCACGCCACGCCACCAGGCCACCGAACCAGCCCAACCACTCTTCAGCCCCGGCCTGCTACTCTGCTTCTCCAGCCCGTGCACCTGCTTCGGCCCGTCCATCCCACCTGCTCGCCTGCAACAAGCAACAGCCCAGCCAACTCAGCTGCCTGGGTCTAGTCCAATCGTCACCAGCCCACCTAACCCGGATCAGCCCAAACTGCTCCCAATTTCTGCTATTCCTTTTATTTTCAGCCACAATTTAGTTCCAAACCTCACCTAATTTCATCATTATTCATCATTACTCATCATGTCACTTTTAATTATTGTAATTTTTCTTTTTTTTGTACTTTATTTTATTTGTTTTTAGTAGCTTTCTCCTCCTATAAATAGGAGTGCATTTCACTTGTTTAGAGGGGGACTTTGTTTTGAGAAAGAACTCCAAAACACAAAATTGTATCCTTCCTTTAGAAATATCAAGCCTAGTATTTCCGTTGCAATTCTTGAGTTTAAGTTCGCATTCTCGTGTTTATTCATCCATCTTCATAAGGTTTCGTCTGCTGTCAGAAAATCTTATGAATAACATGTCATTTTTATTCCATCCATTTTCGGAATCACAAGCTTTCTTGGATTCCGAAGGTGTAACTTGTTATTTCCTTTACTTAAACTCTCATTGTTGTTTCGGTTTTATTTTCTTTAGTTCAATATTTTTGTGGGTATTTTCTTTCTAACTTTTGTAGACAAGAATATTATTATAATGTGTTCTACTTTTCAAACTTCATTTACTTCATACATTTGAGTGCTTAAGCTTCAATTTTATACTAAGTGTTTATGACCGCGTTTCGGTGCACTTAGTATAAAATTGAAGAGATTTAAATGTTTTAATCAATTTATAAGTGTTTATGACCGCGTTTCGGTGCATTTATAATGTTTATAAAATGTATGCATGAGTGGGATGGTGAAAGTAGAATTTTGTGATGTATTCAAACTTTGCAAATGTTAGAGTGTTGGTAGATTTTGTGTTTAAAGAAAGTCCACTTGTATATATGTTAAAATAGGAATAGAATTAGTTCATTTATGTCTTTACTTATTTTGCATGATCAAAATCCCTAAAACCCCCATCTTTATTCTTTTATTCATTTAATTCATTTATTCGTTATTTCATTAATTTATTGATTCTCTTATTTATTAATTCGTTTATTCCTTTATTCGTTAATTCTTTAATTCTTTATTACTTGATTATTCAATTAATTAATTATGTGATTATTTAATTATTTAATTCTTTAATTCTTCAATTCATTAATTATTCATTATTCTTTTTAACTAACATATTATTAATATTCCCTAATTTCCCCGGTTAAGAACGATCCCTACTTACCAATACTATAACTACACAAAAGGGTTTAAATTGCATAATACTCAAATTACGTGTTTAATTTAATGCGTAGTTTGGGCATTATCATACGCCATCCCCAATATCAGTGAGGAGTCTTCGTGCATCTAATATCCAACAACAATCGTTGAGAACTTTGAACTTAAATCTGGTATGATTCATCTCTTACCTAAGTTCAATGTTTTGGCCGGTGAAGATCCTCATTTTCATATCAAGGAGTTTGTGGAGGTTTGTAACACTATTAAGATTCAAGGCATGACATCTTAAAAAATACGTCTTAGGCGGTTCCTCTTTTCGCTTAAAGAGAAGGCTAAGGCTTGGCTCCACACTCTTCCATCTAGATCCATTGAGACTTGGGATATGCTAGCTTCCAAGTTCCTGCAACAATTTTTACCAGCTCAACGCATTACAAGTTAAGAAGGGAAATCATGTCAATTGTGCAAACCAATGGAGAGTTGTTTCATGAGTATTGGGATAGGTTTAAGACATTGATGCATTCTTGCCCTCATCACAACCTTGAACCATGGCTACTCATGAAATAGTTCTATGAAGGGTTACTAGATTCTGATCGTATGATGGGGGATGCTACTGCTAGCAGTTTAATAAACAAAATGGCTGATGAAGCTAAGACCATGTTTGAGGAAATTTCTTCCAATACGAAGCAATTTAGTTTCAGAAACCGGCAAACTAAGAAGGTTTATGAGGTTAGTACTACTTCTAATGAAAATTCTCAAATTTCTGAATTAACTAACCTTATTAAGCAGCTTGTGTCCCAAAAGAAAATTGATGTTGTTTGTCAAGTGTGTTCCTTGAAGGGACATTCTTCTGAAGCATGCCCTCAAGCGCAAGGGCTTCATGAGGAAGCCAACATGGTTGGAGGTTTTCAAGGAAATCAGAGGCCTCAAAATGATCCATTTTCTCCAACTTAAAACCTGGGATGGAGGAATCATCCGAATTTCAGATGGGGGAACAACAATAATGTTCAAAATCCAAATCATCCCTAAGGCTTCCCCAATCCACGGGGGTCAACCATCCAAGCTGCACTAAACAAATCTCTGGAAGTCATTTTGAGCACATTGGCTAGACAAGTGAGCTCTTTAGCTCAAAGCACTCAAGACCTCAAGGTTTCAACTCATGCTTTCATGAACAAGACTGATCGATCCATTGCAAACTTAGAAACCCAAGTTTGACAGATTGTAACTACTTTAAATGAGAGGGAACTTGGTAAGCTTCCTAGTCAAGTTATTATGAATCCTAAAGGTCTAAACAATGCGTAGGTTAATGTTATCACTTTAAGGAGTAGAAAGGAGCTCCAAGGTCCCAAGGACCCTCTATAAATTGATGAAGGTGTGGTGATACAAGATGAGGAAGAGAAGAAATATTAGAAAAGTATAAAAGAATCTAATTCAGCCCCTCTTGTCAAAACCTCAATTCCAGCCAAGCTAGATACTTATATGGTAAAATCTAATCCTGAGAAGTTTAGTTCTAACCCTAAGGTGGTAGGCTCTACTCAACATATGCCTTACCCTCGCAGGTTTTCCAATTCAAAAAAAGATTAGCTTGAAAAGGACTTTTATAGACAATCAAGAAATTGGAAATTGCTATTCCCTTCTTTAAGGCAATTAAGCACATTCCAGGTTATGCGAAGTTCATCAAGGAGCTTTGTACAAACAAGAGGATGGTGGAGATTAATGTTGTGGTTGCATTTGGTGAAAAAGGCTCTTCCATTCTGCAAAGGAAGTTGCCACCAAAGAGGAGGATCCCGGAAGCTTTACTGTTCCATGCCAAATTGGTTCAATGAGGTTTGATAGATGCTTATGTGACATACGTTCTTCTATTAACTTAATGCCGTATTTGTTAATACAACACTACAGCTCGGTGATCTCAAGCCAACTCATATGATGATTCAATTGGCGGATCGTTCTATTACTCATCCCAGGGGAGTAGTGGAAGATGTGATTGTACAAATAGGTGGCCTTGTATTACCAACAGATTTCTACATTCTAGACATGGAAGAAAGTCCTTTGCCAAATCATCTCCCACTTATTTTTTAGCCGGCCATTCCTAGCAACAGCTTGTGTTATCATAGATTGCCATTCGGGAAAGCTCAATATGACTGTTTTAGGGGAAACAATAACTTTTCAAATTCTTGATGCTATGAGGTACCATAGTGATGATTCAATATGACTGCTCGGTGATCTCAAGCCAACTCATATGATGATTCAATTGGCGGATCGTTCTATTACTCATCCCATGGGAGTAGTGGAAGATGTGATTGTACAAATAGGTGGCCTTGTATTACCAGCAGATTTCTACATAAGAAATTCCTTTGCCAAATCATCTCCCACTTATTTTTTAGCCGGCCATTCCTAGCAACTTGTGTTATCATAGATTGCCATTCGGGAAAGCTCAATATGACTGTTTTAGGGGAAACAAGAACTTTTCAAATTCTTGATGCTATGAGGTACCATAGTGACATTCACGAATGTAATTCCATTGATATATTAATTTTAATGTTGCAGGTACCATTTACAACTCAAGGAAAGGAAGATCCATTAGAAAGAGCACTTAGTTTATCTCCAAGTGAGGATGGTGTGCATGATGAAGAACGAATGGAAGTACCCTCGGCCCTAGAATCTATTCCATCTTGTAAGCCATCAAGATGGCCATGTTTTGAGCCTCTCCCTAACTCAACAGATAAGCTAATTGCTCCAGTCATTCAAGCACCAAGGTTAGAACTCAAACCACTTTCTGAATCTTAAATATGCTTATCTTGGTGATGAAAATACTTTACCTGTCATTATTGCTACCAATTTGAGTGATGTTGAGATAGAAAAGTTAGTGAGAATTCTAAGAGAGAACAAGACAACCATAGGGTGGACTATAGCTGATATCAAAGGAATTAGCCCTACAAAGTTCATGCATCAAATTCTCTTGGAGGATACATAAAAGCCTACTAGAGAAGCTCAAAGACGGCTAAACCCACCTATGAAGGAGGTCGTGAAGACGAAAATTTTAAAGTTGCTTGATGTAGGAATCATTTACCCAATTTTCGATCCTAAATGGATAAGTCACGTATAAGTGGTTTCTAAGAAATCAGGCATCACTGTTGTCAAGAATGAGCATGATGAAATGGTGCCTACAAGGGTGCAAACAGGCTGGAGGGTGTGCATTGATTACCGCAAGCTCAACACAACAACTCGTAAGGATCATTTTCCTTTACCTTTCATTGATCAAATGCTTGAGCGACTTGCAGGCCATAGTCATTATTGCTTCTTGGATAGATACTCCGGTTATAACCAAATAGCAATAGCTCCCGAAGACCAAGAGAAGACCAAATTCACATGCCCGTTTGGAACATTTGCATATCGGAGGATGCCATTTGGCCTATGAAATGCCCCTACGACATTTCAGCGATGCATGATGAGCATATTCTCCGACATGGTAGAGGATATCATTGAGGTTTTTATGGATGATTTTTCTATTTTTGGTAACTCCTTTGATTTATGTCTTCACCCTAAACCCTAAATCTTGGAAAATACGGTAAGCCCTAATAGGAAGGATTGGTCATTGAGTTTAAATGATGCTTTATGAGCCTATAAAACAGTGTATAAGACTCTCATAGGCATGTCACCCTTCCGGATCGTCTTTGGAAAACCTTGCCATCTTCTTGTGGAACTAGAGCATAGAGCCTATTGGGCAGTTAAGAAGCTCACCTTTGAGTTGAAGGAAACTGGCTAGTTACGAAAGCTTCAGCTTAGCGAGTTTGACGAGGTGAGGAATGATGCCTATGAAAGTTCCCGTATCTACAAGGAGAAAACCAAAGCTTACCATGACAAGGCCATCCGTAGGAAGAAGTTTGAGATAGGGTAAAAATTTCTCTTATTCAATTAATGCCTCCGAATCTTTCCTGGTAAGCTCTGTTTTCGATGGTATGGTTCTTTTCTTATCACTAACATTTACCCCCATGGTGCAGTGGATATTCAGAACATTCAAACAGAGAACATATTCAAAGTAAATGGACATCGTCTCAAGTCTTTTTATGATGCTTACCAACCTTCCACTGAAATTGTCCAGGCTCTGCATTCACCGCCATCCTCCTTTTGATCTCCAAGCTACGTCGGGCTAAGACGTTAAAAGAAGCGCTAATTGGGAGGCAACCCAATGGAGGAGAAAACACCATTCTCATTCTTCAACAACTATATTTTCTATTCCCTCTCCTTTTTTATTGATTTTTTTTTCCTTTAGTCCAACTTTTTACATGTTTTCCTATCTTATGCATTTTTTTTTTCAAATGTTTGATTTTAGTTTGGGGGAGAATTTTATTTCTTTGAAAATAAAAAATCAATAAATTTTCTTTTAAAAAAAATACTCTATTTCCTTTTGTTTTGGCACGTTTCTTTGATGATTATAATGAGACAATCTTTAACATATGGTACTTTGAAATTGGCCATGACTGACTTGTGACTTGTTCTCACTCTTATTTTCGCTTAGTTTCATGTTTAACTATATTCTAGAAGGTCACTTTGCACAACTTTATTTGGTATGATAAATGTTAATCCTAAGCTTGATAGAAAGATGTTAGCTTGTATACCTGTGAGTTATTCGAGCCCATTGCTGATTTATCATGAGTCTATAGTTTAACTCTTACTTTTCTTGTCGTCATTACCAATTTTTGATCTCATTATCTTTACTTTGATCAAATGCTTGAATGAACATCTATTATGAACTCATATTGCTAGAACTTACTCTCTAATTGATGCAAAACGTGTGTCTAACTTCATTGCATTACGAAGTGATTAAAGGCATTAGGTTTGTGTGTGTTAGCCTCCTAAAAAGCTTATTCCAAACCTGAACTTTGTGTGCTTCATCAACCCCCCTTGTAGCCAAACACTCTAGCCTTTCTTTCGTATCCTACACCAGTCCTACTTCCATATCTCAATATGAGATTGTAACCATAATTCGGGCCATACCCTTTAGCCCACAAATCTACCAAGGCATTGAAAGACAAGTGTTGAATTAAGGGAGTTGTTGTACTAGATTCAGCATACTTGAGAAGTTCCAGTTCTAAAATCGATCAAGTACAAGCTCACTATGTTTTTTTTTTAAAAAAAAAGAGAAATAAAAGAAGAAAAAATGATGTTGTGTACCTCAAGAAAAAGAAAGAGATGATTCAGTCGAAGTTATGAAAGGCCAAGTCTGTGGAGTCAACTCTTAGATGTAGCTCATCCTCAACCTTGTTTTGTGCCTCAAGAAGACCTTGGTATATTCTAAGCTTTTGTTGTATTTTCCTTTCTTCAATTAGCCTTCACCTAGCCTAATTACATCCCATTTAGAGTAAAGACCTTTCTGATCTTAGTGCATTGTGAAGTTAAGCTTGTGGAGATAAAGCAAAGATAAGCTTATGGCATTGTTCATACATTCAAGTACTTGGTATTCCATTTGTGAGTCTTTGAATTCTGCATTGAATAGAAATTTTCCATTCTAATTATGTGAGCTATTTGCATTTGAATACATAAATTTTCTCACATAAATTTTCCGAGTAATCAAATGAATTAGCCAGAAAATCTGAGTGTTTGAAATGAGAGTATGCCTAGAGAGATTTTGGAAGTCTAACTTGAATCTATTTTGAGCTTTTGTTGGTAGCATCATGTTGAACTTGGAGTTGTTCTTAGGAACATGCTTGGTATGCTTTACTATGATATTGAGCTAAAAGTTCAGTGTTTTTGAGCCATGGTTGATACTTGCTTGATTCAGGGTATAATGTGTTTTGGATTGTTAAGATGTAAGAATCACAGGAACTTGCCATCCCTTGAAGTTGCCCTTTTATTTTCAACCTAGTTTTGCTAAGGGACTAGCAAAATCTAAGTTTGGGGGAATTTTTTAAGTGCATAAAGCTATATTTTTACATCCTCTTTTACCTTAGTTTTTTTTTTATTGAAATCCCTATGCAATACAAGGTATTTTGTTGTTTTTGATGTTTTCAGGATAAAAGTATGGGATTAACGAAATCAACTTAATTTTTGGTGAATCATAAAGACTTGAAAAGCTAAGAATGGATTAGTTGAAGCCCATGAAATGCAAGATGAGTCCCTAGCTCACAAGTGGCCCAAGATCAGCCCAGAGAGTTCTCTGTAGAACACCCGACTTCTGGGCTTCGCCCCGAAGAGCTCAAAACAAATTAGAAAATAGGCCATATATAGTTGGAAAGGCCTGGAATTCTAGTTTCAGATGGCATTTACAGCTTGCTATTTGGATGTTTTTACAGAGAGTTATCTGATCATAAAGGGAAGCTGTTCAGTTTCAAAACAGCAACATTTCAGTTTCAATCCTACAATAAATGCTGGTTATAATCAGAATCAATGAGGGCTGTTAAAGAGCATTAAACTCTTGGAATGTAGCTGTTGTATCTATCTACACCTATAAATAAAGGTCTCATTGTACAAACACAACACACAAAAATAAAAGAACACATCTGGTGCAAAGTTTGAGCTGTTCCAAGCTTGGAGAGAAAGCCAGAGCCTTGGCTTCGTGCATACTTCTGGGTTTAGCCTTTTCAACTTTCTATGCATTTTTTTAAGTTTTTGAATTCGTATATGGAGTATTCTTATAGTATTTAGGGCTGCTTTGAAGCCTTAGACATGATAGAATCAATGTTATGATTCAGTTTTGTTTTTCAATTCCTCTTCACAATTAAAATAGTTTTTTGTTCTTATTCTTTTCAAGCATTTGTTCTCAAGCTTAGCTACCTTGTTTATGTTTTCTTTTTGTTAGAAATGTTAGGATGACTTCCATATCTTCTTTCATTCACAATTAAAATTAGTTTTCTGTTTTTATTGTTTTCAAGCATTTGTTCTCAAGCTTAGCTACCTTGTTTATGTTTTCTTTTTGTTGGAAATGTTAGGATGATTGCCATATCTTCTTTCATTCATTAGCAACATGTGGTAAGGTTCATAACTAATCATGTAAACTGATTTCATGAAGATCTAGGATAGATGCCATGTTCTAGGGTTCATGTGATGTTCATAATTCTCTTTATTCTTAATGAGTTTCTAGGTACTAAATATAAGTATATGTCATGCTAGGTTGCGCCTATAAATATAAGTTTGATGTATATGCCATGCATTTAACATGCTAAGTAGGAGAGAGTTCATACAGTCTAGTTATATGCCATGCTAAATCTGTGAACATCATAATTGTGGATTGAAGTTGATAAATTGGACATTCATAGCATTGATTCATGATTGTTTAGAGTGGATTGCTTGCCAACCCCCTCAAAATCTGTGTTTGTGCTTTATCTAGTACTTTATTTATTCATTTGTTTTACTAAGTTGTTAATAGTCCCTGTGGTTCGACCCTTGCTTGTCACTATACTATCTTCCAAAATTTGTACACTTGTAAGGATAAGATTTGTGTAAATGTGATAGCTTATTTAGATTGTCTTATTTTAGTGAACATGCCTCCACTCCTAAATGGGTCGTCATCATCGTGCCACGGTTTGGAGAAAATAAAAACCATAAAAATATGAGTGGATGAAAATAATCTTTAGAAAACAAGATTAGAAAACGTATGTTTATACCCTCTATTTTAGAAAGCTATGCATGCATATAAATCATTAAAACTCAATTGAAATATTTTATAGCTTACGACCTCGAAATGTGTGAAACAGGTACATAAAACAGCTAGCCGAAAACCAATCACATCAATAGTCAATCGCACTGAACCATCATCTCAACACCACATAACCGGTCCATATCTAACAGCACCATAGATATTACATAAAATCAATCCATCATTGATGCACATCATCATAACCACTGCACTATCGGTAGGCATATCACTCACTCAAGATACAGACTCTCGACGTCCGAGTGAAAGCCAACTCAGGACACAGAGCTCCCTCGACGTCTGAGTCGCCATCACAACACTAGTCTCAGGATATAGGTCCCTGCTCGACGTCTGAGACTATTTATCACAATACTAGAAACATTTCCACATGAAATCATATCATGTACCATAATCACAACCATACACAATACCAGTCCAAGATACGGAGCCTAACTCAACGTCTGAGACTAATCAACCAACAAGCATCATCACATACAACCAACCCAAGTCCAAATCACAGTCATCACCACAGTTCACATCATTAATACAGAGACACATACTTCCACACATCAATACCACAAATCAAAAGCATACTTTATATAAACCTCGTAACACGTGCACAACCACACTTTCCATATAATCATCCAAAAATCATACAAAAATCATAAATATTCAATTATCACAATATTTCATAGCACACAACTTATTTAGCCCAAATCTATAATTAAAATGAAATCTAGAAAGAAAGCCTCGAAAAACTTGAAATAACTAAATTTTCGTAAATATTGTCGAAAACCACATAAAAATCCTAACCACTCAAACATCATTGAAATCATATAGAAAACCATTTAAAATATTTAAATATGCATGCATAAAATTTTAATAAAATAAAATGTTCACTCACAATGCAAATTTGTCGATTATTCGCGTTCTGAATGTTCCTCGTCTGCTTTGGTGATTAGATTTCATGTCAAAAATATAATACGATGTTATTAAGGTCTCTTGAAACCTCAGGTAACATCATGGTACAAAACCTAACTCTTAGGAACTTATTATTAATTTTTAAACGTTAACTACGCACTTCGGACATCCAAAACCACCTTGAAACGATGTCTGATTGCCTTGAAACATGTGCCAAAATCTTCGCAACATTGAAAGGATTTTGAAACATGTTGGATGAACCCCCACGTGCCACAAGAAGTGGTTGCCCGTAAAGCCCACGCGCTAGCTACAGTGTCATCATCCTTATTTGGTTTACTTGTTTTTCAGGTCGCCCCCACCCAGCGACCCGACCCGTTTCTAAATCCATGGTTTCTCACCACTTTTCTACTTTTTTTTTACCAGTCTCATCTAAATTATCTTAGGAAGGTATCTATATAATCAAAACTAAAGAAAATTACATAAAAGTTGTCCATCAAATATCAACCTCTTGGTCGAACGTCAACCTTGATACATGGGTAATCCCAACATCTAAAATCACGTCTCCAAGGCTTTTTAAGGTCACAGGAACTTGAGTAGGAAGATAGCAAGTTTGTTTCCAAGCTTCCCTGTCGCAAACGTGGTCGTGCAACTTCAAACCTGAAACTACCTTCACAGGTTCTTTTCTTCTCTCTCCCTCTCGGTCTAAGCCCACACCTCCTTTTCTTCTTTCTTTTTCTACCTCCCTATTTCCTTTGGATTTCCTCTTTTTTCTCTCCTTTCCTTCTCCCTCTTTGGTTTTCTTCTTCTCTATTTTTTCTTTTCTCTGTTGGCGGAGTCACACAAAACACATACCTACATAGTCGGTGCACATATCCCAAAAGGATAGATGGACACTTGTCATCTCTCAAATCCATCCATAGAAAAAATCTCCCAATGAAATTATCAAAATGCCTCTACTAGGTAAATTACCAAAATGCCCCTACATAATCTAGACCTAGAACGAAGCCATTTGAATTCTGTACTAGCATACCACTTGTCGACGTACTTGGGAGGCTGAGACCTTCGTAACAGTCTTTTCAGGATGTCCAACAGATACCGAGTCAAACGCATCAAAGAAGCTGCTATCTTAGAAAAGCCTTCTACAAAACATCTAAGTACCCAACCAAACCTAGAAAACTAATAATCTAGGTTATAATTGGTGGTTGACGCAAATTTGAAAATGCCTCCGTCTTCTGAGGGTCCACACTAATCCCCTAAGCAGAAATAATATGACCCAAAAATTCGATGCTGGTTAACCAAAACTGACAATTGCTAAGCTTAGCATATAATTGCTTCCTCCTGAATGTATTCAAAACCAGTATCAAATGCATCTTATGCACCTTTATGTTCCTCGAATACACCAAGATATCATCAATGAATACAATCACAAACCGATCCAAATATTTCCAAAAAAATTATGTTCATCAAATCCATAAATGCAACTGGTGCGTTACTTAACCCAAATGGCATGACCAGAAACTCATAATGACCATAACGAGTCCAAAATGTAGCCTTCGAAATATCTAATTTCTTAACCCTCAACTGGAGATACCCGGATCGAAGATCAATCTTAGAAAAGTACCTCGGACCCCTCAACTTGTCAAACAAATCGTCGATGCGAGGCAAAAGATACTTGTTCCACACCGTCGTGCACGGTGGTGGAGGTTCGGAGGTAAAGCACCGAATTCTTTGTTTTTGAATTCAAAAATGGCAAACCACGTTTTGGTAATTATTGATCGTATTGATTGATTAGTTTGTGTTTTGGATGATGAAAGGAAACTATTAGGCATGGAACGAGGGTCAATGGAGGCCGGGGTCAAGAGAACACAGAGGTGGTGTTTGGCTGGTTCAAGCATCTATTTGAAGGTATGATTTTAGACTTGGTTTCTTGTTTTTGAAATCATGGATCGATTAGGAATGATTAGAAGAGGGTTTAGGAGAGAATTGGAGTGGAAACGAGTTGAAGAAAGGTTCGAAATTGGCCCGAACCGGTCATGCCGGTCCAGTTGGATCGGCTGCACAGTCGAATCGGTCTAGACCGGTCAAATGGAGGTTGAAGATGCACAGTGCCCAGGAGCAGCGCCGTTTGTAACGACCCGTCCCGAATTCCGGGATTAGATTAGTAACTAATCATGATTGGCGGGGTAAATCAGTGATTAGTTGGGCGAAATCGGACGAACGATGCAAAATGACCGTTTTTCCCCTAGTCGTGGGTAAAACGTTGACTTTTAATTCGGGCGGTCAAATGGACTTTGACCGATGATCGTGACGTATTTTGGGACGTCACAAGTTCATAGACAGGTGTCACGTTTGATTCCGACATTCGAGGTGAAAGTTTTGACGTTCGGAAGTTCAAGGGCATTTTCGTAATTCGGACAAAAAGGGAGAAAATGTTGACTTTTCAATTGACCACTAATTTTCACACAATTCAAGGATCGTTGGGTAGGTCTCGAGATGCTGAATCCGTAGAGAGGCGGCACGTGTCAATCGGAGTTCGAATAACCAAGTTACGGGTCTAGAGGCATGAGGGGCATTTTGGTAATTTGTCAAGGGAGGGCAAAATGGTAATTTGGCTATTGCATTTTGAGACAGCCGTGTATGGTTCTGTGGGAATTCCTTAGAGACAGGGCACGGGCATGGATTTGTTTATGGAACAATTGGATGGACTGAGCGTTAATGGGTTGTTTATGCATCTGAGTGGAAGCATTGGCATGTTGTCTGCTCGGGGACGGTGAGGTGCAGTGCACGGGCTCTATTGTTTTATTCCTTAAAGAATTTTGAACAGAGCACTGGTTGGGTTGGATGGATTAATTGGATTGTTTGATCAATTTCTGGGACGTTTGAGAGGGACAGGGAACTAGTGAGAACCAGCGAAACGAGTTGGAGAGGAGAAACGGGTGGACTGGGTGAGAACTTACACTGGAAACCCGAAGTTCATTTTTTGGACAGTTCAAAATCCCAATTTGAAATGTAGGCCAGCCCAAGCCAATTTGAGGCTCGAAACACTGTTCTGGGACCTCACTTAGTCGATCCAGATCAAGAATTCGAAGCTCGAGGCCCTGTGAGCCATGGACAGGGATGACGAAATTGCAGAAAAATCGAGCTTGGAGTCGTGGTTTTGGAGGTAAGTTCTAATGGAATTGGTCACACAATAATCTCTATGGTAAGCCTACGATGCTCCCTAACTAACCAATCGATGAAAACAGTGGCTGTTTAGTGGAATTGGGACGATGAACTTCGATTAAGACTTGAGATCAATTGAGTTGGTTTTAGGCCGTGTTGTTTGGAATGATTAATACAGACCTTTAATTAAGTGTATTACGAGTCTACTTGATGGATCAATTAAAGAAATTAGCCTGATTATCGCAGGAATCGAATCGGGTCAAGACGCGGGTTAAATGGCCCGTTTACCAGGTGGCTGGGTGAAGAAGATGAACTGTAGCAATACTGTAGTAAGCGCGTGAGTTTCACGCGCAGCCACTCACGACGGCGTGTGAGGGCGCGTGGGTCAGATTCTCAAGGTGGGTTCAACACAACTTTTGTCCTATGCTATGTAACGTACATTTTAGCGTTGATTTCGAATTAATCGGACACCGTTTCGATGTTGTTTCGAGAGTCCGAAGGTTTAGGTTACGTTTTTAACTAACGTTTAATTCCCGGAAAATTATGGGAAATTAGTATGTTTTTATTTGAGCCCTTAGTGACACTAAAGAATAATTTCACATTAACGCACGGCGTATCAGGCCAATCATACTCTATCCACTATTCAAACCCAAAAGCTATCTATCAAGTTGATAACGAACTGCAGCCCACAAAGAGACATCACTTCCTCGACCTGCGCGCACAAAAAGAGCAAACCTGCTCTGATACCACATTGACACGACCCGTCCCAATCCCCCCAGGATTACCGTGGGATGCGTCATGCTCCTGTCTGACACGAAGTGTCAGACAAGGGATAACCGAAAGCCACTGCCCCGACGAGCTTCTAGAGTGCGCAAGGATCGATGGAGGAGGCATGCAATGTCCCAATCTCTGCTGCACTCATATCCGTGATCAACCTGAAGGGCATTAAAAACAACAAGGCTGTGAGTGGACGAAAATAAACAAGTTCATAAAACACATTTCACAAAGATATTTATGCCCTTCATTAAAACGTATGTATGCATCGAAAACCAGTAAGTAAACTATTTACTAAAAACAACTATTAGGGTCTTAGCTCAAAAACCGTAAAACCAAATCATGTGGGTCTCTACCCAAAACCATGAATACCGAAAACCAACATATATTATATAAATCCGACATCCAGAATACTAATTCCAATTCCAAGTGGGCCATCGCCCAAAACAATAACCATAAATACCATTTCCAGGAAAACAAGTTTAAACCATCCTGGGCATCCCAGATGCCTAGCGTCCCAGATGCTCGACGTCCCAGACGTCATATCTCAAGGTATAATAAGCAAAGCGTGCTGCCTGGGGTCTCTCCGGGTCAATATCTCTGACATCGCAGATGTGTAACGTCCTAGACGTCTAATCATAGCAATCCTGCTCCTAGGTCACTATACGGTCCGGTAGTTCTGTACAATGACCCCTCGCAGGCAATGCACCATGACTTCCCCAGTGTCCCGGACACCTGGAGGAGACCATCACATATCCTCGTATCAAGATGGTTTATGGAAAACAGTTTATCAATCATTTCAAACATCTCAAGGGCCCTGCCCGGAATTTCCATAAAACCATCACAAGTCCAAATATCTGATTTCTCAAATCCAAAACATTTATCCACGTCCATTTAGGGTCCCCGACCCGAAATCACATTTATAAACCAACTGGGCCCTTGGCCCGATTTCATAAAGCAATTGGGCACCCAGCCCGATTACGTAACTCAATTGGACTCCAAGTCCGAGATTTCCAAAACAATTGGGCCTCATGCCCGAGTTTATCATTCCAATTTCAAAACCATTTCAAGAAATCATATCCAAAACCATAAGTATGGAAACTCATTGTAAAACCGGAAAAACCTCGATTTATGTCCAAGCACGTAAATCGCCTCGAAGTGCGTGAAACCATATAATTTACCAATATCCGAATCAACATCATATAATCACAATCATAATCCATATAAAATAGTTATGCATGCATAAAATTTATAAAACCAAAGTCCACTCACAGACCGTCCCTAATTGCTCGTTTTCGCGCTGCACGCGTTCCCGTAATTTCCGACATTTTCCAGAAATCTCGAATTCTGTCCGATCTAAAATGTGAACCCTGGTGGTGATTGCTAGTATAAGGGATGTTGGTACATCGGAGTTAGCCGATGACCTTCGTGGTGGAACCCACGTTGAGTTGATGGTAGGATTGGAATTGACGTCTATACGATGTCAGGACCGCGGGGTCGGTTAGGTTGTGGATTTTTTTGCAGAGGACAGTTGGGTTCCTCTGAACCATAGGGTGTAATTGTGGCACCCTATATTATAATGGGATTTGATCCACGGGTACGGTTATGAGATGAAATATGGAATTCCCAGTTGGACCGAATAATAGTGTGACGTGTGGATACGGATCTTGATAGCGATGATTGTTGGATGGTAGTCTTGTGGAGATGACTGATTATCGAGAGTACTTGGTGTGGTTGTAGTAGTTGAGAATCAGGGGACATTCAGGGAACGTTCATTATCTTGATATGGATGCATGTGTGCTGATACAAGTGTTGATGATAGTGCGTTGGTGCAGGTACTAGTGCTGGTGCTGGTGTCGGTGATTGTGATGACGACGAGCCACGAATTGGGATGTGACTCTGTCATGATGGAATTATGTTCGGTGTTTGAGATTCAGTAGTGGTTGAGTTATGGACTGGATGGGATCCAGTGGAGATTGTGAGGTGTTGGGATAAGTCCCAGCAGTGACGAGATGACAAGAGATGAGTGGATAAAAAGGTATGATTGAGACATGAGGAATCTTGGGATGACGTCCCCTATGTCATGAGAATTAGTGGATTTGGGGAGTTATTGTCAACTCTGAGATTGGTGTGATTGTATGTTTCTAATACCCCCAGAAGGTACAAGGAAATTACTAAAATTGGAAAAGACGAGGAAAATCATTGGTGCTATAGATGTGGGGATTTTGTGATTTTGAAAAACATGGAAACTCGAGGGTTGAACCTGTAAAGGTTGAGATGTGAGACGAAGGTAGTAATGTATGCACATCCAAGAAGAGTTGAGTAATTCCCAATCAGAATCGTTGCTCATGCATAAATAGTTATTAACGGACATGAGGTCTGAGTATTGGATTGATTGCGGACACGTGGTTGTCCAAGTGAGTTGAGGATGTGGGAAGTCCAGTGGTTGGACTTGACATCTCATTGGGAGCATGTATGTTCCCAACACGGTTGGAACTTTAGTTTCGAGGAGAGTTGTGATTTAGGGACGAGGGGAGTGCTCGTTTCCGCCTCGATGATAGGTATGCTAAAGTCATTGGGGTTGACTTCTTACTTTCTGCCCTAGCAGACGTTGATTGTGGTTACTAGTACGTTAAGCGTGTATTGGTTGGTGGGCCCATGTGTGTTTTGGGGTCATCAGGAGGAGTTGCGTATTCGAAGTTAGGTAAACAAGATTTCTCATTTTCTGCTTGGTGGCAGACGATGTTGGTTTACATGGCGTGGTGAGTGTAGCGAGTTTTATTTGCATTCGCATAGGATGAGTTTTGGCGTCATCGTTTTTGGATCATCCTTGGTTTTTCCTAGGTGGAATGACAAGAATTGATACGAGGTAATCAGTGAGAATCCACAGTCTCGGCGTGTCTCATCGTTGACTGATCTGTTTAGATGTGGGAGTTGGTTGTCGAACGACGTGACAGTATGCAGATTAGTTGAGGGTGTAAGACCCTATGGCTTGGAGCCTAGTAGTTAACTGTGAGGATCCTAGGTGGAGCAAGATCGTGACGGTTGTAGTGGGCGATGCAGTGTTGAATCTGGGCCGTGATCTTGATGACCCAGATAGGGGGAGGATCACTCTTACTTTGGTATGTGAGTCATAAATGACGGGACTGAACTTCTTTTCGAAGTGAATCTCGTATGGTATATTACTCGGGTGTGTAGGTTTCCAACGTGGTTGGATTTTGTCAACCTTAGACGTTTGGATGTTGGTATTGGCTTCCCTATGAAGTCAATCGAATGTTTTGAGAAGGTAACCGATAGGTTCGGTTTTGGTGTGTCTTGGTAGACGTGAACGAGATTTCGGATTTTGGAATCGAATTTCTGGGTGACGATTCAGGATTCGATTTTGGAACTTGAAAGTGGATTTCTGGATTTGGTTGCGGAATGATTATTCCAAATGATAGCTTATGGAATAATGATTTCGGATTCGGATTTGGAAATGGATTAAGAATAGGACGTCTGGGTTTGGATTTGGGATTTCTTACGAAATTGCGGATTCGGATTTGCATTTGGAATTGAATGATGGGTGGAGTTTCGATTTGTCTAATGTGGGATTGGACAAATGGACTCCATTATTGGAACGTGTTTGGCTATGACCTAGGTGGTTGTAGTCTGGTCGATGGATAGATGTGTGTACCTTGTACATGGTTCGAGGTACGATACTTTGCAAGCTTGTGGTGCCTGGTGACGGTATACGGATTATACCAGAAGTATGTCGGTGAGCGTGTTGGTAGTCAGATTGGTTCCGATACCATTGGATTAGTCGAGGTCGTAGACTAGACATTGGATACTGTGCAATGGGTCATGGTATTTCTGATGGGTCTAGTTACACACAGGTCGAGTGAAATGTTGGTAAGCGTATACCCAGGATGAGTAAATTGGTGGTTAGTGTAACCACAAGTGGGTAAGTGTTAGTTTTCGACTGACAACTGTCAAGTAATGATAGATGGTCGGGATGTGTCAACGTGGATTGCTGAGTGATGTCGGATGACTCCCAGTGGGAGTAGATACCAGGATAGATTGGTGATTGAGAAAGGAACTGTCAGCTTGTCGCGTCAACGAAATGGTAGATTTTACACGTGGTGTCAATTCGAAACGTGCGGTTTCTGTCATTCTACGGGGTTGAATGTAATCGTTACGAAGTGAATACTAGTGGTGCGTTTGGGTGCGGACAAGTTTTTTTTCTGATTAGTTGGTGTACGAGTGTACACGTGTTGTGTACACGTGTTGCAAGGTCAATTTCACTTTCCACGGGGTGTTTGTGGAATCAGGACAATTGGAATTTCGAGAAAGAAACTAATTAAGGAGGGAAGAACGTTGAGATTAGATCGGTTGGAATTTCGTGGACGAAATTAATAAGGAGGGAAGGTTGTAACGACCCGTCCCGAACTCCGGGACTAGATTAGTAACTAATCATGATTAGCGGGGTAAATCGGTGATTAGTTGGGCGAAATCGGACAAACGATGCAAAAGACCGTTTTGCGCCTAATCGTGGGTAAAACGTTGACTTTTAATTCGGACTGTCAAATGGACTTTGACCGATGATCGTGACGTAGTTTGGAACGTCACGAGTTCATAGACAGGTGGCACGTTTGATTCCGACGTTCGAGGTGAAAGTTTTGACGTTCAGAAGTTTAAGGGCATTTTCGTAATTTGGACGAAAATGGGGAAAATGTTGACTTTTTGATTGATCACTAATTTTCACACAATTTAAGGACCGTTGGGTAGGTCTCGAGACACTGAATCCGTAGACAGGCGGCACGCGTCAATCGGAGTTCGGATAACCAAGTTACGTGTCTAGAGGCGTGAGAGGCATTTTGGTAATTTGTCAAATGAAAGCAAAATGGTAATTTGGCTGCTGCATTTTGAGACAGCCGTGTATGGTTTTGTGGGAATTCCTCAGATACAGGGCACGGGCAAGGATTTGTTTATGGAACAATTGGTTGGACTGAGCGTTAATGGGTTGTTTATGCATCTGAGTGGAAGCATTGGCATGCTTTCTGCTCTAGGACAGTGAGGTGCAGTGCACAGGCTGTATTGTTTTATTCCTTTGAGAATTTTGAACAGAGCACTGGCCGAGTTGGATGGATTAATTGGATTGTTTGATCAATTTCTGGGACGTTTGAGAGGGACAGGGAACTAGTGAGAACCAGAGAGACGAGTTGGAGAGGAGAAACGGGTGGACTGGGTGAGAACATACACTGGATACCCGAAGTTCATTTTTTGGACAATTCAAAATCCCAATTTGAAATGTAGGCCAGCCCGAGCCAATTTGAGGCTCGAAACACTGTTCTGGGACCTCACTTAGTCGATCCAGATCAAGAATTCGAAGCTCAAGGCCCTGGGAGCCATGGACAGGGACGACAGAATTGCAGAAAAATCGAGCTTGGAGTCGTGGTTTTGGAGGTAAGTTCTAATGGAATTGGTCACACAATAATCTCTATGGTAAGCCTACGATGCTCCCTAACTAACCAATCGATGAAAATAGTGGCTGTTTAGTGGAATTGGGACGATGAACTTCGATTAAGACTTGAGATCAATTGAGTTGGTTTTAGGCCGTGTTGTTTGGAATGATTAATATAGACCTTTAATTAAGTGTATTACGAGTCTACTTGATGGATCAATTGAATAAATTAGCCTAATTATCACAGGAATCGAATCGGGTCAAGACGCGGGTTAAATGGCCCGTTTACCAGGTGGCCGGGTGAAGAAGATGAACTGTAGCAATACTGTAGCAGGCGCGTGAGTTTCATGTGCAGCCACTCACGGCGGCGCGTGTGGGCGCATGGGTCCGATTCTCAAGGTGAGTTCAACACGACTTTTGTCCTATGCAATGTAACGAACATTTTAGTGTTGATTACGAATTAATCGGACACCGTTTCGATGTTGTTTCGAGGGTCCGAAGGTTTAGGTTACGTTTTTAACTAACGTTAAATTCTCGGAAAATTATGGGAAATTAGTATACTGTTATTTGAGCCCTTTGGGACACTAAAGAATGATTTCGGAAAGAATTCGAGATTTCTGAAAAATGTCAGAAATTACGGGAACGCGTGCAGCGCGAAAACGAGCAATTATGGACGATCTGTGAGTGGACTTTGATTTTATAAATTTTATGCATGCATAACTATTTTAGATGGATTATGATTGTGATTATATGATGTTGATTCGGATACTGGTAAATTATATGGTTTCAAGCACTTTGAGGCGATTTACGTGCTTGCACGTAAATCGAGGTTTTTCCGGTTTTACACTGAGTTTCCATACTTATGGTTTTGGATATGATTGCATGAAATGGTTTTGAAATTGAAATGATACACTCGGGCATGAGGCCCATTTGTTTTGGAAACCTCGGACTTGGAGTCCAATTGAGTTACCTAATCGGGCCAGGGGCCCAATTGCTTTATGAAATCGATCTAGGGGCCCAGTTGGTTTATAAATGTGATTTCGGGTCGGTGACTCTAAATAGACGTGGATAAATGTTTTGGATTTTAGAAATAAGATATTTGGACTTGTGATGGTTTTATGGAAATTCCGGGCAGGGCCCTTGAGATGTTTGAAATGATTGATAAACTGTTTTCCATAAACCATCTTGATACGAGGATATGTGATGGTCTCCTCCAGGTGTTCGGGACACTGGGGAAGTCATGGCGCATTGCCTGCGAGGGGTCATTGTACGGAGCTACCAGACCGTATAGTGACTCAAGAGCAGGATTGCTATGATTAGACGTCTGGGACGTCAGACATCTGGGATGTCAGAGATATTGACCCGGAGAGACCCCGGGCAGCACGCGTTGCTTATTATACCTTGAGATATGACGTCTGGAACATCGAGCGTCTGGGACGCTAAGCATCTGGGATGCCCAGGATGGTTTAAACATGTTTTCCTTGAAATGGTATTTATGGTTATTGTTTTGGGCGATGACCCACTTGGAATTGGAATTGGTATTCTGGATGTCGGATTTATATAATATATGTTGGTTTTCGGTATGCATGGTTTTGGGTAGAGACCCACATGATTTGGTTTTACGGTTTCTGGGCTAAGGCCCTAATGGTTGTTTTTAGTAAATAATTTACTTACTGGTTTTCTATGCATGCATACATTTTAATGAAGGGCATAAATATCTTTGTAAAATTTGATTTATGAACTTGTTTATTTTCGTCCACTCACAGCCTTTTTGTTTTTAATTCCCTTCAGGTTGATCACGGATGCAACTGCAGCAGAGACTGGGACATTGCATGCCTCCTCCATCTATCCTTGCGCACTCTGGAAGCTCGTCGGGACAATGGCTTTCGGTTATCCCGTGTCTGGCACTTCGTGTCAGACAGGAGCATGATGTATCCCACGGTAATCCTGGGGGGATTGGGATGGGTCGTGTCACCTTTGGGCGGCGCGTGGGGGCATGTGGGGGGTATTTTGGGAAAGTTTTCGACATGTGAAATCATCTAGTCGATGTAATGAACATTTTGGAACTGGTTTTGTGTCGATCAGACATCGTTTCAATATAGTTTTGAGTGGCAGAAGGTTTAAATTCTAAGTAAAATACGTTTAAAAATTCATAAAAACTACGGGGATTTAATGAGAGGTTAATGAGGTAATTGGTAACCCTCTAGTGTGGTTTGGATAGGTTTGGAAGTCCCGGTGATAGTGATCTGACTCGGGAAGGCTTATGGCACGTGTATCGAGGCGACAATATAGGACGGTCTGTGAGTGTACAATGTTTTCTAAACTGTGATGCATGCATAATTGTTTTATATGTTATATATATATATGATTTTTGTAGTGTTGATTGTGGCGTGGGTTACATGGTTGTACGTATTTTGAGGAAATCCCGTACTTGCACGTATTTTGATGTTTACGATTTTATAATGTGGTTTTACGTGCTTGTGGTTACGGTGATGGTTTGATGAAATGGTTTTGGTTTTAGAAAAACAAACTCGGGCATGTGACCCATTTGAATTATGTGATCGGGCCAAGGGCCCAGTTGGTTTGCAAAATCGGGCTGAGATCCATTAGAGTGATGTGATCGGACTAGGGGACTAGTTGGTTTATGAAATTGGGTATGAGACCCATTTTTCATTTATAAATGTGATTTCGGGTTTGGGACCCAATGTTTCATAAACTTGATTTTAGGTCGGGGACCCTAAATGGATTTGTGATGTTTTATGGAAATTTCGGGCAGGGCCCTTTGAGATGTTTTGAAACGGCTTTATAAAACTGTTTTCCATGCACCATCTTGATACGAGGATCTATGAATAGTCTCCTCCAGGTGTCTGGGACACTGGGGAAGTCAAGATGCATTTCTTGCAAGGGGTCATTATACGGAGCGACCGGGCCGTATAGTGACTCAGGAGCAGGATTGCTATCATTAGACGTCTGGGATGTCAGAGATATGGGCCTGAAGAGACCCCGGGCATCACACATTGCTTTTATAGTGAGATATGACGTCTGTGACGTCAAGTGTCTGGGACACTAGGCATCTGGGATGCCGAGGATGGTTATGTGGTAAATATGGATCATTGGATTTATGAAATGATATTTCGGTGTTTTTGGATTTGGGTAGTGGCCCACTTGGTTCTGGATTTACGGATTTTGATATTCTATGGTTTTGGGCTGAGTTCCGACATATGTTTGGATTTACAGTTTTTGGGCGAAGGCTTAATGACTCATTTAAGTAAATGGTTTGATTACTGGTTTTCGATTACATGCATACTTTTTAGTGAAGGGCATAAATGTCTTTTTAATAAATGTGTTTTATGAACTTATTGATTTTTGTTCACTCACAATTTTTAATGGTTTTAATGCCCTTCAGGTTGTTCATGCATGTGGGCTGTAGCAGAGACCGAGACATCGTACTCCTCCACCGATTCTGGCGTGCTCTGGGAGTCCTGTATGGGCCGAGGTATCAATTATCCCTTGTCGGACACTTCGTGTCAGATGGGAGCATGGCACATCCCCCGTTAATCCCGGGGGGAATGCGATGGGTCGTGTCAAGTGGTATCAAAGCGAGGTTGTCGCTATTCGAGTAAACCGTGTAGTTCTTGTGGTACACGCAGGTCGAGGATGTGATGTCTCTACGTGGTCAGCCTGTTATCAACCTGATAGTTAGGATGCCTGTTTGATAGTTATTGGGAATGAATTGTGGATAGAGTGTGATTGGCCGGATATGCCGTGCGTCAGTGTGATTCGACCTAAGTGGGGTTGTACGTGACGAACTGGTAATGTGGGACTGTTGGTTCGGTCATGTGATGTTAGATTGTTATGCTGCTGGGAGTAGCTGGGTTCGGGGAACCCCAGTTGAGTTGATGGTAGGATTGGATTGATGTCCATACGATGTTAGGACCGCGGAGTCGGCCAGATTGTGGATTATACTGCGGAGGGCAGTTAGGCTTAGAGGAACCCTAGGGTGTGATTTTGGAACCCTAATTTATGATGGATGGTCTAGGAAGGCGAACCTTAGTTGTGATTGACGAATTAGAATTGTGAGTCTGTAGTTGTTGTGGATTGGATGACTTTCCGAAGACGGGGTGGTCTGTCGGGTAGAACCCCAAATTGTGACTGATGGATTGGAACTTGTGCTGCAGAGAGCGGTCGAGGTCGTGGATGACCATATGGACGACTCTAGTGAGTCAAGCCGAAACTATGGAGATTGATTGGCCCGACACGAAGTGAAATGATGGGATTCGATCCACGAGTACGATTATGAGATAATATATGGAATCCCGAGTTGGACCGAATAATAGTGTGATGTGTGGATGCGGATCTCGATAACGATGACAGTTGGTCGACAGCCATGTGGAGATGGATGGCTATCGAGGGCGATTGATGTAGTTGTGGTTGTTGAAAAATTGGGGAACGTTCATTATCTTGCGGTAGTTTCTCAGAGTGGTGGTACCCATAGTTATGGGGTACGAGAGAGGCATTGTTCCTTTAACCTGAGCGGAGGTATGGGGTCGTTACTCGGTATGAGAAAACATCTAGGGTTGTCTGATTCGCACACTACGTGCCGGTGATTGTGATGACGATGAGCCACGAGTTGGGATGTGACTCCGCCACGAGTTGAGATGTGTTGGGTTAAGTCCCAACATGTATGAGATGACTAAGTGATGAATGGATGAAGAGGTATGATTGAGCCACAAGAAGTCTTGGATGACGTAGGGGACGTCATGGTAATTAGTGGATTCGGGGAGTATTTATCAACTCCAAACTTGAGCGGTTGTGTGTTTCTAATCTCACGAGGAAGTACTAAGAATTTATTGAACTTGGAAGAAGCTGAAGAGAATCAATGGTAGTGTTGAGGTAGAGATTGTGTGTTTGTGATTAACATGGAAACTCGAGAGTTGAGCCTGTAAAGGTTGAGATGTGAGAACAAGATAGTAACGAATTACATCCTTTTGGATATGCTTAAACGGTTATAAATGGACAGGAGGTCTAGGTGATAGATTGGTTGCGGACACGTGGTTGTCCGAGTGAGTTGAGGATTTGGGAAGTCCAGTGGTTGGACTTGACATCTGGTTGGAAGCACATCTATTTCCAACATGGTTGGAACTTCGGAATCAGGAGAAGTTGCGATTTAGACGATGAGAAGGTTGTTTGGTTCGGAATTGGGGATGGATGTCGAGAGGTTGTCAACATGTATTATTGGTTAGTGAAGGTAAACCTGTCATTTTTCTACCCTGTAACTGATGATGTTGGGTGTCAACAGTACGATGCTCGTGTATTGATTAGTGGACCCGTGATTGGTGTTGGGTCATCAGGAGGAGTTGGGTATTTCGAATTTAGGTGAACGAGATTTCTCGTTTTCCGCTTGGTAGCAGACAATGTTTGGTATTACTTGGTGTGGTGAGTGCAGTGAGATTGTGTTGCACTCACGTAGGATGAGTTTTGATGTTATCGTCTTGAATCATCTTTGACTTTCCCCTAGGTGGGATGACAATGATCGATATGATGTAATTGGAAAGGACCCACAGTCTAGACGTGTTCCGTCATTGATTGATCGGTTTAGATGGGAGAGTGGTTGAGAAGCGATTCGGTAGGATGCGGATTCAAGAGGGTGTATGACCTATGACTTGAAATCTGGTCGTTAGCAGAGTGTGTATGTATGGATCCTAGGTGGATCTGGATCGTGATGTTAATGATCGGGTGATGTTGTGATGAATCTGGATTGTGATCTGGATAATCAGGTTAGGTGGTGGATCAGGATGGCATGGATCGTGATGTCGTGCCCATACTGGCAGACTTTGCCTTGCTAATTATGCTAGGAGTAGAGGAGAATCGTTTTGTGAGACAGTTGAAGAATCTTTTGGAATAGTTAGTGAGCTGACAAGACAAGGGCTGGATATGGGAAAGTTGGATCGACTTTTTTTCGAAGTTAATCTGGTATGGGACGGTACTGGAGTAAGGTTAGGTGCATGTGAATTGTCTTGGGTATTTGACTATGTGAACGATGGGATTGGCTTCCTTTCGAAGTCAATCGAACATGGTATGGTAATCGAATAAGCAGGTGACCGATAGGTTCGGGGTTAGTGTGTCTCAGTAGACGTGGGTGAGATTGGATGACCATTTGGCATGTATGGGTACGCCATGGTGGGCCTGAGTCGGATTGGTACGTGTTGGATTATGTGATTGGGAGTAGCCGTTGTGAGGCTGGTCGGGTGACCATGGGATTCGTGTTGGATAATAAGTTGGAGTATTTGATCTGTCTAGTACTGGACTGAACAGATGGACTCAGAATTGAAGCGTGTTTAGCTACGAGCTATGTAGCAGACAAGTATTGTTCTGGTTGGTGGGTGTACACGCGTACACATTATGTGAGGCCGAATTTGCTAGCCACGAGGTGGTTTAGGAATCAGGATAGTTAGAATTTCGAAGACGAAATTTGTAAAGGGAGGAAGGTTGTAACGACCCGTTCCGAATATCGAGATTAAATATTAATTAATTATGGTTTAGGATGACTAATCGGGGATTAATTGAGTGAAATGGGACAGACGATGTAAAATGACCGTTTTGCCCCCAGAATTGGGCAAATGTTGACTTTTGACTCGGGGAGTCAAATGTAGGAGGAACAATGACCATGACGTAGATCAGAACGTCACGAGTCCGTAGATAGGCGGCACGTCAAAATCGAAGGTTCGACAGCGAAGTTACGGGTCTAGAACGCTTTACGGTACTATTACACGAAAACTGAGAATGGGGCACATGTGGTAGGTTTGCACTGCATTGGAAATCTGGGTGGACCAATCAGTAATTGACACATGTCCCTTATCTAATTAGCCAATTCCTCTACACGGTGGGATATTTCTTCTTTCCCATTCGATCGATCGTCTTCATTTTGCTCCTAAACCAGTGACCGTGCATCCCATTCAATCCCATCCCTTCCATTTTCATTTTCTAGACTTGGTATGTGAATGAAAGTCAGAGAGGGAAGTGAGACGATGATGATGGTTGTGGTGGTGTCGACCATCATGCACGGTTGTGGAGGTTCGGACGTAAGGAACCGAATTATTTGTTTTTGAATTAAAAAATGGAAAACCACGTTTTGGTAATTATTGATCGTATTGATTGATTGGTTTGTGTTTTTTTGGATGAAAGAAAACTATTAGGCTTGGAACGGGGTGAATGGTGGCCGGAGTCACGAGAACACAGAGGTGGTGGTTGGCTGGTTCAAGCATCCATTGGAAGGTATGATTTTGGACTTGGTTTCTTGTTCTTGAAATCATGGATCGATTAGGAATGATTAGCGGAAGGTTTAGGAGAAAATTGGAGTGGAAACAGGTTGAAGAAAGGGTTGAAATTATTTCGAACCGGTTACGCCGGCCTATTTGGACCGGCCTCAAAGTCGAACCAGTCTGGATCTTTTGACTGGAGGTTGAAGATGCATAGTGCCCAGGCGCATGAGGCCCACGTGCAGTGCCTTTGAGCGGCGCGTGGTGGCGTGTGGGGGGTATTTTGGGAAAGTTTTCAACATGTGAAATCATCTATTCGATGTAACGAACATTTTAGGACTAGTTTCGTGTCCATCGGACATCGTTTCGATATAGTATTGGGTGTCCAAAGGTTTAAAGTCTATGTAAAATACGTTTAAAAATTTGGGAAAATTACGGGGATTTAATGAGAGGTTAATGAGGTATTTGGTAACACTCTAGTCTGGTTTGGACAGGTTTGGAAGTCCCGGTGATAGTGATATGACTCGGGAAGGCTTATAGCATGCGTCTCGAGGCGGCAATGTAGGACGGTCTGTGAGTGGACAATGTTTTCTAAACTGTGATTCATGCATAATTGTTTTATATGTTTTATATTTGTGATTTCTATAGTGTTGATTGTGGCATGGGTGATTTACATGGTTGCACGTATTTCGAGGTAATCTCGTACTTGCTCGTACTTCGATATTTACGATTTTATAATGTGGTTTTACGTGCTTGTGGTTTCGGTGATGGTTTGATGAAATGGTTTTGGTTTTGGAAAGATGGACTCGGGCATGAGACCCATTTGAATTATGTGATCGAGTCAAGGGTCCAGTTGGTTTGCGAAATCGAGCTGAGACCCATTTGGGTGATGTGATCTGGCCCGGGGCCCAGTTGATTTATGAAATCGGGCATGAGGTCCATTTGTGATTTAAAAATGTGATTTCGGGACTAGGACCAATGTTTCATAAACGTGATTTCGGGTTGGGGACCCTAAATAGATTTGTGATGTTTTATGGAAATTTCAGGTAGGGCCCTTTGAGATGTTTTGAAATGGCTTTATAAAACTGTTTTCCATGTACCATCTTAATACGAGGATCTGTGGATGGTCTCCTCTAGGTGTCTGGGTGTAACGACCCGTCCCGAATTCTGGGATTAGATTAGTGATTAATCTTGATTAGTGAGGTTGAACGGTGGTTAGTAGGGCGGAATCGGACAAAATGTGCAAAATGACCGTTTTGCCCCTGGTCGTGGGCAAAATGTTAACTTTTTGATCGGGCGGTCAAACGGACTTTGACCGATGACCGTGACGTAGTTCGGGACGTCACGAGTTCATAGACTGGTGGCACGTTCGATTTCGACATTCCTAGAGAAAGTTATGAGGTTCGGAAGTTGAGGGGTATTTTGGTAATTTGGCTTATTAGGGGTCAAATGTTGACTTTTTGACCGGGAGGTCCGATGGACGAGGGCCAAGGACCGTTACGTAGGTATCGTCGATACGAATCCAACGACAGGCGGCATGCCAAAATCGGACGTGCGACGAAAAAGTTATGGTCACGGACGCAATTACGATTAAACCGAACTAACCGAGACTCGGAATAAAATAATAATATAATAATAAAATCTGATTACTTTAATCCAAACCAATCTGGACCCTTGATGAGTGACACATGTCATCATCCCCTTCCTTCCCTAAATCAGGGATCTATGTTGGCCATTTAATTAATTAATTATTTCCTCTCCTCAAATCCTCACCCTTCATTTTGAACTCAGGATTGAATCCTGGCCATTGATCTCATCTGCTCTCTCTGTTTTTAAACCATCAAATATCATTCTCTCATTTTTCATTCCTCTAACCCGTGCACTCTCACTCTCTGCACGATCACTCCACCACCTCACAGCCCAGCCTCACACACCAGACACCTCCAGACAGACCCCAGCCACCTCCAGACGACGGCCACCACGTCACGGCCACCCTCCACGGCCGGAAAACCCACAGACCCGAGAGGAACCTGAACAGACCAAATCGATCCAACCATCCAAACCTTCATACCTGGACTCGAACCAACGTAGGGTTAGGATCAGTGTGACCTTAGGACGACTCAGACCACAACTGGGCAGCCCACGGCGGCGACACGGCGGCGGTAAGTACAGAAACCCGTGAAGACCCGATTTACTTCCCTGCTTCGAAATGCCAGTTTTTGACGTTATGAATGTTTGGTTGTTTTTGAGACATGTCCTAGGAACCTAGACGACCATTTTGGACCATGAACCACGATCGGAATCTCGACGAGTCGCCGGAGATGATGACCTGAGTTCTCAGCCGATTTTCCTGTCAGATTTCAGGTAGTTTAATCAACCTAAAAATGAGTTTGGATGTCACAGAACCGTAGAGGAGGTTATGGCGAGTCCATAGGATCAAACCGTATAAAAAATGGTGGTCTAAAACTCGATCTGTGATCGGGTCAAGCCGTGGGTCGACGGCGACCCGGTTACAGACCCGGTTTCAGAACCCGGTTACTGTAGCATGACGTCATCAGGGTTGACCTGAGTATTGACTTGGCGCGTGGGGGCGCGTGAAGGGTATTTTGGGGAAGCTTCCAACATGACTTTTAATCTATTCGATGTAACGAACATTTTGGGATTGGTTTCGTGTCGATCGGACACCGTCTCGATATTGTTCGGGATGTCCGAAGGTTTTAAATCGAGTTTAAAAATAGTTAAAAATTCGGGAAAATTACGGGACTTTAATAGGATGTTAATGTGAAGGTTAGTGACCCTCTAATGTGATTTGGACATGATTGGGAGTCCCGGTGATAGTGATGTGGCCCGGGAAGGCCTATGGCACGCGTATCGAGGCATACCGTTAAAACGGTCTGTGAGTGGACTTTGGTTTTATAAATCTTATGCATGCTTAAATGTGTTATATGGTTTATATACATGATTTCTATGATGGTATTTGTGAGTATTGATTTCGGGTATGTTGCACGTATTTCGAGATGTTTTCCGTATTTCACGTATATCGGGATTAACGGTTTATTTGTGGTTTTGCGTGCTTGTGATTAAATAAATAATATGATAAAACGGTTTTTATATTGGAAAGATGAATTCGGGCTTGAGGCCCACTTGTTTTGGAAATCTCGGACTTGGAGTCCATTTGAGTACGTAATCGGGCTGCGGGCCTAGTCGGTTTATAATTCGGTCTGCGGTCCCAGTTGGTTTACAAATCGGGCCGTGGGCCTAGTGGTTCATAAAGTCGGGCATGAGGCCCAGTTGGATTAAAATTGTGATTTCAGGTTAGGGACCCTATATTTAATAAATGTGATTTCGGGTCAGGGACCCTAAATGGAAATGTGTTGTTTTATGGAAAATTCGGGCAGGGCCCATTGTGATGTTGTGAAATGAATTAATAAAACTGTTTTCTATATACCATCTGGATACAAGGATATATGATGGTCTCCTCCAGATGTCTGGGACACTGGGGAAGTCACGGTGCATTGCCTGCGAGGGGTCACTATACGGAGCAGCCGGACCGTATGATGACTCAGGAGCAGGATTGCTATGATTGACGTCTGGAACGTCAGACATCAAGGATGTCAGATATATGGACCCGGAGAGACCCCGGGCAGCACGCGTAGCTTATTATACCGTGAGACATGACGTCTGGGACGTCTAGCGTCTGGGACGCTGAGCATCTGAGATGCTGGATATGGTAATGGTAAAATACGAATTAATGAAATGGCTTTCCGGGTGGATTTATGATTGTGTGATTTTAATGAATTGATGTTCATTTATGGTCGTGGGTGGTGACCCACATGGTTGTTTATGTATAGTTGCGGTATTCCACAGTTTTGGGCTGAGTTCCCACACTTGGCTTTTGGTTAACGGTTTTGGGCTAAGGCCCTAATGGCTCGGTTGAGCAAACGTTTTGGTTACTAGTTTTCGTGGCATGCATACGTTTTTATTGGAGGGCATAAATGTCTTATAAATGTATTTGATGACTTATTGGTTTTTGTCCACTCACAGCTTTTGGTTTTAATGCCCTTCAGGTTGATTACGGATGCGATTGCAGCAGAGACTGGGACATTGCACACCTCCTCCATCGGTCCTTGCGCACTCTAGATGGCCCGTTTGGGCAGTAGCTCTTGGTTATCCCTTGTCTGACACCCCTTGTTGGACGGGAGCAGGGCACATTCCATGGTAATCCCGGGGGGATTGGGATGGGTCCTGTCAACTTGGTATCAGAGCACGGTTGCTCTTTTTGTGCGCGCAGGTCGAGGGTGTGATGTCTCGTTGGGCTGCAATTCGTTATCAACCTGATAGATAGTTTTTGGGTTTGGATAGTGGATGGAGTGTGATTGGCCCGATACGTCGTACATTAATGTGATTCGACCCAAGTGGGGTTGATTGTGATGAACTGGTATTGTGGGACCGACGATTCGGTCATGTAATAGTAATCGTTGTGCTGCTAGGTGCAGCCAGGTTCGGGGAACCTCATGTGAGTAATGGTCTGAAATGTGAACCCTTGTGGTGGTTTCTAGTGTGAGGGATGTTGGTTCATCGGGGTTGGCCGATGACCTTAGTGGTGGAACCCACGTTGATGGGATGGTAGGATTGGATTTGACGTCTATACGATGTCTAGACCGCGGGGTCGGTCAGGTTGTGAGCTTATATTACGAAAAGCGGTTGGGTTCGGTTGAACCATAGGGTGTGATTGTGGAACCCTAGTATATGATGGATTCAAAAGGTAAACCTTAATAATGATTAGTGGATGAGAACTTGTGCTGCGACGAGCGGCTGAGGTCACGGATGACCATGTGGATGACTCTGGTGAGTCTAGACAGAACTATGGGATCCGATCTACGGATACGGTTCTGAGATAAATTATGGAATCCCGTGTTGGATCGGGTATTGGTGTGAGGTATGGATGAGGATCTCGATAGCAATGACTGGCTATCGAGGGTAATTAGTGTGGTTATAATACTTGGGGATCAGGGGACGTTCAGGGAACGTTCATTTTCCTGATGTGGATTGTCAGAGTGGTGGTACCCATAGTTGTGAGGTACGGGATCGTCGTTCGGTATGAACGGAGATCCAGGGTTGTCATATTTACACACGGTGTGCAAGTATGGATGTTGTGTGTTGGTACTTTTGTGTCGATGCTAGTATGGATGCATGTGTGCTGATACTAGTGTTGTTGGTAGTGTGTTGGTGCTGGTACTAGCGCTGGTGCTAGTGTCGGTGATGGCGTTGACGATGAGCCACAAGTTGAGGTGTGACTCCGTCATGATGAACATATGTTCGGTCTTTGAGATTCGGTAGTGGATGAGTGATGGACTGGATGGGATCCAGTTAAGATTGTAATGTGTTGGGATAAGTCCCAATAGTGGTGAGATAACCAGTAAGGAGTGGATTAAAAGGTATAATTGAGAACTTGGGGAAACCGAGTGTTGAACCAGTAAAGGTTGGGATGTGCGAATGGAACAATAACGGATTGATTGTGGACACGTGGTTGTCCAAGTGAGTTGGAGATGTAGGAAGTCGAGTGGTTGGACTTGACATCTCGTTGGGAGTAGGTCTGCTTCCAACATGGTTGGAACCTTAGTGTCGAGGAGAGTTGTAATTGGGGTTCCGGAGTCATTGGGGTTGACTTCTTGCTTTCTGCCCTGGCAGACATTGACTGTAGTTACCAGTACGTTGAGCGTGTATTGGTTGGTGAGCCCATGTGTGTTGTGGGGTCATCAGGGGGAGTTGCGTATTAAAAGTTAGGTAAACGGGATTTCTCATTTTCTGCTTGGTGGCAGACGATGTTGTGTCACATGGCGTGGTGAGAGCAGTGAGTTTTGTTTGCATCCACGTAGGATGAGTTTTGACGTCATCATTTTGGATCATCCTTGGTTTTTCCTAGGTGGAATGACAAGGATCGAAACGAACTTGGGTGTGTGAGTCGTAAATGACGGGGTTGAACTTCTTTTCGAAGTGGAGCCCGTCTGGTATCTTACTCGAGTGAGTAGGTTCCCGACTGGTCGGATTTTGTCAACCTTAGACGTGTGGAGGTTGGATTGGCTTCCCTATGAAGTCAATTGGAGGTATTGAACAGGTAACCGATAGGTTCGGTTTTGGGTGTGTCATGGTAAATGTGACGAGATTTCGGGATTTGGAATCGAATTTCTGGGTGACGATTCAGGATTCGATTTTGGAACTTGAAAGTATATTTCCGGATTTGGGTACGGAATGATTATTCCAAATGCTAGCTTACGGAATAATGATTTCGGATTCGGATTCGGATTTGGAAATGAATTAAAAATTTGATGTCTGGGCTTGGATCTGAGATTTCTTACGAAATTACGGATTCAGATTCGGAATTGGAACTAGATGATGGGGTGGAGTTTCGATTTGTCTCATGCTGGATTGGGCAAATGGTGCTCCATTGTTGAAACGTGTTTAGCTATGACCTAGGTGGTTGTAGTCTGGTCACTTGATAGCTGTGTGTACTTCGTACATGGTTCGAGGTACAATACCTTGTAGACTTGTGATGTCTAGTTACGGTACCCGGGTTATACCCGAGGTGTGTCGGTGAGCGTGTTGGTAGTCGGATTGGTTCCGATACCACTGGATTAGTTGTGGGCCGGACATTACTATGCAATGGGTCATGGTAATTCCGATGTGTTTAATTACACACAGGTCGTGTGAAAATGTTGGTAAGTGTATTTGTGAGTCGAGTACGTTGGTGGCATGTGTAGCCACGAGTGAGTCTAGTGTCAGTTTTCGACTGACAACAACTGTGTGGTGACAGTTTGTCAGGATGTGTCAACATAGATTGTTGAGTGGGGTCAGCTGACTCCTAGTGGGAGTGGGAAAGGAACCGTCGAGTTGTTGCGTGAACGAGAGGGTTGATTTGACAAGTGGTGTCAGATTCGAAACAAGTAGTTTCAGTCATTCGACGGGGTCGAATGTAGTCGTTGCGTTATGAGTACTAGTGGTACGTTTGGGTGCAGACAAGTTTTGTCTGATTAGTTGGTGTACGGGTGTACACGTGTTGCATGGTCGATTCCACTTTCCACGGGGTGTTTGTGGAATCAGGGTAGTCGAGTTTCGAGAGCGAAACTAATTAAGGAGGGAAGTACGTTGAGATTAGATCGGTTGGAATTTCGAGGACGAAATTTATTAAGGAGGGAAGATTGTAACGACCCGTCCTGAATTCCGGGATTAGATTAGTGATTAATCTTGATTAGTGAGGTTGAACGGTGGTTAGTAGGGCGGAATCGGACAAAATGTGCAAAATGACCGTTTTGCCCCTAGTCGTCGGCAAAATGTTGACTTTTTGATCGGGCGGTCAAACGGACTTTGACCGATGACCGTGACGTAGTTCGAGACGTCACGAGTTCATAGACAGGTGGCACGTTCGATTCCGACATTCGTAGAGAAAGTTATGAGGTTCGGAAGTTGAGGGGTATTTTGGTAATTTGACTTATTAGGGGTCAAATGTTGACTTTTTGATCGGGAGGTCCGATGGACGAGGGCCAAGGACTGTTACGTAGGTATCGTCGATACGAATCCAACAACAGGCAGCATGCCGAAATCGGACGTGCGACGAAAAAGTTATGGTCACGGACGCAATTACGATTAAACCGAACTAACCGAGACTCGGAATAAAATAATAATATAATAATAAAATCTGATTACTTTAATCCAAACCAATCTGGACCCTTGATGAGTGACACATGTCATCATCCCCTTCCTTCCCTAAATCAGGGATCTATGTTGGCCATTTAATTAATTAATTATTTCCTCTCCTCAAATCCTCACCCTTCATTTTGAACTCAGGATTGAATCCTGGCCATTGATCTCATCTGCTCTCTCTGTTTTTAAACCATCAAATATCATTCTCTCATTTTTCATTCCTCCAACCCGTGCACTCTCACTCTTTGCACGATCACTCCACCACCTCACAGCCCAGCCTCACACACCAGACACCTCCAGACAGACCCCAGCCACCTCCAGACGACGGCCACCACCTCACGGCCACCCTGCACGGCCGGAAAACCCACAGACCCGAGAGGAACCCGAACAGCCCAAATCGATCCAACCATCCAAACCTTCATACCTGGACTCGAACCAACGTAGGGTTAGGATCAGTGTGACCTTAGGACGACTCAGACCACGACTGGGCAGCCCACGGCGGCGACACGGCGGCGGTAAGTCCAGAAACCCGTGAAGACCCGATTTACTTCCCTGCTTCGAAACGTCAGTTTTTGACGTTATGAAGGTTTGGTTGTTTTTGAGACATGTCCTAGGAACCTAGACGACCATTTTGGACCATGAACCACGGCCGGAATCTCGATGAGTCGCCGGAGACGATGACCTGAGTTCTCAGCCGATTTTCCTGTCAGATTTCAGGTAGTTTAATCAACCTAAAAATGAATTTGGATGTCACAGAACCGTAGAGGAGGTTATGACGAGTCCATAGGATCAAACCGTATCAAAAATGGTGGTCTGAAACTCGATCTGTGATCGGGTCAAGCCGTGGGTCGACGGCGACCCAATTTCAGAACCTGGTTACTGTAGCATGACGTCATCAGGGTTGACCTGAGTGTTGACCTGGCGCGTGGGGGCGCGTGAAGGGTATTTTGGGGAAGCTTCCAACATGGCTTTTAATCTATTCGATGTAACGAACATTTTGGGATTGGTTTCGTGTCGATCGGACACCGTTTCGATATTGTTCGGGATGTCCGAAGGTTTTAAATCGAGTTTAAAAATAGTTAAAAATTCGGGAAAATTACGGGATTTTAATAGGATGTTAATGTGAAGGTTAGTGACCCTCTAATGTGATTTGGACAGGATTGGGAGTCCCGGTGATAGTGATGTGGCCCGGGAAGGCCTATGGCACGCGTATCGAGGCATACCGTTAAAACGGTCTGTGAGTGGACTTTGGTTTTATAAATCTTATGCATGCTTAAATGTGTTATATGGTTTATATACATGATTTCTATGATGGTATTTGTGAGTATTGATTTCGGGTATGTTGCACGTATTTCGAGGTGTTTTCCGTATTTCACGTATATCGGGATTAACGGTTTATTTGTGATTTTGCGTGCTTGTGATTAAATAAATAATATGATAAAACAGTTTTTATATTGGAAAGATGAATTCGGGCTTGAGGCCCACTTGTTTTGGAAATCTCGGACTTGGAGTCCATTTGAGTACGTAATCGGGCTGCGGGCCCAGTCGGTTTATAATTCGGGCTACGGGCCCAGTTGGTTTACAAATCGGGTCGTGGGCCCAGTGGTTCATAAAGTCGGGCATGGGGCCCAGTTGGATTAAAATTGTGATTTCGGGTCAGGGACCCTATATTTAATAAATGTGATTTCGGGTCAGGGACCCTAAATGGAAATGTGTTTTTTTTTTGGAAAATTCGGGCAGGGCCCATTGTGATGTTGTGAAATGAATTAATAAAACTGTTTTCTATATACCATCTGGATACAAGGATATATGATGGTCTCCTCCAGATGTCTGGGACACTGGGGAAGTCACGGTGCATTGCCTGCGAGGGGTCACTATACGGAGCAGCCGGACCGTATGATGACTCAGGAGCAGGATTGCTATGATTGACAGCTGGAACGTCAGACATCAAGGATGTCAGATATATGGACCCGGAGAGACCCCGGGCAGCACGCGTAGCTTATTATACCGTGAGACATGACGTCTGGGACGTCTAGCGTCTGGGACGCTGAGCATCTGAGATGCTGGATATGGTAATGGTAAAATACGAATTAATGAAATGGCTTTCCGGGTGGATTTATGATTGTGTGATTTTAATGAATTGATGTTCATTTATGGTCGTGGGTGGTGACCCACATGGTTGTTTATGTATAGTTGCGGTATTCCACAGTTTTGGGCTGAGTTCCCACACTTGGCTTTTGGTTAACGGTTTTGGGCTAAGGCCCTAATGGCTCGGTTGAGCAAACGTTTTGGTTACTGGTTTTCGTGGCATGCATACGTTTTTATTGGAGGGCATAAATGTCTTATAAATGTATTTGATGACTTATTGGTTTTTGTCTACTCACAGCTTTTGGTTTTAATGCCCTTCAGGTTGATTACGGATGCGATTGCAGCAGAGACTGGGACATTGCACACCTCCTCCATCGGTCCTTGCGCACTCTAGATGGCCCGTTTGGGCAGTAGCTCTTGGTTATCCCTTGTCTGACACCCCTTGTTGGACGGGAGCAGGGCACATTCCATGGTAATCCCGGGGGGATTGAGATGGGTCCTGTCACTGGGACACTAGGGAAGTCACAGTGCATTGCCTACGAGGGGTCATTATCCGGAGCGACCGGACCGTATAGTGACTCAGGAGCAGGATTGCTATGATTAGACATCTGGGACGTCAGCTGACACCCCTTACTGGTTTTCGATTGCATGCATACTTTTTAATGTATGGCATACGTTTCTTTTTAATAAATGTGTTTTATGAACTTATTGATTTTCGTCCACTCACAGTTTTTAATGGTTTTAATGCCCTTCAGTTTGTTCACAGATGGGGGTTATAGCAGAGACCGAGACATCGCACTCCTCCACCGATCCTGGTGCGCTCTAGAAGCCCCGTATGGGCCGAGGTATGAATTATCCTTTTCCGGAGCATGGTACAACCCGTGTTAATCTTGGTGGGATTGGGATGGGTTGTGTCAAGTGGTATTAGAGCGAGGTTGTCACTATTCGAGCAAATCGTGTAGTTCTTGCGGTACGTGCAGTTTGAGGATGTGATGTCTCTACGTGGTCAGCCCGTTATCAACCTGATAGTTAGGATGCCGGTTTGATAGTTAGTGAGAATGAATTGTGGGTAGAGTGTGATTGGCCCGGTACGACGTGCGTCATTGTGGTTCGACCTAAGTGGGGTTGTATGTGACGAACTGGTAATGTTGGACCGTTGGTTCCGTCATGTGATGTTAGATTGTTTTGTTGCTGGGAGCAGCTGGGTTCAGGGAACCCCAGTTGAGTTGATGGTAGGATTGGATTGACGTCTATACGATGTCAAGACCGCAGGGTCGGTCAGATTGTGGATTATACTACAGAGGGCAGTTGGGCTCATAGGAACCCTAGGGTGTGATTGTGGAACCCTAATTTATGATGGATGGTCTGGGAAGGCGAACTTTAGTTATGATTGACGAATTAGAATTGTGAGTCTGTAGGTGTTGTGGATTGGACGACTTTCCGAGGTCAGGGTGGTCTGTCGGGTCGAACCTCAGATTGTGACTGATGGATTGGAACTTGTGCTGTAGAGAACGACTGAGGTCGTGGATGACCATGTGGACGACTCTAATGAGTCAAGCCAAAACTATGGAGATTGGTTGGCCCGACACGAAGTGAAATGATAGGATTCGATCCACGAGTACGATTATGAGATAATATATGAAATCCCGAGTTGGACCGAATAATAGTGTGATGTGTGGATGCGGATCTCGATAACGATGACTGTTGGCCGACAACCATGTGGAGATGTCTGGCTATAGAGGATGATTGATGTAGTTGTGGTTGTTGAAAAATTGGGGGACGTTCAGGGAACGTTCATTATCTTGCAGTGGTTTTTCAGAGTGGTGGTACCCATAGTTATGGGGTACGAGGGAGGCAGAGTTCCTTTAACCTGAGAGGAGGTACGGGGTCATTACTCGGTATGAGAAAACATCCAGGGTTGTCTGATTCGTACACTGCATGCCGGTGATTGTGATGACGATGAGCCACGAGTTGGGATGTGACTCCATCGTGATGGGCATATGTTCGGTATCTAAGATTCGATAGTGGATGAGTTGGACTGAACGAGCAGGGGTTGAGATGTGTTGGGTTAAGTCCTAACAGGTATGAGATGACTAAGTGATGAATGGATGAAGATATAAGATTGAGACACAAGGAGTCTTGGATAACACAGGGGACATCATGGTAATTAGTGGATTCGGGGAGTTTTCATCAACTTCGAAACTTGAGCAGTTGTGTGTTTCTAGTCTCACGAGGAAGTACTAAGAATTTATTAAATTTGGAAGAAGCTGAAGAGAATCAATAGTAGTGTTGAGGTGGAGATTGTGTGTTTGTGAATAACATGGAGACCCGAGAGTTGAACCTGTAAAGGTTGAGATGTGAGAACAAGATAGTAACGAATTACATCCTTTTGGATGTGCATAAATGGTTATAAACGGACATGAGGTCTGGGTGATAGATTGGTTGCGAACACGTGGCTATCCGAGTGAGTTGAGGATTTGGGAAGTCCAGTGGTTGGACTTGACATCTAGTTGGAAGTCTATCTATTTCCAACATGGTTGGAACTTCGGAATCAAGAGAATTTGTTATTTATACAATGAAAAGGGTGTTTGATTCCAAATTGGGGATGAATGTCGAGTGGTTGTCAACATGTATTATTGGTTAGTGAAGGCGAACTTGTCATTTTTCTGCCCTGTAACCGATGATGTTAGGTGTCACCGATATGGTGATCGTGTATTGATTGGTTGACCCGTGATTGGTGTTGGGTCCTTAGGAGGAGTTGGGTATTTCGAAGTTAGGTGAACATGATTTCTCGTTTTCCGCATGGTAGCAGACGATGTTTGGTATTACCTGGTGTGGTGAGTGTAGTTAGACTGTGTTGCACTCACGTAGAACGAATTTTGATGTCATCATCTTGGATCATCTTTGATTTTCCCCTAGGTGGGATGACAAGTATCGATATGAGGTAATTAGAGAGGACCCACAGTCTAGACGTGTTCCATCGTTAACTAATAGGTTTAGATGGGAGAGTGGTTGAGAAGCGATTCAGTAGGATGCGGATTCAAGAGGGTGTATGACCCTATGACCTGAAATTTGGTCATTAGCAGAGTGTGCATGTGTGGATCCTAGGTGGATCCGGATCATGATGTTAATGATCGGGTGATGTTGTGATGGATTTGGATTGTGATATGGATGATTAGGTTAGGTGGTGGATCAGGATGGCGTGGATCGTGATGTCGTGCCCATGCTGGCAGACTTCGCCTTGCTGATTATGCTACGATAGGAGCAAAGGAGAATCGTTTTGTGAGACAGTTGAAGAATCTTTTGGAATAGTTTGTGAGCTGACAAGACAGAGGTTGGATATGGGAATGTTGGATTGACTTCTTTTTGAATTTAATCTGGTATGAGACGGTACTGGAGTGAGTTGAAGTGCATATGTGAACGATGGGATTGGCTTCTTTTCTAAGTCAATAGAACATGGTATGGTTATCTAATGAGTAGGTGACCGATAGGTTTGGGGTTGGTGTGTCTCAGTAGATGTGGGTGAGATTGGATGCCCATTTGGCATGTATGGGTACGCCTTGGTGGGCATGAGTCGGATTGGTACGTTTTGGATTACATGATTGGGAATAGCCGTTGTGATGCTGGTCGGGTGACCATGGGACTCATGTTGGATGATAAGTTGGAGTACTTGATCTGTCCAGTACTAGACTAGACAGATCTACTCCAGAATTGAAGCGTGTTTAGCTACGAGCTGTGTAGTAGGCTAGTTGGTGGATGGATGTACGTACAGGGTACGTTGTGAGAGGACGGATACTGGACAGACCTGAGTGGTGCATGGTGACGGTATACAGGATGTACCAGTGTTGTGTGGTTGAGCGTGTTGGTAGTCGGCTTAGTTCCGATGTCATTGGATTAGTTGAGAACGTGAATTCGACATTGAATATTGTGTGCTGGGCCAGAGTGATTCTGATGGGTTCGGTGATTGTATGAGCAGGTGCTCAGAGTCGTGGATGGCTAGTGGAACCCTAGAGTTGGGATGTGTATCACTGCTAGGCAGGTATTCAATGGGGTCCAGTTACACACAAGTGGAGTGAGATGTTGGTATACGTATACCCAGATTGAATGAGTTGTTGGTTGGTGTAACCACGGGTTTCTTTGCGTGAAGTTACTACTCTATGACTCTCACCAGCATCATGAATCACTGGGGGAGTTGATGGATGTAAACGCTGAGGCCGACAAATGTCGAAGGTTTGAGCTTGCTCTGCGAGGTAGAAACTTGTCGTTGATCTTACGTTACATTGAGGAAGACTTGGTACAAGGTACCTTAGTGCGACTCTTGAGTGAGCTAGAGTTGTGTTAGTGACTCAAATTGTAACCATGGAGCCGTGAGTGCCGGCTGAGTGCGACGTTATGGGATGTATGATGTTGACATGGTAAAATTCAGGAAATGCGGAGAAATTGTGAGATTTGATAACTCTCGGTGTGGGAGAGATGTCGAATTGATTCGTAACTAGCAAGTGATGACAATTTGGCTGGGTGTGTCAGCGTGGATTGATGAGTGAGATTTGGTGACTCCCAGTGGAAATAGATGTTAGGGTGGATTGGTGATTGATAAGAACCTTCAAGCTGAATGTGTCTGCTAAATGTATCAGCGTAATGGTAGAATTGTCAGGTGGTATCAACTCGGAACGTGTGATTAATTTCACTCGAACTGGTCGAGTGTAGACGATGCGACGTGAGTATTAGTGGAACGTTTGGGTGCAGACAAGTATTGTTCCGGTTGGTGGGTGTACACGCGTACACATTATGTGAGGCCTAATTTTTTTTTCCTCGAGGTGGTTGTGGAATCGGAATAGTTAGAATTTCGAGGGAAAAATTTGTTAAGGGGGAAGGTTGTAATGACCCATTTCGTATATCGGTATTAAATATTAATTAGTTATGATTTAGGATGACTAATCGGGAATTAATTGAGTGAAATCGGACAGGCGATGTAAAATGACCGTTTAGCCCCTAGAATTGGGCAAATGTTGACTTTTGACTCGGGGAGTCAAACGTATGAGGACCGATGACCATGACGTAGATCGGCACGTCGAAATCGGAGGTTCGACAGCGCAGTTACAAGTCTATAACGCTTTACGGTACTATTACACGAAAACAGAGAAAGGGGGACATGTGGCAAGTTTGGATTGCATTGGAAATCTAGGTGGACCAATCAGTAAGTGACACCTGTCCCTTATCTGATTAGCCCATTCCTCCACACAGTGGGATATTTCTTTTTTCCCATTCGATCAATCATCTTCATTTTGCTCCCAAACTAGTGACCGTGCAACCCATTCAATCCCAACCCTTCAATATTCATTTTCTGGACTTGGTATGTGAATGAAAGTGAGAGAGGGAAATGAGACGATGATGATGGTGGTGGTGGTGTTGACCATCATGCATGGTGGTGGAGGTTCGGAGGTAAGGCACCGACTTCTTTGTTTTTGAATTCAAAAATGGAAAACCACGTATTGGTAATTATTGATTGTATTGATTGATTAGTTTGTGTTTTGGAGGATGAAAGGAAACTATTAGGCTTGGAACAGGGGCCAATGGTGGTCGGAGTCACGAGAACACAGAGGTGGTGGTTGGCTGGTTCAAGCATCCATTGGAAGGTATGAATTTGGACTTGGTTTTATTTTATTGAAATCATGGATAGATTAGGAATGATTAGAGGAAGGTTTAGGAGAAAATTGGAGTGGAAACGGGTTGAAGAAAGGGTTGAGATTGGCCCGAATCAGTCACGCTGGTCCAGTTGGACCAACTGCACAATCGAACCGGTTTGGACCGGTCGGCTAGAGGTTGAAGATACACAGTGCCCAGGCGAATGAGGCCCACGTGCAGCACCTTTAAGTGGCTCGTGGGGGCGCGTGGGTGGTATTTTGGGAAAGTTTTCAACATGTGAAATCATCTATTCGATGTAACGAACATTTTGGGACTGGTTTCTTGTCCATCGGACATCGTTTCGATATAATTTTGGGTGTCCGAAGGTTTAAAGTCTAAGTAAAATACATTTAAAATTTCGGAAAAACTACGCGGATTTAATGAGAGGTTAATGAGGTAGTTGGTAACCCTTTAGTCTGGTTTGGACATGTTTGGAAGTCCCGGTGATATTGATGTGACTCAGGAAGGCTTATGGCATGCGTATCAAGGTGGCATCATAGGACGGTCTGTGAGTGGACAATGTTTTCTAAACTGTGATGCATGCATAATTATTTTATATGTTTTATATATGTGATTTCGGGTCTGGGACCCAATGTTTCATAAACGTGATTTCGGGTCGGGGACTCTAAATGGATTTGTGATGTTTTATGGAAATTTCGGGCAAGGCTCTTTGAGATGTTTTGAAATGGCTTTATAAAACTGATTTCCATGCCATATTGATACGAGGATCTATGGATGGTCTCCTTCAAGTGTCTGGGACACTGGGGAAGTCACGGTACATTGCCTGCGAGGGGTCATTCTACGGAGCGACCAGACCGTATAGTGACTCGGGAGTAGGATTGCTATGATTAGACGTCTGGGACGTCAAACATCTGGGACGTCAAACATCTGGGATGTTAGAGATATGGACCCGGAGAGACCCCATGAAACACACGTTGCTTTTACAGTGAGATATGACGTTTGGGACGTCAAGCGTTTGGGACGCTAGGCATCTGGGATGCTGAGGATGGTTATGTGGTAAATATGGATCATTGGATTTATGAAATCGTATTTCGGTGTTTTTGGATTTGTGTTTATGGATTTGGGCAGTGGCCCACTTGGTTCTGGATTTACGAATTTTGATATTCTATGGTTTTGGGCTGAGTTCCCAAATATGTTTGGATTTACAGTTTTTGGGCTAAGGCCTAATGACTTATTTAAGTAAATGGTTTGATTATTGGTTTTCGATTTCATGCATACTTTTTAGTGAAGGGCATCAATGTTTTTTTAATAAATATGTTTTATGAACTTATTGATTTTCATCCACTTGCAGTTTTTAATGGTTTTAATATCCTTCAGGTTGTTCACAAATACGGGCTGTAGCAGAGACCGAGACATCGCACTTTTCCACCGATCTTGGCGCGCTCTGAGAGCCCCGTATGGGCCGAGGTACGAATTATCCCTTGTTTGACACTTCGTGTCAGACTGGAGCATGGCACATCCCGCGTTAATCCCGGGGGGATTAGGATGGGTCGTGTCATGATCGGTGCCATACAATAAGGTTCCTATGAAATAGGTTGGGTGCTCTGAAGAAGTTCAATAGTAAAGTCGACATCCTTCTCAGGTGGTAATCCTGGTAGATCCTCTAGTAACACATCGGAAAAATCCCTCACCACCGGTATCTCCGCAATACTCACTGAGATATCTTAGGAATCTACAACATGTGCCAATCACCCCTAACAACCACTCCTCAATAACTTCTCAGCCTCCAAGGCTGAAATAACCCCTGAAGGAAGTACTCGGTGTTCCCCATAAAAAAACAAACATCGGTAAGTCGGGACTCCGAAAGGCAATTGTCTTCTCAAAGCACTCAACGAAGACATGATGAGTAGTCAGCCAATCCATCCCTAGGATCACATCAAAGTCGTAGATGTCCAAAGGAATAAAGTCTGCCATTAGGTCAAAACCCTCTACCCAAACTGAGCAATCTTGGATCACTGAACTTGCTACTAACATTGTCATTAATTGGGGATAATTTGTCTGGATGATGTTTGGTACTAGATAATGATTATGTTGGTGGTCTATGCATAGGACCTTTTGAAATATGAAAAATAGATGGTACTTAAGATGTTAATTGATTAAGCATCGTGTAAGATTGAGGTAAACCCGAATATAAGTTAAATACGTAATGTGTACGATTCGAATGAGGTTTAGCGGTAATGTGCTTAAAATTTTTTAGAGCTTGGTAGCTATGGAAAGTAACATTAAGCATTAAGGATTAATGTCTTTTAAGCAATTTGAGTTGGAATAAAAGATTAGGGGACGTTTTAAAATTTCGAGGATGACATTTTTTTAAGTGGGTAAGTTGTAACGTCCCGAAACTTCGAGAAAAACAAAAAAAATGACAATTTTGCCACTGGAAGTCAAAGAGTTGAATTTGACTTAATCAAAAAGTTGACTTTTTACTATAAGTCAAAGTGTTGACTTTTTATCGGGTGACTTTTTGAAAGTGTCATGAGGACCATTACAAAAGTCTCGAACTCTTGAGCTTGTAGACAGACGGCAAGCCAAAATCGAAGTTCGGATAGATTTGTTATGGGTCCAAAGCCTAGGGGGAAAATAGTAATTTTGGCCTAAAGAGTAGTACAGTAAATTCACATTTTGGACATGTGAATCATATGAGGCTGGTCAAGTAACTTCTTTACATTTTCCCACACTCTCTCACCGACATATCACAATTATATATATATATGTGTGGTACGATTGAGAGGAGGGGTCGGTGGGCTATGGCCGAACCATAAAGGTGATGGCCCGTGAAAGAAAACCCAAGAAAATGAGGGAAAAAACCAAGGAAAGAAAAGGGACGAGGAAGAGAAAGAAAGGGAGGATGAAGGAAGGAAGAAAAATCAGAAAGAAAGTAATTGAAGGAAGGAAGGGAGACAAAACCCGAAACCTTCGTTTTGGGTTCCTATGTTTGGGGTCTTCGTTTCAGGCTTGGGAACCTAGTTACGAGCTTCCTATCGTCGTCCTAGATGCTATGCAATTTTTTCCAGCCAGAAAACAGGAGAAAGGGACGAAGGAAACTGTCCTGGAGGAAGGTTAAGCCATGGCCGAAGTGCAAGGAATCAAACCATGGCCTTGAGGTAAGTATTTGTTAGTTTGGATTTCATAGATCTTCTCATAAGACCTATTAGAATAATTTGGATGTTTGAACAATGGAAAAAGCTTGAAAACGAGGGAGTTTGAGCTGGGTCAGGCTCACGAGTTAGCGACCCGTGTTGCAGGAACCGAGTCAAACCGCTTCTAGGTTGAAGACGACCTGAGCCGCGCTTAAAGCTCACACGCAGTAGCTAAGGCGGCGCATGCAGGCTAGTCAGGCCGATTCTTGGGAAGCGTTTAACACGAAAGATGATCCTTATGAAGTACTGAGTTCAGTGATATATTTATTGGGTTAATCGGACTTCATTTTAGTACATTTTTGGTTGTCTAATCTATTAGGTTTATGTTTATGTTTAGGTATTTGATTTGAGTTAAGTTATGATTAATTAAGAAACTATTACAGTTGGCCATGCACAATTGGTACATGTTTATATGAATGCTCGAAAAAGAGGCTTAAGTGGTGAATTGTAATATATAGTTAAACCAATAACTTTAATTATGGTTTGGGTTGCATACTAATAATTTGAATGATTTGTAATGGTAAAAGTCAGCCTTTTTACTATTTGGAGGAATTTACTATGATTTGATTCTTAAACGGAAATATACATTTTGGGAAAGTAAAAGGATCTAAGCTTAAGGTTCATATAATTACTTGTGATTTTAAATGGTAATTTGCGATGGTAGTTTAAGGTCCTAAATTGGAATATAATAAATTCAAAGAGTGGTGGTACATGTTGAAATTGGCATAATATGGAGGATCAATTTAAATCTATATGGATCCTACAAATATGTAATAATCTAATGGTAACGATCTTGATATAGTAGGTGTTAATAGTAAACTTTTGTACTTTATTATTCATGTGTATTTGGATAGATTACAAATTCTTATAAAGTTCATTAGTCGAATGCTGAGCGTATCTCAGACAAATTAGAATATTACGTGTTGCCACTTGACGGGGTTGGTGAGTTGAACGTGGGCAGTAGTCCCGTAAGGACATATTCACTTTGATTAATATAATAAAATGAGAACATGAGTATAATTGGTAACATCCCTTGTCTAACAGCAATTGGCAGACAGAAACAGGGTCGATCTGTATTTCACGGAATTTTAGAGACAGGTCATGTCATACACCTTCCGTAAACATAACACTACGGTTCATGAAGTCCAAGATTTTTGAAAACATTTTAAATGCTATTTAAGATGGGAAGGCCTAAAACCCCATGATTATTTAACATGCTAGTTAAAGATGTAAACATTTATATTCGGTTAGTTTAATAAAGTATCTTTTTCACAAAAAATAAATAAACGAGTAGAAATGGGTGGCTTAAATAACATGTCATTGCCAAGTGGTGTCACCTTTATTTTTCGTAATTCTTACCAAACATTTTCATGGTTGGATCGCTCCAAAAAAATCACCTTCTGTTTTTTCTCGCTCCAAAAAATCACCTGCTTTTTTTTTTTTCTGGGCTTGGCATGTTCAAACCAGTCACAAACGAACGTAGGAAGCTCGAACAAAAGCATCTTTGTATAGATTCATTTGATTGGTGCCAGTGCGACGTATATGGCTTCAGCTCTTGGATTTAGAGGTATTGCGCTTCATTCATTCTCCCTCCTTCATTTTTAATTTTTGAATGGAAATCAAATTTGATCCGCATCTGAAATTGATAGCGGGGCCAGCTGTTGTGATTATGGGTGTCAGTGGTGCTGGGAAATCGTAAGCCTTTATATCTCAGCTTTTGTTTTGTATTTTTTCTTTTTCTCTTTAATGTTTTCTTGATATTGATTTTGAACTAGGGAAATCGTAAGCCACAAACATCCCTTTTCTTTTCTATTGTAATCTCTGGATTATCATGTGGTGAGTTTTTAATTTTCTAATTATATATGATACATCCCGTGCTAGAATTACAAATCAAAAATTTAGAAAATTATCCTTTTAGCTCTAATTAAACTATTTAGACTTATATTTGGGCCCGTGTTGGATTAATCGATGGGGTTGGACCTCGAGAATTTTAGTTTTGTGGGCCCAAACCCATAATATCTTATTTCACTTTTAGTTAGGCCCTAGTGACCCTTAAGAAAAAAAAAATCCCAAGCCCAACCATTGCTATTGATAAAAGCTCTAGGGGTGGCCCAAGCTTTTGTGGGTAATTTGTTAAGAGGGAATTGGTTAGTTAGGGCCCAATTTGGAAGCCGAACCTATTTTTGTTGACAATCAGCCCAAGGACCCAAGATCCATTGACTAGCCCATTGCCCTGTCTCGTCCCTTGTAGAACTCTCTCTCGAGAGAGTTCGAAGACTTATGGACGCCCAAGACGAACAGACAAGCTTGCTCGTGACCAAACCCATGACCCATACCAATGGCCGTTCATTCTTGGAGAGGAACGAGGGATGATGATGAGCATCTTCCACCCTTACCATCGACCCAACCATCATATAACTCGTTGCCCACAACACTGATACGACCATGACTTATGAACTAGCAAACCTGATATCAGAAATCCATACCCAAATGACACCATGGCACGTCTCACTACCTTTTTATCACTAAGCTCGTTTGAGAGGCTCATAAATTACCATGTCCTCGGATGGCAAACTCGACCCGGCTGAGGACCCGACAACGACCCGGGACATCTGAGCTCGAAAGAGGTAGGCTTTCATGATTTTGAACCTATAGCCTTCTTTGTCTCCGCGTTTGGGCATTAATCGAGTGGTTGCACGTCGTTTCTGTTGTTGGTACCGCAGAAGAGATGACGGAGGGTCATCGGAAATTGGAGGTATGTAACAAGGATGAGGTAGCCAACCGGTTTGCACCCCGTTCTCGACTCGACTCTGCGAATTCCTTTGGTTCAAGCGATGAGACAAGTGGTCCAGAAAGGGAGAACATCCCCTAGCTCGAACGAATGTCGACCCGGGGTGACCCGATTAGAACCCAAGAGATTTACTTGGTAAATCATTTCCTTTGAATATGAATTTGAATTTATCCTACTTGAAACCTTTCCTAAGTTGTTTCTATCTCATCTGCTGCGAGGAAAATCGATAGAGAGCATCAACAGGGAGTTGCAGGGAAACCACCATCGTTCCCAGCGAAGTGATGATCAGAGTAGGTATATTATCAAACTTCTGAGTATATTTTCAGTATCCTCGCACTAACTAGACTTAAAATGACTAATTGCATGTTGAATTTGGGTGGGTTTTCGGAGGATTTAGGCTTCATCGGAATCTGGAAATTTTTTAGCGAAAAATCCCAGATTCTGGCGAAAATCCCAGATTCTGACAAAAATCCCACATTCTGGCAACTGTGGATGGCGGCGCTAGTAGTGGTCCAACCGCCGTTGCGAACGACTAGTCAATGGTCAACGTCGTTAGTCAACGACTTTTTAACGTCGTTAGTCAACAGCTAGTCAATGTCAAGACTAATGGTCAAACTAACAGTCGTTAATGGAATATTCCATGGACTATTAGGGGAATATTCCCTAGAATATGCCAGCACGTTTAATATTGTAGCTTCACAAGTGCAGTGCGTGTGACGAGCGCGTGTGGGCGCGTGGGCCAGTTTCTCTAGCCCAGATCGGTGCATGGAGACGCGTGGGGCCTTTTTCTGGCCCAAAGCGGCGCGTGGGGTACTCTTTCAGAGTATTTTATGCCGTTTTGAATTGTTTTCCATCCCTAAAAAAGCATCCCGATAGCGTATGGTCGCTGTTTTCTAGGGTCTCGGGCATTCCTAAACTTGTATAGGCCCTTGTTAGGTATTTCTAAGATCTATTATTTACTACCCCTAGGAGAATTAACCCTTTATATTGAAATAAGGTGATTCTAACCCTTGTGAATGGTCTCCTTAGGGATGGGCCGAGTTTGGAGCTTGTGGATTGCTTGATTTTCCAGGTGATCCGACTCCCCGACTAGTGTGAGTGATCCCCTTTCCCTATAACTTGTTTTATATGCTTTACTACTTGCACGTTCTACGATGTTTGCACATTTTATAATTGTTGAGCATACATGATTTATTATGTGATAATTGTGGTATGAGATTGTGATGAATGGTTGCTATGCATATCCGGTTATGTTTATCTACTGTAATATGGTAAGTACGCATAGTTTTATGCTTCATGTCACATATATTGCATTGCATGAGAGTCCTAGGGGCATTGATGAGATTGAGATGTTTAGAATCCACTTAGGAACCGCTGGTATCTAGTACGCGAGCTGGATACTAGTTTTTAAGTTCCGAGTATGAGACTCGAGGCGACTCAAGAGCAATTTGATGTGGGTTGATATTGTGACACATTTATGGTTTATGCATGACTCATTTGTGCATATTGGTTAGACTATGATGTTATGATTGATATTATGTTTCTCGTATTACGTGCAAGTATGATGTAAATGCTTTTGCGTTTTATACTAAAATGAGGGGTTAAATGTTATTTATTGAAAATGATTTTGGGTTTTTTGCTGAAATAACAACTGAGTCCACTCACCCTTGGTGTTTTAAACCCCTAGGTTTATGTAGTGCGCACGCACTTCGAGGAGTTTGGTTGCTGCTCTAACATTCACTTCCGGTGCGGAGTGAATGTGATAGTAAAATCGGGTATCGGTAGGTTAAGCTTTCTATGTATGATCATCAATTATGTGCATCCATGATCTAAAGGTTCTGCTGTTGGGTGGAATGTGCTCGGTTTTCACTGGGTAGGTTCCACCTGACTCTCTAAAAATGCGTCGTTTTTAACCTAAATGGCTTCATCATCGGGATGTCATTGTCCAGGTGTCGGCCAGCATGCCTCGACTTTCGTACCATAAATGGATTTTCCAGGTCGGGATGTGGAGCATGCCTCGGCTTCATCATATGTATAGAAATAGAAATGGCATCTCTATAGACTAAAAATAGCATCTCTTATCTCAATGATATCAAAGATCAAAGGAATATTAAATGAATGGAATTGGGATAAGGAATGAGGAGCGGAGCCACTAAGAAGAAGTTTCGGGGGTTAATCGCACCTCTTATGGTATGATGAAACATAATCTCACCTGTGTTTTTCTTGTTTTATTTCCCAAAATCTCAAACACAAGTGGAAGCCGATTTCTGTATATGTGTATATGGCTTATGGTGCATCTTGTGACTCTTATCGACTCTAATAAAATGGATTTGAAAGTTGAAACTATATGCAATAGTGTCTGTTTCTAATCTTTCAATATTGTACAAGTCACGTGTTTGAATGTTTAACAGCTCTATAGGTGAGATGCTGGCAAAAGAGACAAATTCTAGCTTCATTGATGCCGATGATTTCCACCCTCAATCAAACGAAGGTATCTACTTTATATTTGATGTTGGCAACTTTGGAAAAATTAAGATGATAATCCGAAATATTCAGATAAGATGCGGAAAGAGATACCTCTTTCAGAGTAAGACCGGATGCCTTGGCTTGAAACACTTCGCAGTGCCTTGAGAGAGAAGTTGGCTGATGATTCTGCTTCTTGGGTGCTCAGCTCTTCAGAAGCGATATAGAGACATTATAAGATCTGCTGATCCTAATTATGAACCTTGGACGTTGTGGCAATTTGGTGAAGTTCATCTTGTTGGATGCTCCAGCAGAGGTGCAAGCATCAAGGTTAGAGAAAAGAATCACGGAAGGGAAGCATTTCATGTCGCCTGCACTTTTGCAGTCTCAATTAGCCTTGCTGCAGATTGAGGGATTCTGAAGGGATATTTAAAGTTGATGCCACTCTAAATCCTCAACAGATTGTTGAGAATTGTAATAAAAGGTTTAAATTCATCTTTCTGGAGCACTTCCTTCCTAAGCAGATCTTAGAGCAAATCATGTTGATAATCCAAAGACACATATCCTTTTCTTAGTTTGAGTTGTTTCAATCTATCAGGTTAAAGTTGATGCCACTCTAAATCCTCAACAAGTAGTAAAGGCCATTCAAAGATTGATTGTTGAGAATTGTAATAAAAGGTTTAAATTCATCTTTCTGGAGCACTTCCTTCCTAAGCAGATCTTAGAGCAAATCATGTTGATAATCCAAAGATACACATCCTTTTCTTAGTTTGAGTTGTTTCAATCTATCAGGTTATTTCAAACAGGACAAGAAAAAACGTGATGTGGATAGAATCAAGACATAAAAATTACGTGGTTCGGCAATGTGCCTACGTCCACTGGAAACATATCGAAATCCATTATACTATATAGTTACGAGGTGTATACTGGGGATTTTTGGTACAAAGAATTTGGGCTAAGATTGCCTGAGAGAAACGCTCATCAACGAATTCGATTCAGATGGGCAAAAGGCTCCGGGTTCGATTTGGGTGCTCGTTTAGAGACCTCAGGGACCCCAAAAACATTCCAGAATCTGAGCGTTTCATCAGCAGCTGCTGACGCGACGGTGCAACCATCAGGGCTCTGAGCCATGTAAAGAACTCTAGAAGTATGACCAGTGAGCTCTGCAACTTTAGCCATTGATGGGTACTTCCAAAGAGTGAGCTGGTTGTGAGTAAACCCATGAGAGCTAAGCAGTTCCCTTTCATTCTTGTTCCATAGCAAAGCACAAACTTGAGACCCAGTATCCACCGAGTTCAGGCAAGAACCTGTGTGGGTGTTCCAGAACTTGATGCTCCGGTCAACCCCGCCTCCTCCAGAAGCCAATAGATTTCCCTGGAAAGGACACCAAGCTAGGGCTTTCACTGCCGCGGTATGGTCTTCAAGCCTGTGGAGCCACTGAGTTGGTGAGTTTGAAGATGCCACTGATCTGTCCCAGATATGGAGAAGGTTGTCATTTCCTCCACTTGCCAATTGCTGACCTGAAGCAGACCATTTCAGCCCACAGACCTCTTGTACATGTCCTCTGTATGTCTGGACAATATGGTCTCTGGTTCTTACATCATTATTCACAATACAAGCATCCATTCCTCCAGTTGTGAGAATGTGATTGTTCCATGCCAATGAGCCTACTCGCGATCTGTGGCAGCCTCTCAAATTTCTCAGCTAAAAAAGCAAACATCGCATAAATATTAGCAAATTGGTTAATTGGCACCCAGCAACAAATTACACAAAGCACAATAAACCAACCTTCTTATTAGCAGTAGAATCCCATAATTGAACTTCGGAATTGTCCAGTCCAATGGCAATGTGGCGTCCATCAGGAGCCCAACTAACACTGGTTACTGGTCCGGTTTCATCCTCAAATGTGTTCAATTCTGAAGTCGAACCAGTGCTAGCATCCCACAAATACACAGTGTTTCCAAGTGCTATTGCAAGAACATTGCAGCTTCCCCAATCCAACAAATTCAAATAGTAATCATCCACAAGGTCAGGAGCATCCAATGTCCTTTCAGAGGTCTGCATATTTCATCAAACCATAATTTTTCAGTTAGAACGCTGACACTACTAGTTTCAATATTACACCAATCAAGTTGAAACAAATATTAATCAACTCACTTGAGGGATGTGTCTTCGGGGCTTTGCGGGTTTATCCTGTGGTAGAGAAGAGAACTCCCGAGGAAAGAGATCTACAGGTGCAGGAGGCTTGTTCTTGAAAGCAAGGATTCGAGTCCGGTTCATGTTCATAGCCTCTGCCAACTGCCTCCTATAGGCCTCTCTGGATGGGGAAGCCAGCGCTGGGTTTTCCTTACCTTTCATTTCTGTCAGCGCACTACGGGCATAATCGAAGTCCATTGCTGACCTGTTCGGTATGAACCTGTCCAACTGGTAGCAATAACACAGCGCATCAGAAACAATCAGATCCAGAACAAGAAACCATTTTCAATCAAATTCAAAATCGTGGTAACACGGCACTTCAGAAACAATCAGATCAAGAACAAGAAAACATTTTCAATCAAATTCAAAATCATGGTGGCAAGATCAGCAAGATTCAGGAATAAAGTACAATCATTTAGGAAAATCCAAATAAAAGTAGGACAGTTCCAAAAATCAAAATAGATTGAACCGTAAGGAATCATTTAGGAAAATCCAATAAAAGTAGAACAGTTCCAGAAATCAAAATAGATTGAACCGTAAGGAAGATCTACTGGGCATCAAACAAAGAATACATTCATTTCAGATCAAGAATTTCCTTTTCGATCGAATATAAACATCTTACGCTAATTCATTTAACATCAGATCTCCTATTATCGGAGCCCCAAAATTTGAATCCCCCAAATTAAAAATTAGGGTAACAAGATTCAGATTTGACAGTGAAATTAATTACGAAAATACAATTCAAAGAAAAAAAGAAGCTGTAGTTTCAGAGATTAATTGGACTGGACCATAATATTGGAGCATCGATAAAAGATGAACCCCAAATTTAAAAATTAGGGCGAACGAAAGCCAATAGGAAATTCGAATTTCAGAAATCAAACAGATTGAACCCAAAAAAGATCTGCTTACATTTTCCTGAGAATTCTTTTTCTGAAGTGGATCTCGAAGGGGACCCCTATGTAAGTTGAGATGAGATGAAGAATTCATACATCCTGCATCCATCATTAATATCCACAAAAGAATATATGTATATAAAAATGAACAATAGGAAAGAAAAAGAAGGAGATAAAATGAAAGATCCTGCAAAAAGATTGATTAGTATACAAAATCAAAGCCTGCAAAAAGATTGAAGGAGATAAACTTGAAGATGCCAATTGGAGGCAGCGTTTTATAATCAATCTCTGAACGTTACAAAGATTTGTGAATTCAGAGAGAGAGAGATAGAAAGCGTAAGCGAGTGTAGGGTTCAATTAAGGGGTTTATATAGCGATGAAATGAAAGGGAGGCCGTAGGGTTTTTTATATTTCGAATCTAGAAAAACCAACGGCTAGATTTACATAGCCGTTGTACATTTGTGTGACACAAATGCCCCCTTCCTCGCTATTGCGCGGTGACAATCAGACGATTCAGACGAACCACAGGTAGGGGTACTGTAGTAAATAGCTCATATGCCATGTTGTTCACATACATTGCACCTTAATTAATTAGAATCTCTTCCTATTAATTATTTTTAATGAAAAAAATCCCATACGGTGCTGTTGAAAAATGGAGCTATAAAAATATGACTAACTTAATTATGGTTAATATTAATTTCTCGAATTATTTTTGTACATATATCATAATCTAAATTATTTATTATCAAAATCATCACATTCATAATTTCATATCATCTTAATCATGGTTAATACTAATTATTTATAATTTTTTAAAAAATAGTAAAAAAACAAATAAAATGACAAAATTCATTTAGGCAACTTTTCCTCAAATTTTCCGCAATCACATAAATTAGATATTAAAGAAGGTGAATGAAGCGGAGACAAATTTTTTTTAGGTTCATCCATGCAACAAACCTGAATCTAAAACCACAAAGCATTTTCCTCAAATTTAAACAATCCATCCAGCTCATATTAGAACACATTTGTTTTCTCGGGCAATCTGATTACAGTATACACACAAAGTCAAATACATTCCTATATAAGGAAAAGCTCTACCAACGAATGGAATACAGCGTTTACTTTTCGGCAACTGATCATAGGCAACCATGAACCAAGATCGGCATGAATCATGTGAATTGCCTTCTCATGTATGTGTCTTCGTGGATGAATACCGGTTCTTGAGTGGTATTATTCTGCGGTGGGAGCTGCGGTTGCCCCATAGCTATTGCTCCTTGATTAGGAGGAGCAGAACCGCCCCAAGTACTGGCACTGCTTTTTGATGAACTTAAGGTGAGATAGTAGACGATTCCTAGAATCACACTTGCAAGTGACAAAAGGGCACCTCCAGCAAAAACTCCAGGTTTCACAACATAACAGTAGTAATTTCCAAAATACATGCTTTCTACGCCGTGTCGATCATTGAGTGCAGCACCAGTGAGCAGCAGAAGAAAGGCTATCACAAACGTGAACCTGCAGCACATATTGAGCATGGAGTAAAATAATCCAGTTGAAACAGAAAGACATGTTGCAATAGCCAAACCTATATGAAAAAACAAATAACAAGCCATGCACGTTCACCACCAATCTCGTTTAACATTTCAGCCTCACAAATGCCAAACCCTCGAAAACCAAACATGACTTGGATTAATTAGAATGTCATAAATGATGGTACAGGGCTTGTTTGGTGTATCGAATTGCTTTGGATTGTACATCAAATTCAAGGCCTTAATTTTGAGGGTAAAAGTGAAGGCTTTTTCATTGTAACGGAATTGGATTGGTCCTTATATGAATAATTCCCTTGCAAGGGAAGAAAAAAAAAATTTCACTTCTACATTCAAAAGACCTTGAATATGATGAGTTATATACAATCCAATCCAATCCAATATGACTCACCAAACAAGCCCTAATCCTTCTAACTCTAATCTCCTTAGTTTCAGTCTATCCGATGAGAAGAAGTGTCGTGTCACTCTTCACCAAGTTGTAGTTGAGAAATAATTACCAGGACACAACAAAGCATAAGAGGGCTACCGTCCAGATAGAGTTGGAAGGTTGGGGGCTCCTCTTGCAACAAATGCAGCCAGTTGAAACGTTTATAACTATTTGAGCTACCATAAGAGTCACTGCAGCCGCTACACCAAGACCAAGAGCTGGACTCCGAGGGTACTCACATTGAGTAGCCGAGACAAACTGAACCTGAGATCCCTGTAGGGATAAGAAACTGAGTATTAAAGGTTTTAGCACATCATTTGAAGCCTTTGTTAAAGGTTTTAGCACAACATTTGAAGCCCTTGTTAAAGGTTTTAAACAATCCCAACATGCTCAAAACTAATGACTTGTAACTTGTAAGCATATTACTGAAGTTCATCAACAATAAACCGCATAATCTCTCCTCAATCTCCATGTCAGACTCTTACACAAACATCAGCTCATTCAACATTAACGCTCAAGATTTTCTTAATCAAGTTTACCAACTTTCTATACATTGAGCTACTTTTCTCTTCTAGTTCACTAAAAAATAGCAAATTTTCATTCGCAAGCTAAAGTTGAAGCACTGAGATCAGACAAAGATTGAAGATTGGAAATTGATGCTTAAAGGCATTCAAAGTCAGCACCAAATATGAAATTAGAGGAAATGTCGAAGCCGGCGAGAAGAAAACAAAAAATCATTTTCTTAATAAGCTAAGCTGGATAGCAAAATAGGAGCCCAGGGTCAGGGTGACAAACACAAAATATTAAAAAAAAATGTCTCAGCTTTTTAAAATGAACTTCAAGTAGATAGAGAAAATCAAGTCCAAAAACAGAAATCACATGAAATTATTGTCTTTCTGGTCGAAGCAAATAAAAAAAATTAGAGTATCAAACTTGGGAAGTTGTTACCTTTTAGATTTCCGAGTAACCAAACACGGAAAGGAAACAAATTTAAACGACCCCATAAGAGAAAAGAAGAAGATCTAAGAAAATAAAAACCCAATTTAAATATTCATTTGAGTTTATATACCTTGATTCTTGTTCCCTCAGCACCAAAACCTGTACCAGCCGATAAGAGCCCTAAGAGACCCACTATGCAGCAAATCACAACTACCTTTTTCTCCATCTCCCTGATGACTGATCTCACCCAATCTTTATCTTTATCTTTCTGTTGGCCGTTTGGGGTTTGGGTGTTGGCTAAGATTTCGGTAATTTGTCTGAAAACATAAAGAGAACTTAGAGAAGGAAGACGTAAAGTTCGTGAAGCAACTGTGATGAGTTGCGTGAATTATTTTGTCCAAGAAGAGGAAGCCCAGCGGGGCCAGGAGCAACCCAATACCCAACGGGTCACAAGCGCCAAAAAAAAAAGAGAATTGCTTAAATACATGTTGGGATGAAATTTTTTTAATTTAATGAGAATTCATAAATTTTATAATTTATAATTTCATATTTACAATTTTCGGATTTGAAAATTATAGTGTTTGGATATTAATTTAAAAATCATGGATGTTGATGCAAAAAATGTACTAATGAGACTGTAAAGACACACACTCACACTAAGACACAAGAACGTACGTAGTTTACCCAAATCGGGCTACGTCCACGGTGTTGCCTCACTCTCATTAATATAATCATAATGTGTTTTATATAATACAAGTGGCTTAGAGCCTTTAGAGGGAGAAAGTAGAGAGAATGGAGAGCTCTTCTAGTGAGAAAATGGAGGAGAGACCCCTAAATGAAGGAAAGGGCTCCCTATTTATACAAGTTTGTTTAGGATTAGGTTATAGTAGTAGTGATGAGCTTTAAGACATGAGCCTTGTGTGATCTTTGAGGTCTTCATGTGGGCTTACCTTGTGACCCAATGTAGTATTTTGGCAAGCCCGTTGCTTGGTCAGGTGTAACGTCAACAAGTCCCCAAGTTCTTGACTAAGGCAGTACTGCCTCGGTTGATGACTTTTAAGTAAAGTTCACTGACCTAGCAACTTCTCGCCTTTGCACTGCTCCACTCGATGCACCATCATCAGTCCCTCAAGTCCTCGGCCGAGGTAGGATGCAGAAGGGAAGACGGCGGAAAACTGTGCTCGGGTAGTCCATCGGTGAGTATGACTCCATGTGTGCGCTTGAATGCTTGCAGGTGAGTCTTTGAGGTATATGTGTGTCGGTTGGCATGTGATCTAAGTTTAGCTTTGAAAGTAGGCTCAGTAGTTGAGCGGCTCGGTAATGCGCTGAGCAGCTTGATAGTGTTTGGAGCGAGTGTATGCTCTGTAATGCGTTGAGCAACTCAGTATGTGACAGGACCAGGCCCAATCCCCCTAGATTATCGTGGGACGTGCCTACTACCATCTGACACCGCCTGTCAGACTAGAGATAAACTCGTCACCCGCTCGGGGTCTATCAGAGTACACCAGGATCGGTGGTGGCATGTGATGTCTCGATCTTTACTACATGCCGCATCCACTATCAACCTGAAGGGTATTAAAACCATAAAATATGTGAGTGGACAAAACAACAGTTTATAAAAACAATTTATATCGAAAATCATTTATACCCTTCACGTAAAAGTATGCATGCATCATAAAACCAGTTCATTTCAAATACTTTCTGAAAGCAAGACAAAATGCTTTTCAAATCAAACATAGTGAAAACTGCTTCTCAATTAAAGCCATTAACTCAGTAGGGTTTGAGCCCAACAACATCAGATCAAGGAAAACCAGTACAAAGTCTCAGTTCAAATCATAGAACACGGGGTCTTCGCCCCAAACCAATCACAATGAAACATCATATACGTATATATATATAACCCATTCTCGGCATCTTATATGCCTAATCAAAAATCTGTCACAATATATTTACAGTATGCACACTACTCGGGTCTTATCTCCGAGTCTACCCCCAGGATTTACGATGTCTAGGAGGACCTGTCTTCGGACCTTATCCGAGACTATATCATATCTCACACTCCTGGGCATGTACTACCTCTCGGAGTCACTCATCCTAGGCAGTGTATCGTGACACTCCAGGATCATCGACATCTGGAGGAGACTATTCATAAGGGAGGGTATATACATATAAGTGAAGACATAATTCTCTTTCAAATCATAGTTCAACTAGGTCTCATACCCGATTTATAATCCAGGATTCCTCCAATCCGATTCAAATCCAAATCTCACAGGGACTCAGCCCAAATTCACATATCAACTGGGCCTCAAGCCCGATATCATCAAGCAACTAGGCCTCAAGCCTGATACCATAAATCAACTGGGCCTCAAGCCCGATACCATAAATCAACTGAGCCTCAAGCCCGATGCCACAATTCAACTAGGCTTCAAACTCGATATCATAAGTCAACTGGGCCTCAAGCCCGATATCATAAACCAATTGGGTCTCAAGCCCGATATCACAAATCAACTGGGCTTCAAGCCCGATACTAAAATTAACTAGGCTTCAAGCCCGATATCATAATTCAATTGGACTTCAAGTCCGATAGTTTCCAACTCAAATGGGTCTCATGCCCGATTCAACATTTCCAAATCTAAAACATTTCCTTAAACCATCACTGCAACCATAGCATGTATAGGCACGATATAAAATCATAAATCGCGAAATACGTGTAAATACGTAAATACTAACTACCATAATCATATGCACTCAAGGTATCTCAAATCATCGATATAAAACACATATAAAACATTTATGCATGCATCGATTCATAAAACAAAGTCCACTCACAGACCGTCCAAGTTGTGCCTCGATACGCGTATCATAAGCCTCTCCAGGCTAATCACCATCACCGGGACTCCTTGATAGGACCCGTCCCAAATCTCTCGGGATTAGCGTAGGACGTGCCTGCTCCCGTCTGACACGAAGTGTCAGACCAGGGATATTTCCGTCCTTTGCCCAACTAGGGCTATCAGAGTACGCCAGGATCCGAAGGAGGAATGCGAATGTCTCGTCTCTGCTACAGCCGCATCCGCGGTCAACCTGAAGGGCATTCAAAATACAAAAGATGTGAGTGAACAAAACAAATATTTTATAAAAACATTTTCATAAAGTACCTTTACGTATGTGCGTCACCCACGCACCTTCCTGAGCCTATCCAACTCGATATGACTCGAATACGTCCATCGATAGCGGCGTCTGCCACAACCTCGTACAGACCGAACTCAGAAATACTCTGCTATCAAGACTCCAAAACTACGCGCTCAACTCACCACCGGCACTAACTGTTCAACATGTAACATCCACCGATCGCTCCACTTCGGACTCCGATTGACAAGCACCAAACTCCTGGTAACTCGTCCAACCAATCACCGACTAGGGTTACCACAACCCGGCTGCTCGCCTGCAACACGTCCATCTCGAGTGATCCCTCGCCTCGACTCTGAAGAATCATCGTACTCCGATACTGGCATCCCAACAACCAATAACCACAATCTGAGGATCTCGTCCTCTCGTAACCCTACGACTCTCAACCGTTGGCCTCCACAAGAACCTTGCCATACTCCGTGCCTAACACTGTACAACGGTTAGACGTCGTAAACGTATCCTATCACGTCACACCACAACTACTCTGGCATCTCTTGCCAGCCGACATCCCTCTGAGATTCGACACTTCTAAAAGTGGCCTCTCATGCCAAGTAGGATCAACGGTCCTAACCAAACTAGCCTCAACCAAAGTCCTCGCACGTCTGATTGCTCCGGGTAGCACAATCTCGATCCTTGCGGTTCCATAGTGGATGATCCCAACGTCTGACCTCCATGGATTACACTACGCTCCGTTCTAAGTCCGTCACGACGCCTCGGCGGTCCTGACTCTCAGATCGTCCTACTGCGTCTACTGATCCACTGGATTTCATTCCAGTAACTATGTGGCTCTAAGCCGTCAGATTCTCACGAATAATGATCCTACTCGAGGTTTCGACCTCTCGGAAAACACGGCATGCATGGCAGAGGAGGCCAAACTGACCTCACACGATAGCATCACGTGTCAAACGTACACAAACTAATATCGATTCGACCGAATCCTCGTACTAGTACCCTAACTATCAGGTTCATGATGGGCTGTTACGGCTGGAGAGACATCACATCCTCGATCTGTACACACACTCTGCTCTGATACCAACTGGTATCAGAGTACCATGGGTATCAAATGAGCAAACCTGCTCTGATACCAAGTTGACAGGACCCGTCCCAAATCCTTCGGGATTAGCGTGGGACGTGCCTGCTCCCGTCTGACACGAAGTGTCAGACTAGTGATATTTCCGTCCTTTGCCCAACTGGGGCTATCAAAGTACTCCAGGATCCGAAGGAGGAATGCGAATGTCTCGTCTCTGCTACAGCCGCATCCGCGGTCAACCTAAAGGGCATTCAAAATACAAAAGCTGTGAGTGGACAAAACAAATATTTTATAAAAACATTTTCATAAAAGACCTTTATGCCTTTCATTAAAAACATATGCATGCATTCGAAAACCATTTCTAGGGTTCATGCCCGGTTCCCATAAATCGTCATAAACCATCAAACCATTTGGGCCTTAGCCCGAAATCAGTCAAACAACACATGGGACCTTCGCCCAAACCAAAACACGTGGGAACTCGTCCCAAAACCATCTCATATGGGTCTCAGCCCAAAACCAATACGCGTGGGTCTCAGCCCAACGCCATCTCAGTGAAAACTCATACACATATACATATATATATATATAACCCGTCCTAGGCACTTCCGGAGAAGATGCCAACTCGAGGCACACAGCCCCTAGGGAACACATCCCCGATATAGTCACCATGGTCTCAATCCTGGTATGTCACCGTGAACACATCACTGCCGCGACCATCTCGAGACCATGGCGCACACGTCACTAATCGATCCTCTAAACCTTCAGCACTTCGAAGTCGAGCCTCCAGTGGCTGCTCGACAACGAGACGTGCATCGTGACCTCTCCGGAAGGAAGGCATCCCAATCTGGATGTGAGCATCACGTCATCCGTCGCTGTGCACACAGTACCCGTCGTGACCACGACTCAGACCTACGGGTCGTCAATAGGGGCTCATGCCTGAGTCAAAACTAAATCCAAATGGGTCTCATGACAGGACCCACCCCGATCCCACGAGGACCACGAGGGGGCGTGTCCTGCTCCCGTCTGACACCCAATAATTCATACCAATTTTAACCTCAAAACATTTAAATGCATAAATAACCAAATTAAAGTCATACATCAAATCCGAATTAAACGAATGTCAGACAAGGGATGAAATCCAAAATTACAAATTTGCGAGCACGACTCTAAAGTAAACCTGCGGGTACACCGCCCAGCAGGGGTTCAGGTACGCAGAAGTAGATCTATGCCTCAGCCTCTGGTTCCTCCTCTACCTCAGTTTCCCGACCTGGAGGGGTTATCAAAACATTAAGGGTGAGTGGACCGAAACTCAAGTTTATGAAATCGTTTGATAAGTAAAACATATAATTTACCCCTCCGTTTTCCAAACATGCGTGCATCATAATTCAAAATCATAAACCATATAATATGAACCATAAGGCATATAATAAAACCATAAGTATAATTTTAGTTGCTGCACTATACACTCCAATCCCGACATCCCTGATGTCTGACGTCCCTGACGTCCAATAAGGTCACAATCACAAGGCTACGCGTGCCACTCGGGTCTCAATTCCGAGTTCAATCCCCGAACCCCGTTCGGGTACAGCATCCCCGATGCTTAGCGTCATAGACGCTGGACGTTCTAGGCGTCCGTGACCTCTCCGGGGTACCTCATCCGGAGGAGACAGTATCATATGAATGGATCTATACAGTGCAGTACCAAATACATTTTATTGATATCCACATGCAAGCATATATATACATAGATAGAATCCGAACCAATCATAAGTTTCATCGGACGGGTCTCAAGCCCAAATACCGTGAAACATGCCATAACCATATTTTCCATATCCTCAAAACCATTATTGTTTTAGCATGTGAATAAGTATAAATAACCAGAAAACATTTATGCACGCAAGGGTTTAAGAAAATGGTCCACTCACAGTACAATCCTGCTAGAAACCGAACGTATACCCTCGTCCTGGTACAAATGTACAATCCCTGTCAAGTCCAAAGTATTCGTAAAGGTCAATACAAACCCCTAACATTCAACCATGAAAGCCTAGGCCGAAACCGGTCCGGAAAAGCCGCCCGAATGCGCTTTCCAAGGCAATAAACCTTATTTTGACCAACCTAATGATCTCCGATCGACCCGAAACCACCGCCATTGGATCCGGATCGTCGAAACCTAAAGAGTGGTGGTGGTCCCACCAAAAACACTGTTCACACGCGCCCCCACGCGCTGGTCAACGCGTCGGTCAACGCAGGAACAGTTTCTGCTGACGTCATCGCTGACGTCACTGCTGACGTCAGCATGACGTCACTGCTGACGTCAGCATGACGTCATGCTGACGTCATCTGACAGCTGTCAGGTCTGACGTGTCAGACTCTGACAGGTGCCACGTGTCAACATCCGATTGGTCCACCTCACTGATCTGTCAGGCCACGTGTCAGATCTGACATGTGCCACGTGTCAGCACGGCACTGGTCCACGTCACTGACATGTCAGTGACACGTGGCAGTCCCTGACTGGTCCACGTCACTGACATGTCAGTGCTGACTGTGCACTGACATGTGACACGTATCGGCTCACGGTTGGTCCACGTCACCTGACAGACTGACAGGGTGCCACGTCATCACCGCTGTCCTCAGACGGCTTGACCCGAATACCTGCAACTCGGGTTCGATCAGACCCGCGATCAAGACCCGGTCACCATTTCTTCATTTCTGGATCATTTTAGTCCTAGTTTGTTCCTAGGTGCTCGTCTCAATCCCAGAAAGGGTTCTATGGAATCAAAATCAAGAAAAACAGACAGGATCGAGGGCTTACCTCGAAGAACAGAACCGGTTTCCGTCGCCGTTTAGTCACCGCCCTGAGCTCCTCCGGCCACGAGTTCAATTCCAGTAAGTCCCTGGCAGTTCCTAGAGTCTATTAGGATTCATAACGGACAAAATTAAACGTGGGAAAACAAGTTACCAAAATCTGGGTTTAAAACCGTTTCGGGTTCCCCTGGTTCCTACCTCGCCGCCGTCCTCCGCCATGGTCACTGCCGCCGTTCAGCCTCACTAGGGAGTCCCCCAACACGCAGACACAGTGAGTGGGTGATTAGCTGGGATGCTTGATCGAAATGGACAGAGTGTGCGATTCGGGTAGGAATTATAAAGAAATGGAGGGAAGGAAACGGACGGCCCAGATTTGATCTCCATGATTAGATCAAGGGCTCAGATTAGATCAGGGGTTTTCAATCCAAGGGCTGGAATTTAAAGCTGATTTAAATGTTAATTAATCCAATAGTGGATCTGATCCAATCTAGCCAATGGGTGAGTGACACTTGTCACTCACCAGGTGTCCTCCAATCAGATTTCCTGAATATAATATTCGACACGAAAACCGAGACACGAACTTCCCGAATTCACGTTTCTGACCATAACTTCCTCATACGAAGTCCAATTTCGGCGTGCCGCCTGTCTACGGACTCAGGACGTCGAGGCCTACCCAACGGTCTTTGAGTCAACTGAAAATTAGTTGCCAAAAGAAAAGTCAACATTTTCACCCCCAAAAGTCCAAATTACGGTAATACCCCTGAACTTCCGATAGTCATAACTTTTTCCCTGATTGTCCGAATTGGATGTGCCACCTATCTATGAACTCGTGACGTCCCGAACTACGTCACGGTCATAAGTCAAAGTTCATTTAGTTCATCAATCAAAAAGTCTTCAATTGACCATACCATTCACAAGGGTAAGATCGTCAAATCACACATTAAATTACAATATGGGAATCCTCGAATTTCCGGGGTGTTACAACCTTCCCCCCTTAAGAAATTTTGTCCCGAAATTTCAAAGAAACAAATGAGGAAATTGTTCTCGCATCTGAGCCTCAGGCTCCCATGTGGCTTCTTCCACATTCTGGTTTCTCTAGAGAATCTTCACGAGAGGGATCGTCTTCCGACGTAGTACCTTGTCCTTCCGATCCAAGATCTGTACTGGTTGTTCTTCAAAGCTCAAATCCTCCCGTAGTTCAACAGGTTGTTCCCCAAGTACATGAGAAGCATCACGTACGTACATCCGCAACATCGATACGTGGAAAACATCGTGAACTCTCGATAGTTCTGGAGGTAGTGCCAATCTGTATGCAACTCTGCCAATTCTCTCCACGATTTCATATGGTCCGATAAAACGCGGACTCAGTTTCCCCCGTCGGCCAAAATGGATAATCCCTTTCCACGGATACAACCTCAGGAAGATAAAATCTCCCACTTCAAACTCCAAGTCTCGAATCCGTCGATCGGCATAACTCTTCTGGCGATCCTGTGCCACCTTCAATCTCTCCTTGATCACGCGAACAGTTTCCATGGTTAAGTCCATCATCTCCGGCCCTAAAGCCGCTCGCTCTCCTATCTCCGTCCAGCAGATAGGTGTCCTGCACTGTCGACCATACAGTGCCTCATAAGGTGCCATCCCGATGCTTGCCTGATAGCTGTTGTTGTAAGCGAATTCCATCAATGGCAAATGAGTATCCCAAGAGTCTTGAAACTGCAGTACACATGACCTCATCATGTCCTCCAGGGTTTGAATGGTTCTCTCAGACTGTCCATCGGTCTGTGGATGGAAAGCAGTACTGAAACGTAAGGTTGTTCCCAAAGTAGCTTGCAAACTTCGCCAGAACCTGGAAGTGAAACGCGGATCACGATCGGACACGATCTATTCCAGCGTACCATGAAGTCGTATGATTTCCTTCACAAACAACTGAGCCAGTCGGTTAGGTTTATAGGTTTCCTGAACTGGCAGAAAATGGGCTGATTTGGTTAACCGATCCACGATCACCTATACTCCGTCCACTCCACTCTGAGTCCTTGGTAACTTAAAGACGAAGTCCATGGTGATGTGATCCCACTTCCACTCAGGAATCGGAAGTGGCTGCATAGCCCCATACGGTCTCTGCCGTTCCGCCTTAACCTGCTGACAGGTTAAGCATTTGCTCACGAACTCAGCAATATCCTTCTTTATTCCTGGCCACCAATAATGGTTCCGGAGGGTACGGTACATCTTTGTACCTCCCGGATGCATGGCATAGGCCGAACTGTGGGCCTCCTCAAGTATCTCGGCCCGTAACTCTGCCACTGCAGGTACGCACAAACGGCCCAATTTCACCAGTGCTCCATCGTCCCGGATGGTAAAATCCTGTCTCCCATCCGCATCGACCTCAATTCTGTAAATACAGAGTATCGGATCCTGAAGTTGTGCCTCGATGATCCGATCAATCAGTACTGGTCATACATGGAAGCTGGCCAACAAAGCTCCATGCGCATCCGTACCCAAAATAACTCCCGCCTTCCGGAGTTCCACTAGCAAGGGAAGATACACCATCCCTAGGTGTGCAACGGATCCTGCTGACTTCCTGCTGAGTGCATCAGCCACCACATTGGCCTTACCCGGATGGTACTCGATCGTACAGTCATAGTCCTTCAGCAGCTCCAACCATCTCCGTTGTCTCATGTTAAGCTCCTTCTGAGTGAATAAGTATTTAAGACTCTGGTGGTCGGTGTATATCCGACACGTTGCGCCGAATAGATAATGTCTCCAGATTTTGAGAGCATGAACCACCGCCGCCAACTCCAAATCATGGGTAGGGTAGTTCAACTCATGAGTCTTCAGCTGCCGGGATGCATAGGCGATAACCTTGCCAGTTTGCATCAACACGCAGCCCAAACCTTGCAGCGATGCATCACTGAAGACCACAAACTCTCCACTGTCATCCGGCAATGCAAGGATAGGTGCAGTGGTCAATCGATCTTTCAACTCTTGAAAGCTCCGATCGCACTGCTCGTCCCAGATAAACTTTACTCCCTTCCGAGTCAAACGAGTCAATGGTGCAGCAATTTTGGAGAAGCACTCCACGAATCTCCGGTAGTAACCTGCTAACCCGACGAAACTCCGCACCTCGGTTACTGTTGTCGGTTTAGCCCAGTTGGTCACCGCTTCTGTTTTCTGGGGGTCCACGCAAATCTCATCCGTCGATATCACGTGTCCCAGAAAACCAATACTGCTCAGCCAAAACTGACACTTGCTCAGCTTGGCGTACAATTGTTCTTGTCTCAGCCTCTCCAAGACCAACCGTAGATGTTCTTCATGTGCACGGGCACTCCTCGAGTATACCAAAATATCATCGATGAACACAATCACGAACTTATCCAGGTAGGGTCGGAAGACCCGGTTCATCAGATCCATGAATGCTGCTGGAGCATTCGTCAAACCAAATGGCATAACAAGGAACTCGTAGTGTCCGTAACGGGTTCGAAAAGCAGTTTTCGGAATATCCTCCTCCGAAATCCTCAGTTGGTGATACCCAGACCGCAAATCAATTTTCGAGAAGCACTGAGCTCCCCGCAACTGGTCGAAAAGGTCATCGATCCTGGGTAGAGGATACTGATTCCTCAGCGTCACCTTGTTGAGTTGTCGATAATCAATACATAAACGGAGACTTCCTTCCTTCTTCTTTACGAACAACACCGGTGCTCCCCACGGTGAAGTACTCGGTCGGACATATCCCAAATCTACCAACTCCTGCAATTGAGTCTTGAGTTCTCGTAACTCGGCCGGCGCCATTCGGTATGGTGTCTGGGATATAGGTCGGGTACCCGGGAGTAGTTCAATAGTAAACTCAATCTCCCGCGATGGTGGCAATCCAGGTAAGTCTTCCGGGAATACATCCGGAAACTCACAGACCACCGGTATTTCGTCGATAACCAGAGTATCGACCCGTTCCGACACGACATGCGCCAGATAACCCTGGCATCCCTTCCGTAGAAGTTTGGTAGCAGTAAGTGACGAAATCACTTCAGGAGGCGAACCATCACGTTCCCCCTGAAAGATAACTTCCGGCAAACCCGGGCTCCGCAAAATCACTTGCTTGCTACAGCAGTCGATGAGCGATCCGTGCTCCGATAGCCAATCCATCCCCAGGATTATATCGAAGTCGTGGATATCCAGCATAATTAAGTCTGCTGGTAAATCCACACCCTCAATTCTTACCGGGCACCTTCGAATCACCTGATTCACAAGGTACACGATACCCATCGAGGTGCCAACACCCATTTCGCAATCTAAGGCTGATACCACACAATCAAGCATACCAGCACAACTCCTCGAAATAAAAGAATGTGTAGCCCCCGCATCCATCAATACACGTACAAGAAGGTTAAAGATATGTAGTGTACCTGTGACCACGCCTGGAGCAGTCCTCGCCTGCTGCTGGGTCATTGCAAACACTTGGGCCCTCGGCCCTCCGTTCCGTCCGCGCCCGCGTGCGCCACGCCCAGCACCACGGTCACCTCCCTGACCGCGACCTCCATTAGTGTGGGAAGCCGTGCTCTGCACCACACTCGAGCCCCCAGCGTCGTTGTTCTTGGACAACTGCGGACAATTATTGGCATAGTGGCCCACCTCCTCGCAAGCGAAACAAGTTACCGGCCTTGGCCTGTCCGAATGCCCGCCAGAAGCACCGCTCCAAGATGAGCGTTGTCCAGAGTTGTATCCAGATCCTCTGCCCTGAGAGCCTCCACGTCGACCCGACCAGCCACGACCCTTGAAGGATGAGGGTGCTCCCCTGTAGCTCCCTCCCTTGTTGTTCTTATGGCCCGATGGCCCAAGATGTGGGCGATCCTGACGTCGCCCCTCCCCCGATGGTTGTCGCGATTGGTGTGCCGCCAGACTGGCCTCGACACGCACCGCTGCGTCGACCATATCTCTCAGAGAAGCATGAGTGGTAGCAGTCACACTGGCCCGGATCTCCCCTCGGAGTCCAAGCTCAAACCGCTGGCATTTGTCCTCCTCCGTGCTTACGAATGAGGCAGCGAACCGGGAAAGTTTCTCGAAAATTTGCTCGTAGTCCGCAACGGACATATCACCCTGCTCCAGTCGCAGGAACTCAGCCTCCCGTGCCGCGAGAAACGACCGCGGGTAGTACTGGTCCAGAAACCTGGAACGGAAAGCTTCCCAAGTAGTGGTATGGACAGACCACCCAGACATTTCGAGTCCGTGCCACCACTGGTAGGCTCCTCCCTCCAGTAAGAAGGCCGCCAGAGTCACTCGTTCGCCCGGAGGGCAGTGCATCACCGAGAAGATCCTCTCCCACTTGGTGATCCAGTCGTGAGCATCCTCGGGGTTTGATCCCCCGCAGAAAGGAGTGGCTCCCAAACGTTGAGCCCTTTCGATGCTCGCGCATTCCATCTCTCTTTCTAGATCCTCGTCCGTTCGAGTATGAGGAATTCTCCTAGGAGGCATAACCAACTGTTAAGAGGCATAGATCAGAAAACAATATTCTTAAAAGTCGAAAAGTAACTAGTACTAATCGCTAGTCTAGCATGCTGACCAATACCCTAGTACTGACCACAACCTAGTGCTCTGATACCAAGCTGACAGGACCCACCCCGATCCCACGAGGACCACGAGGGGGCGTGCCCTGCTCCCGTCTGACACCCAATAATTCATACCAATTTTAACCTCAAAACATTTAAATGCATAAATAACCAAATTAAAGTCATACATCAAATCCGAATTAAACGAATGTCAGACAAGGGATGAAATCCAAAATTACAAATTGCGAGCACGACTCTAAAGTAAACCTGCGGGTACACCGCCCAGCAGGGGTTCAGGTACGCAGAAGTAGATCTATGCCTCAGCCTCTGGTTCCTCCTCTACCTCAGTTTCCCAACCTGGAGGGGTTATCAAAACATTAAGGGTGAGTGGACCGAAACTCAAGTTTATGAAATCGTTTGATAAGTAAAACATATAATTTACCCCTCCGTTTTCCAAACATGCGTGCATCATAATTCAAAATCATAAACCATATAATATGAACCGTAAGGCATATAATAAAACCATAAGTATAATTTTAGTTGCTGCACTATAAACTCCAATCCCGACATCCCTGATGTCTGACGTCCCTGACGTCCAATAAGGTCACAATCACAAGGCTACGCGTGCCACTCGGGTCTCAATTCCGAGTTCAATCCCCGAACCCCGTTCGGGTACAGCATCCCCGATGCTTAGCGTCATAGACGCTGGACGTTCTAGGCGTCCGTGACCTCTCCGGGGTACCTCATCCAGAGGAGACAGTATCATATGAATGGATCTATACAGTGCAGTACCAAATACATTTTATTGATATCCACATGCAAGCATATATATACATAGATAGAATCCGAACCAATCATAAGTTTCATCGGACGGGTCTCAAGCCCAAATACCGTGAAACATACCATAACCATATTTTCCATATCCTCAAAACCATTATTGTTTTAGCATGTGAATAAGTATAAATAACCAGAAAACATTTATGCACGCAAGGGTATAAGAAAATGGTCCACTCACAGTACAATCCTGCTAGAAACCGAACGTATACCCTCGTCCTGGTACAAATGTACAATCCCTGTCAAGTCCAAAGTATTCGTAAAGGTCAATACAAACCCCTAACATTCAACCATGAAAGCCTAGGCCGAAACCGGTCCGGAAAAGCCGCCTGAATGCGCTTTCCAAGGCAATAAACCTTATTTTGACCAACCTAATGATCTCCGATCGACCCGAAACCACCGCCATTGGATCCGGATCGTCAAAACCTAAAGAGTGGTGGTGGTCCCACCAAAAACACTGTTCACACGCGCCCCCACGCACCGGTCAACGCGTCGGTCAATGCAGGAACAGTTTCTGCTGACGTCATCGCTGACGTCACTGCTGACGTCATGCTGACGTCATCTGACAGCTGTCAGGTCTGACGTGTCAGACTCTGACAGGTGCCACGTGTCAACATCCGATTGGTCCACCTCACTGATCTGTCAGGCCACGTGTCAGATCTGACATGTGCCACGTGTCAGCACGGCACTGGTCCACGTCACTGACATGTCAGTGACACGTGGTAGTCCCTGACTGGTCCACATCACTGACATGTCAGTGCTGACTGTGCACTGACATGTGACACGTGTCGGCTCACGGTTGGTCCACGTCACCTGACAGACTGACAGGGTGCCACGTCATCACCGCTGTCCTCAGACGGGTTGACCCGAATACCTGCAACTCGGGTCGATCAGACCCGCGATCAAGACCCGGTCACCATTTCTTCATTTCTGGATCATTTCAGTCCTAGTTTGTTCCTAGGTGCTCGTCTCAATCCCAGAAAGGGTTCTATCGAATCAAAATCGAGAAAAACAGACAGGATCGAGGGCTTACCTCGAAGAACAAAACCGGTTTCCGTCGCCGTTTAGTCACCGCCCTGAGCTCCTCCGGCCACGAGTTCAATTCCAGTAAGTCCCTGGCAGTTCCTAGAGTCTATTAGGATTCATAACGGACAAAATTAAACGTGGGAAAACAAGTTACCAAAATCTGGGTTTAAAACCGTTTTGGGTTCCCCTGGTTCCTACCTCGCCGCCGTCCTCCGCCGTGGTCACTGCCGCCGTTCAGCCTCACCAGGGAGTCCCCCAACACGCAGACACAGTGAGTGGGTGATTAGCTGGGATGCTTGAACGAAATGGACAGAGTGTGCGATTCGGGTAGGAATTATAAAGAAATGGAGGGAAGGAAACGGACAGCCCAGATTTGATCTCCATGATTAGATCAAGGGCTCAGATTAGATCAGGGGTTTTCAATCCAAGGGCTGGAATTTAAAGTTGATTTAAATGTTAATTAATCCAATAGTGGATCTGATCCAATCTAGCCAATGGGTGAGTGACACTTGTCACTCACCAGGTGTCCTCCAATCAGGTTTCCTGAATATAATATTCGACACGAAAACCGAGACACGAACTTCCCGAATTCACGTTTCTGACCATAACTTCCTCGTACGAAGTCCGATTTCGGCGTGCCGCCTGTCTACGGACTCAAGACGTCGAGGCCTACCCAACGGTCTTTGAGTCAACTGAAAATTAGTTGCCAAAAGAAAAGTCAACATTTTCACCCCTAAAAGTCCAAATTACGGTAATACCACTGAACTTCCGATAGTCATAACTTTTTCCCTGATCGTCCGAATTGGACGTGCCACCTGTCTATGAACTCGTGACGTCCCGAACTACGTCACGGTCATAGGTCAAAGTTCATTTAGTTCATCAATCAAAAAGTCTTCAATTGACCATACCATTCACAAGGGTAAGATCGTCAAATCACACATTAAATTACAATATGGGAATCCTCGAATTTCTGGGGTGTTACATCTCATGCCCGATTTTACCTTTTCAAAACCTTTTCATTAAAACTGAAAGCGTAAGCGCGTATAAGCACGTATAAAACCTGAAAACCTCGAAGTATGTGCCCATACATAAAAACACACGAAAATGCACTCAAGGCATCCCAAAACACATATTAAAACATATATAAAACATTTATGCCTGCATCGATTTCAGAAAGAAAGTCCACTGACAGACTGTCCGCGCTGCCGCTTCGATAAGCGTGCAATACGGCTCTCCCAGGTCAATCTTCGTCATCGGGACTTCCAAACCTGTCCAAATCACTTTAAAGGTTTACAAACTGCTTAATTAACCCCTCACTAAAGCCCCCTAATTTTTCGAGATTTTAACTTCTTTTTAACGCGTACCGAAACCTTCAGACAGCCCGAATTATACCGGGACGATGTCCGATCGACTTGAAAACAGTCCCAAAATGTTCGTTACATCAAATAGATAATTTGACATATTGGAACCATCCTCAAATTCTCCCTCACGCGCCCGCACGCGCCGATGCACAGTGTCATCCCTGTCCAATTTTCGACTTTTTCCTCTCTAATCGATCTTATCCTTCCTAACTCGACCCTAGGAACCTAACCCAATAAACCAAAACTCCTAAAACCTTTAAAACCCGACCGGTCTAACATTTTCCTCACGGTCCAGTTTTCCAAAACCTTCCCCAGGGTTCCTCAACCTCCAACCTCCCTCAAAATCACCCTAACACACTCCTAGCAACCTATTTAATTCAATAAAATCAATGAAAACGGTCCATAATAATTAGAATTAAAAATGATGAAAATCGATTAAAACCGATTACCTCGATCGGTTTATTCCTCCGCCGTTCATGGCGGCGCTCCCTTGGTCCGACCACCACCTTCCTCAGCTCCTTAGTTCATCCTCCGGCCTCTCACAAATGTTCAAAGGGTCAAGGGTTTGGATTGGATTGAATATGGTTGATCGGTTTGGTTGGGAGAAATGGGGAAAATGGTCGATGAGGGAAAATGGGATATGCATGAGTTGGTTTGAATGGGCAATGGATGGGTGACACTTGTCACTCATCCATTGGCATGTCCAATAATATCTGGGCCCCACTTGCTGCCAAAAGTCTTCGTCTCGTAAAACGTGCAATAGTACGTTCGAACTTCCGTGAACCGTAACTTCTCCGTCGAACGTCCAGGGAACACTCCTTCTTCTTCCTCGCGATCAACCAGTTCAGACTGGTCCACTAGTTAGCTAGCCCAACTGAACCAGCCTGACCGGTCTAGGGCTATATCTCACCCATTTTCAACCCGTTTTCATCCATTTCAATTCCTATACCTTCCTTTCCTCATTTACAACCTATCTATGTGATTAAACCCAAGAAAAACCACATAGAACTCCCTGGTTCAATTCACCCTTCACGACCCTATTTTCCAGCCTTTCCCCTTGGCTTCTCAGCCGCCTTCCTCCATCCAAAACCACCTCTAAACGCTCATACAAACCCCATAAACATTCCCCAATCACCAGAAACAGCCCCCAACGTCCAAAACTAAAAATTCAAAATTTGAATATAAATGGGGTTTCAGGTTTTCACCTGTTTGTCGTGGTTCCTCCGCTGTCCACGGCAGCTGGTTGTCCTGCCACAGTCATCTCGTCCTCTCACTCATCCTCAGCCTCACTTAGCCACTTAGCCTCAAACTAAATCGGATGGGGGAAGGGTTTCATTGGTTTTGGGTTGTTCGAATGAAAATGCAAAAGGGAATAGATGCATGTATCTGTGTAATGGGAGCAATGGATGAGTGATGAGTGACACTTGTCACTCATCCATTGGGACTGAACAAAATATTTGGGCCTCACTCAGGACAAAAGTCCACCCGTCTCGTAAAATGTGTAATAGTACTTCAGACCTTCCGTGACCCATCTCTTTCTCGTCGAACGTCCGATTTCGACGTGCCATTAGTCTACTAAATTGTATTGACCTGATCTACGTAACGGTCTTTGGTCCACGGGCATCGGACCTCCCGGGTCAAAAGTAAACTTTTTACCCTCATCCACGGGCAAAATCATAATTTCACCCTGAACGTTCGATAATCCTCGACTAATCAGGGATTAGTCATGTTAATCCATAATTAATCCTTAATTAATACAAAGAATTTGGGACGGGTCGTTAGAAACTTCCCTCCTTAAAGAATTTCGTCCTCGAAATTCAAACAAACCCAAATTCCAAAATTACGATGGCAATCTAAGCTTGCCTCCCCCTCGGGGCACTCTCGTGTAAGCATACACGTCCCACACAACTACAGTACCCATTGGTATTGCTTGTCACTTGAGCTCCCAAAGCTCCTACTCAATTCTCGAGAATCTACTCGTCGGTTCGTAAGTCTCACTCGAGACAAAATGTCGGTGTCTCGCATGTCACCCACTTTGACATGTCAGTTATACTAAGTTGTCATCCAAATAGTTTTTAGCCTGATGGTTCTTCTCAGTTGACAACCTAAGTTGACATCGTAGTCAGTTTTTCAGTCTACCACTTTGACACTTTCCAACTTTAAGTCGTGAGGTTGAAATACGCATTCCCACTAAGTTCATTACATCGAAGCTGACATTCTGCTCAACATTCGATCAGGCAAAAATCCTCTAGATCCTGCTGTCACCATGGCATGGATCACAATCGCACAGGCCATACTATAATCCGCGGCATCTATCGGCTTCGGTACTCACATCAACCAACTGCTTTGTTTCCCATAATCATGCTGACTCTTACTAGAGTCCCACCACTACATACCAATCCGAATCTTTCGGATACTGATTCATCCCATTACCACAATATGCCATATTGACTTCGTATGGAAGCCAATTCCATCGACAACTATCGTGACCAGCTAGCAACTCCCGGCTCCACTGCGCTCTCGTTGCGCTACTATGATCTCGACTCGCTCTCGAGTCCCTATATCATATCTCGTGTCATTCAGTGACCTATACTGAAATCTCGACGCATCTTGAGTCCTAAACTGTCGTCTCACACATCCTGTCGAAACACATTCGACATCTCACCCATCCTGGGTGTATCTAGACCCCATCGAATACTTGCTAGCAGAGTTAACCACACATATAAAATCACTAGGGTTCCTCTAGCCCACATGGCCCTGAGCTCTTGGCTCACATAATCTCTCAATCCACTCTGCTCGAGCACACAATAGTCGACGTCCAATCATCATATCATCATGTCGAAACACATCCGATCATAATCCTCGTCAAACTGTCACTATCTCTGGTAACTCTCAACCCAACATACCGATTGACCGTGGTCAATCCCATCATCCAACGTGCACTACGCACCGGTGCACCTCTATCCTATCAATCATCAAGGCACCACTTGGCCTGCTCAAGGACTGCACTCTGGCAACGTCCAACCACACACTATTGTCCGCGCTCTAAACATGGCTCGGACCTCAACCATCCGTTACTAGGCGAACATCAGTCTCTCACAATCTCTACTCTCATATCCAAGACAGATCATACACTCCCATATCCACTTCTGTCTTATCTTCTCACTAACTATGCCAAGAGATTCTTCAACTGTCATACAAGATGATTCTCCTCTGCTCCTAGCTTAGCATAGTCAGCAATACTATTCTCCCCAATTATGACCAGACCTCGGTCTACTAGTCTCATGGTCGCCACAATCATACCGATCATCTTGATCGTCACCACACTACTTGATCCATCAGATTCTAGGTGGATCCATACTATTTCTCTCAGCCAATATAACATGACCCATAATACCAACATGGGTCCACTACCTTGGACACTCACTCGTCACATCCGATGACGCTAAATACCTTCTACTCTTCAAGTCATTCAAATTTGACTCACAGCCTAGGCGTTCGGTTCTTACACCTATTTTGAACCCTTTTAACTGCCATATCACTCCTCGTTATCCCACATTGGGAAGAATCAAGGAGAATCCAAGATGATGACATCGAAGTTCATCCGATGTCATCTTGCGGCACCAAGCACCACCTGCAAAAGCACGCACTATTCTCCTCGTCGCAATCACAATTTTTTTTATTCCGAAGTTCCAACCACGTTGGATGCTTGCTCAAATTTTCCAATCACTGGGCTTACTCTCTACACGAGCATTCCCGTGTCCTATAGGAAAACAGGTGTTAAGTCCACCTTGGACTCACCCTGGTGATTCTATCTCAACAATCAGATTTTTCCTCAACCAAACTTATATCAAACTTAGGAAGTATGGTCACCCGTAGTTGACCCAAAAATACTCCGCAATTGACCCTCAAGTTCTCAACTCATCCGGACACCATCTACGCGTCCGTTTATACCATTTATGCACATCCAAAAGGATGTCATACTTTGATACCTGATTTTCTTGTTTTCACCTTTCTAGGTCCCATTCCTGAGTACACACTCGTGCCTCAATTCTCGCATTACTAGGGAATTGGTTACCAAACCAAGTTTATCCTGTGCCTCGCATCGAGCCACTCGGGATCCTCTCCATCCCTCTCAGTGCCCACCGAATTCACATGCTCGCCATTCTGGGCGCATCTATTTTACCGGCATCATCCAAGCCCTCAATGGCATTACCTTATTTAAACATGCTCAGTGTCATTTAGAATCATCCGATCTCTATTGGATTCTATTCAACGTGTTTGCGTCATCTCTCACTTATCTCAGTCACCTCCCCAGAGGTATTGCGGCACACTCGCCAACGCCCAGAGCACATCTCTTTCTGTGATCGAACACAGTCATAACTGAGTCGAATCCAAACATCACCGCCAGCACCAACCGCTCAACACGTAATATCCCCGATATGTCCAACTCAGGATCCGATCACAAGTACCACACTTCTGGTAACTTGTCAAAACAATCTCAAACTAGGGTTATCACAAACTCGGCTGCTCACTACAGCACGTACATCTCGAGCAATCCATCGTGCTCAACTCCGAAGAGTCCTCATACTCCGATACTGGTGTCCTACCAACCAGTAATCACGATCCAAGGATCTCAACCACTCGTACCCTACGGCCTATCATGCTGCACAACATCTATACCGTGGCATCCTCTACAAGTCGACATCTCCCGGGGATTCGACACACTGAAACACGGTATCACACGTCCAATAGGATCAAACATTCCTATTCCCAATAGTCTCAACTCGGGTCAATCCAGTGTCATTGTGCACCTGACTGCTCCCAGCAGCATAATCCCCAATTTTGAAATTTGATCGTGGACGACCCTAACATCCGACCTCCACTGATTCCACTTTTCCCTAATCTATATCCGCCATGACCGCTCAACGGACCGACTCTCAGGTCGTCATACTGTGTCTACTGGTCCACTATATCCTATCCACCAGTAACACTACGACTCTAAGCCGTTAGATCCCCATACATGACGATCCTACGTGGGATCCAACCTCACTAGAACACTTCATCGTGTGCCAATCGAGTCCTAAACCATCGCACCTCGTGCCAAACATAATCTAACTAGGGTTCGATTCCACTGAATCCTCATACTCTTACCCTAACTATCAGGTTGATAACGGGCTGTTATCACTTCAGAGACATAACATCCAGCACTTGCGCGTCACTCTGAGAGCAACACATGCTCTGATACCAAATTGACAGGACCCGTCCCAAACCCCTTGGATTATTGTGGGACGTGCCTGCTTCCGTCTGACATCGCGTGTGAGATCAGGGATAAAATCGTCACCCGCTCGAGGTCCATCAGAGTACACCAGGATCGATGGTGCATGTGATGTCTCGATCTCTGCTACAGCCCACATCCGTTATCCACCTGAAAGGTATTAAAACCATAAAAGTTGTGAGTGGAAAAAACAACGGTTTATAAAAACCATTTATATCAAAAATCATTTATACCCTTCACGTAGAAGCATGTGTGAATCATAAAAGCAGTTCATTTCAAATACTTTCCGAAAGCAAGACATAATACTTTTCAAATCAAACATAGTGAAAACTGCTTCTCAATTGAAGCCATTAACTCAGTAGGGTCTCAGCCCAATAGTAAATCAAGGAAAACAAGCACAACGTCTCAATTCAAATCATAGAACACAGGGTCTTTACCCCAAACCAATCATAGTGAAACATCATATACGTATATATATATATATACAACCCATCCTCGGTATCCCAATCAAAAGCTCGTCACGATATATCTACAGTATGCATACTACTCGGGTCTCATCTCCGAGTCTAACCCCAGAATCTACGAGGTCTGGGAGGACCTGTCTCCGGACCCTGTCCGAGACTATATCATATCTCTCACTCCTGGGCATGTGCTCCCTCTTGAAGTCACTCATCCCAGGCAGTGTATCATGACACTCCAAGATCATTGACGTCTGGAAAAGAATATTCATACGGGAGGGTATATACATATTACTGAAAACATACTTCTCTTTCAAATCATAGTTCAACTGGGTCTCATAGCCGATTCGTAATCCAGGATTACTCGAATCCGATTCAAATCCAAATCTCACAGGGACTTAGCCCAAATTCACATATCAATTGGGTCTCAAGTCCGATACCATCAATCAACTGGGCCTCAAGCTCGATACCATAAATCAACTGGGCCATAAGCCCGATGCACAATTCAACTGGCCTTCAAATCTGATATCATAAGTGAACTGGGCCTCAAGCCCGATATCATAAACCAATTGGGTCTCAAGCCCGATATCACAAATCAACTAGGCTTCAAGCCCGATACCAAAATTAACTAGGCTTCAAGCCCGATATCATAATTCAACTGGACTTCAAATCCGATAGTTTCCAACTCAAATGGACTCATGCCCGATTCAACATTTCCAAATCCAAAACATTTCCTTAAACTATCACTACAACCACAGCACGTATAAGCACGATATAAAACCATAAATCTCGAAATACGTGTAAATACGTAAATATTAACTACCACAATCATATGCACTCAAGGCATCACAAATCATCGAAATAAAACACATATAAAACATTTATACATGCATCGATTCATAAAACAAAGTCCACTCACAGACCGTCCAAACTGCGCCTCGATACGCGCGCTATAAGCCTCTTCGGGCCAATCACCATCACCGGGACTCCCAAACCTGTCCAAATCGTACTAGAGGGTTACTAACTACTTCAATAACCTCTCATTAAAGCCCCCTAATTTTTAGATATTTTTAAACGTATTTTACATGTGCTTTAAATCTTCGGACACCCAAAACTACCCTGAAACAGTGTTCGATCGACTCAAAACTTGTTCCAAAATGTTCGTTACATTGAAAGGATGATTTCATATGTTGAACTCATCGCCAAATAGTGCCCCACGTGCCTACACGTGCCTTCCAAAGGCCCTACGCGTGAAGCCCACGTGCCAGGGAATAGTCATTCTTCTTCCTCGCGATCAGCATGTCCAGACCAGTCCACTGGTCAGCTGGTCCAACTGTACCGGCGTGACTGGTCCAGGGCTATATCTCACCCATTTTCAACCCGTTTTCATCCATTTCAATTCATATAGCTTCCTCTCCTCAATTAAAACCTATCTATGTGATTAAGCCCAAGAAAAACCACCTAGAACCCCCTAGTTCAATTCACCTTTCACGGCTTTGTTTTCCAGCCTTTCCCCTAGGCTGCTCAGCTGCCCTTCTCCATCCAAAACCATCTCTAAACGCTCATACAAACCCCATAAACACTCCCCAATCACTAGAAACAGCCCCCAGCATCGAAAGCTAGAAATTCAAAATTTGAATATAAAAGGGGATTCGGGTTTTCACCTGTTTCCCGCTCTCCCATTTGACCTTCTGGGTTAGAAGTTAACATTTTCCCATTCTAAAGGTAAAATCGTAATTTTACGCCGATCGTTTGAAAATTCCTCGATTAATTCACGATTGTGGATGACAGGTCCCGTCCCAATCCCCCTGGATTAACATGGGACATGCCTGCTCCCGTCTGATACTGCGTGTCAGACCAGGGATAAACTCGTCGCCCGCTCGGGGTCCATTAGAGTATGCCAGGATCAGTGGTGGAATATGATGTCTCAATCTCTACTACAGCCCGCATCCGCTATCAACCTGAAGGGTATTAAAAGCATGAAAGTTGTGAGTGGACTAAACAACAGTTTGTAAAATCATTTATATCAAAAAGACATTTATACCCTTCACATAAAAGCATGCATGCATCATAAAATCAGTTCATTTCAATTACTTTTCGAAAGCCAGAAACTTTTCTTTTCAAATCAAAACACAGTGAAAACCGCTTCTCAATCGATTCCATTGACTCAGTAGGGTCTCAGCCCAAAATCCAATCAAAGATACCAGAACAAAATTTTAGTTCAAATCATAGAACACGGGGCCTCAGCCCAAAACCATTCTCGGTGAAACATCATATATATATATATGTATATATATAACCCATCCTCGGCATCTCATACGCCCAATCAAGAACCTGTCACGATATATCTACAGTACGTGTACCACGCGTGTCTCATCTCCGAGTCTACCCCCAGGATCTACGACGTCTAGGAGGACCTGTCTCCGGACCCTGTCCGAGACTATATCATATCTCTCACTCATGGGCATGTGCTCCCTCTCGGAGTCACTCATCCCAGGCAGTGTATCGTGACACTCCAGGATCATCGACGTCTGGAGGAGACTACTCATATAGGAGGGTATATACATATAAGTTTGAAAACATTTATCTCTTTCAAATCAAAGTTCAACTGGGTCTCATACCCGAATCATAATCCATGATTCCTTGAACCCGTATCAAATCCAAATTTCATAGGCCTCAAGCCTAAATCCATATCTTAATAGGGTCTCAGACCCGAAATCTCATTTCATAAACTACAACTCAGACTCAAGCCCGATACCACAAATCAACTGAGCCTCAAGCCCGATACCATCAATCAACTAGGCTTCAAGCCCGATATCATAATCAACTGGACTTCAAATCCGATAGTTTCCAACTCAAATGGGTCTCATGCCCGATTCCACATTTTCAAATCTAAAACATTTCCTTAAACCATCACTGAAAACACAGAACCTATAGGCACGCTATAACCCATAAATCTTGAAATACGTGCGAATACATAAATACTAAATACCACAACCATATGCACTAAAGGCATCTCAAATCATCGATATAAAACACATATAAAAAATTTATGCGTGCATCAATTCGAAAAACAAAGTCCACTCACAGACCGTCTAAGCTGCACCTCGATACGTGTGATATAAGTCTCCCCAGGATAATCACCATCACTGGAACTTTCGACCCTTTAAATCGAAGAACCTCCACCCTTTTTTCCAGCCGTCTGTCTGGGCTGCTCAGCCTTCATCATCCACCGATTTTGATCTCCATGAAATCGTATGATCACTAGAAACATAGCTCAATCAATGAAAACGTCCCATACACACTCAAATTCGATTTCCAATTTTTGAATTAAAACTGTACCTTTGCTGGATTTCGGCCACCATTTACGGTGGCCCTCACTGTGGCCACGAACCTGCCTATCTCAGTATGCTCTCTCACATCCTCGTTCATGGTAACCACCGAAGATGAAGGTTTGAGGTGATTGGGGTGGATCATGGTGTTTGGGTTTCATAGGTTTCGGGTTGGTTCGAATGAATGAAACAGATGTGGATGAAAGGTGGGTGCATGTATCTGTGTTAGGTGAGCAATGGATGGATGACACTTGTCACTCATCCATTGGGCCTTAACTAAATATCTGGGGCCCACTCCAGACAAAAGTCCACCCGTCTCGTAAAACATGCAATAGTGCCTCGGGACTTCCGTGACCCGTAACTTTCCCGTCAAACGTCCAATTTCGACATGCCACCTGTCTACGGACTTGTATCAACTCAATTTACGTAATGGTCCTTGGGCCACAGGCATTGGACCTCCCAGATCAAAAGTAAACTTTTTCCCTCGTCTAGGGGAAATATTGTAATTTCGCACTGAATGTCTAATAATCGTCGACTAATCCTCACTTATCCTCAATTTAATCTTAATTAATCCCAAGAATTTGGGACGGGTCGTTACAGTGGAACCATAATTTATTGGAATATTCTGGAGCTGCCACGTGGCCAACAATTCCCATGATGCCGATATTGCCCTTGGTAAAATCAACGTTGACACGTTACGATCTTCGAATTAATTTAATATATTTACTAGCTAAATATATTAAATGATGAGATCAATACGGTTAATAAATAACTTCCCAACAAATTATTTATTTATTAATGAATAAGTGATTACACTAGGTACAATCACTTATTTGACACTTTTTCCTTCAACCAATCATACGCTCCGGTGACCCTCAAGGCTTCTCTATAAATAGAAGACATCATCTCACTTCCAAATGTAATCAAAAACTCCTGCAAACACTCTGTCGGTTTATTCTTTCAAAAAACTGACTTAAACATCAGAGCGTTTACGATTGAACCGCTCCCCCGTGATTCAACCTTAACCCCGTTTGATTTTCGTTATTGTGTGTAGGGATTGAGAAGAAATTTCACATAACCAGACGATTTCTGCATCAACAACTAGTGCTTTCATTAAAAGCCGATTTGAGAAATACTTAAAGCGTGCTCCTTAGTTTTTCTTTGAAAAACTCCATTCTATTTTCGACACTTACCATTCCTCACATGGCCAGAACATGCCGATCCGCACGAGCCTCCGAGGCTGCCACATCGGCTGCTACAATCCCTGCCGTGAGCGAACCACTCCCTGAGATTCCAGAGGAACCACTTTCCTGTCTCCTGCACGGCTCGCGCCATGCATCAATTCACCTACCGTTTCAGAATGCCAGATTGGACACCTACGTTCAGTTTTGGAACATTCCCCATAGCTGTTGCTACTGTGAATCCCCCACCTGCAACGGGGGCAAGCGTAGCATTTTTTCAACAAACAAAAGGGTTGCTGGCGGGAGAAACATCTCTAAGAGTCCAAAATAAGCTCCCTGCCAACTTGGACACTCTGCTTAACTCGCAAACCAACACCCAAGCACCAGGGGAGCCAAGTTTATCACATATGTCTTAAGGCGCGCGACGTGCACCTCGACATGCTGCTTGTCACGAGCAAACACTTATGGGGTCACCTCCACGACTTGGACGGACACAACAGGTTGAGTAGCTGAGAAACCAAGTTCAGGCTCAATCAGAGCTCTTACAACAGTTGCTGGGGGACATCGTGACATCCAGAACCTCTAAGAAGTGCAATGAACATCACAAGGCACTAAGGGATGTCCCGAGACGCACTAGTAAGGAGTGTGTATGGTGCAAGACAATGTCCCAAGACAAATCATTGAGCAACACACGGGAAGAAAGCTACACCCTCATAGCAAGAGGCCAAGACTGCCTGAGAACTCTGGCCCGAGAGCGACTTAGAGGACGCAGTGGACCACTTTTACGCATTGAGTACCCACGCAACAACCGACTGCAGCGGGCAGTTTCCCAGACGTCGCGTACTCGCTCTAATGGTCAAATCCACCAGGACCCTAGGAACACGGACGATCGCAGTGAGGAGGATGAGACTTACTCGCCAATGCGCACGAGTACTATGCCAGCTGCAACTCGAGGGAGTCGACGCCATTTGACCTGGCGCGGAAATCCCCTTCACGAAGGTCCATTAAATGCTGAAGACGTCCGGAGGATGCTAGATGGACGCCTCCAGGGGTTCAGCACGATGGAGACTTAGAAGATGACCTTTGGCGCCAAATTTAGACGTCATCATCTTCGCCGTTCGTGAGGGACATTGAGGAGGAGCCATTCTCGCAACAATTTTCAACTCCCAACTTCAATCAGTACAAAAGAATCTCCGACCCACAAAAGCACATCAATTACTATCGGGGAGTCATGGTACCTCACAGGCACAACGACGTGCTCATGTGCAATGTTTTCCAAGCCTCGCTGCAAGGTTAGGCAATGACATGGTTCAACCATCTCCCCCGAAGATTAATTTCTTCCTTCGAAGAGTTGGCCCTTACCTTCGTGAAGGAGTACTCTCAGCTTCGCACTGTCGAAGTCAAGGATGACCACCTCTTCACCATTCGAAAGAGGCCTAAGGAAATCTTGCGATAATACATCCGGAGGTATTGCGAAGAAAAGTCCTTCATCGTAGGATGCAACGATCTCGTTGCAGCCATGGCATTCAAGCAGGGCCTACCGCGGGAGAGCTAGCTCTATGGAGACATCTTCATGTGCAACGCCTGAAGTCTCACCAAGATATTATCCCTAGCAGAACGACATGGATGCTGGGAGGACGAGAAAAACACCACACATGTCGCCAACCACATTGAGGAAGGTGTATCCCACAAAAGTGTTTGCGAAGCCAAAGAATGGCGACCACCATGGGAACTCAGTCGAGAAGGCCAACAAACGCAAAGGGAACCCATCATCCAATACATTTACTGATGCAAAGCCGAACACGCAATTTTTGGTACCCGTCCTCCAAATATACAATCAGATAAAGGAAAAGTCGTGGTTCGAATGACCAGCTTCTGTCAAAGGCGACCAAGAGAGGGCAGACAAGACAAAATGGTGTGCCTATCACAATTGCTATGGGCACGACATAAGCTTCTGCCGGACATTCGAAAGATAACTCTAGGACCTCTTGAAGGAAGGACATACACCGAGTACGTCAAGAAAAAAGGTAATAGAACATCTCGGAGATAAAGGCCATCAGGAACCCACACAAAAGATTATCCGCGTGGACACCGTCATTGCCGAGTCCGAGTTGTAGGGAACAACTAGGAAACTAGATCAATTAGTCATCACCAAAGGCACAAAGTTTGTGATTAAAATTCGGCTCGATGCCTACTTTGCTCACATAGTATCTTTCAATAAGATTCAAGATGTTTAACGTCTAATGAAATTTTCTTATCGCCTACACTTTGTTTAGAAAGCACTAAGCCTTCGCCACGCAAAGCATACTACTCCTTTGCCACGCAAAGCACTCAAGCCTTCGCCATGCAAAGCGCTCAAGCCTTCGCCATGCAAAGAACTCAAGCCGTCGCCATGCAAAGCACTCAAGCCTTCGCCATGCAAAGAACTCTAAGCCTTCGCCACGTGAAGCACTCCAAGCCTTCTCCATGCGAAGCGTACTAAGCCTTTGCCATGAAAAGCACTCGAGTCTTTGCCTTCACCAGGCAAAGCACTTTCAGCCTTCACACGCAAAGCACTTTTAGCCTTTGTCACGTGAAGCACTCTAAACCTTCACCATGTGAAGTACCCAAGCCTTTGTCCTGTAAAACAAACAATGACTTCACCCCACGAAGCACTCCAAGCCTTCACCACGCGAAGTACTCTAAGCCTTCGTTACGTGAAGCACTCTAAGTCTTCTCCATGTGAAGTACCCAAACCTTTGCCCTGCAAAGAACACAAAGCCTTCGCCCTGCAAAGCACTCTAAGCATTCGCCATGCGAAGCACTCCAAACCTTCGCCATGTGGAGCACTTCAAGCCTTCGTCATACGAATCACTCCAAGCTTTCGTCCCGTGAAGCACTCCAAGCTTTCACCCAGCGAAACAATCCAAGCTTTTGCCCAGCGAAACACTCCAAGCCTTCGCCTAGCTAATCACTCCATGCCTTCGCCCCGCGAGGCACTCCAAGCCTTCACCCCCCGAAGCATTCCAAGACTTCGCCATGTGAAGAACTCCATGCCTTTATCCATGACGCATCAACACCTTCGTCCCGTGAAGTAACCAAGCCTTCACACACGAAGCAACGCATCACTTACGAAGCATCAAGGTAATGGCCCCGTGACACATCAAGGAAATAGCCCCGCAACGCGTCAAGGAAATCACCCCACCGCGCATCAAGGTAATCGCTCTGTGACGCATCAACATCCTTGTTCGTCAAAACCATAATGCCTTCAGCCCACAACCTATCAACACTTGCGCCCTATGAAGCACCGAAGGCTTCCATTGGCGAAACACTCAAGGACTTCACCTACGAAGGACTCGAAGCACCTCTCCAAAGGGAAAAGTGTAGCCTTCACCTCGAAGAGCTAAGTCGTCACCTCAAGGAACTCGATGACTAAGCTCAATGTGATTGACCAACAATGAGGTACATACTACTTAAGCACATTCCCAAGGATCTGTCACTCATACCCAAAAAAGGGACTTGCTGGAATTGGAAAAACTACTAAATATCGCTTCCCAACACCACCAAGGGGAGCAACAACCGGTTCATGTCATGACAATCTTGGGAAAATGTCTTAGTGCGCGCGATTACAAATTCCAGCACACGACTTCGAGATTCATTCGAATGTACCAAGCTCAAATTTTACTTCCTTGAAGAGAGCTTGATGGCACCAAAAGGGTACATAAGTCAGATTTTCAACGCCACAACCAGCACTCAATTCGAAGCTAAAACAAAGTCAGAAGATCAAATTTACTGCACAAAGGTCAAATCTGCCGAAAATCATAAAACACTCAAAAAAATGGAAGGTTTCTATTAATGAAAATTAAGAAGTTGGCAATTTACAAGTCGAATGCTCAAACATATATTCAACGTTAAGATCAAGCTATGAGCCATGAAGAACCATGAAGCTCATCATCAGAGCCGGCACGACCTCAAAGTCTCTCCATCAACCTGTGAGAAAACCTTGGAGGCCTTCAATCATTCCATCATGGACTTCTAGTGACGCATCGTCCGTGGCCTTCTTCCTTCATAGTTGGCTTCGTGAAAGAAAGATCAGTGTAGCCTGACTCCATGAAAGCAACTCAGCTACTGGTTGACTATGCGGAAGAAACTTCAACTTTGGATGGAACGAAGCCTTGGTGCGCTTTGTGCCTTCATGCCACTTACCTCGAGATCAATGGCCACTTTCACTAAGTGAAGCTTCAGAAGGATAAATCTAGTAGTATCTAAAATGGCAATTGTAGCTCCAACAACCCATTTCAGCATCGCTTGACTTCACGGAAGTAGTGGTGATAGCATCATCCATGTCTTGACAACCTTTGCAGTACGTGTCTTCAGGTCACTGTTCTTCAGTTACTTCATGGCACCATATGCATTTTGCCTCATGTCATGGAAAACCTTGCTTTGATGATAAAGCACATCTCACCTTGTAGCTACAACACACAATACCTTGCAGCTGAAACAAGCCTCATGTTGGGTTGTCACACGTCGCACTCCAAGTGATGGGACCCTTCGTCTCCTTCATTGAAAGCCTCGATGTTAGCTTCACCTGTACCTGAAGATGACAAGTCCGTCAATGCGCTGAGCTTTTCTATCAACCAAGCACCAAGTGCATGGTCACTAGAAAGACAACCTCGTGTCATCTAGCGCATCACCTCTAGCTCTAACCTTGCCTTGCCTTGAGTTATGGCACACCAAGCCTTGGATGTAGAATACCTTGCCTCGCGCTTGCAGCATGCCTCATCGTGTAGTTGCACCAAAACTCGCCTCGCAGTTGTAACGTACCATGCCTTGCATTCTACTGCGTCTTGCCTTGCTTAGCAGCTAGGGCACACCCCGCCTTGGTTTGAGGGTCTTAGGACCCGATTCCTCATTTTTCACCATTTTTGGACTTTGTACCTAAGTTTTCATATTTTATGCATATTATCTCAAAAAACACATTATTTTTTCCTATTGGTCATAAATTGTATTAAGAACATGTAAATCAAGCATGAAATGACATTAAGAACATGCATAGAAATGGAGCCATCAAATACCCCCACACTTACCTTTTGCTAGTCCCTTAGTAAAACAAAACAAAAAGAGATTCAACCTAATTAAGTTAAGCATTTAAACCCCTAGGTTTACCTAGTAGGAGGTGTTTTGTCTCCTTTTAGTTAAAAGCAAGCAACAACATAATTATAAGATAAGCAAAACCAAAGCTTAGAAAACAAGTTCAAACCAAAACCAAAGTTTTAACCATAGTCGTGTATCATATGTGTGATATGTAAGTTCTTGTTCCAATCCTTAAACTTGCAAAAAAACTTCATTCAACCACCTTTAGAAAGATTTGTTTCCACTTCTAAATCATGAATCCTAAGGTTCTCTCAAACAAGTATATGTGGAAGAATAAAAGTATGATATATAAGAAAGGCAGAGCACATTGAGATCTCATAAATGGAAATTGAAACATAGGAACATGAATACATACCTTGGTCCTTTGCATGGCCCTTCATAAGATCCGTAGGCCTTTAGGGTTGTAATGGGGCTAAGTTCAAGGTTATGAAAGAAAGGAATGGAATTCAAAGAACTTGAGATGTGCTAAGGCATGAGAAGTCATGCTTGAAACTTGACCTTTTTGAGTCTTCATTGTCTTTCTTGAGGCCCAAGACAATGCACTTTGTCATTTGTACTTAAGACTTCTTCTGCTCACTTGGTACTTGAGATAGTATCATAATTTTATATTTTCTCTTTTTGATCTTTTTTCTCTTTTAATACTTTTTTTGGGTTACATACATTTTTTTTTATTTTTGATAAAATGTACTTACCAAGACAAAGCAAAAGACATATCTTACATTTACAAATTTTCTTCATAACATACTTTGCATTTGCACTTCTTCCTTTTGCATGCCAATGTCTTTGTTGTAGGGCAGCAACTCCTTGTGTCCTTCCTCTCATCATGATTTTTATTTGATGCTACCTTAGCACAACCCAAGCTATAGGGTATGGCTTTATTGTATAGGCTAAATATTCTAAGGTAGGATGATGTGAGTGATGAAAGAAAGATGCTTAGTGTTTGTCTTAAACGTGGCTTAGGATATGAACTTAGAAAAACGGGCAGGAATTAGGCATTTAGAGGTTTCATACATGCCTACTTCATTTCTTACATAAAACCATACATTAAACCAATAGTAATCATAGAGTACATTAAACCAATAGTAATCATAGAGTTCATGAAAGAATCCATGCAAGTTTGATGATATGAGATCAATTTAAGAAAGGATGATGACTGTTAAAGAATATAAAGAACTTTATCACTCAAAGGCAAGAAAATAGGCTCAAGATCTCACAAGGTTGTTTCCACAAAGTTTCTAAAGTTACGTTTCAAAAACCGTTTTGCTTGCTTAATTAGTTTGAACTAGGAACTTGTGTAATGTACCTATTGTTGTAAAGCATGGTTAAAACATTTAGTTTAGGTCTAAAGCTATTCTCATGAACTTGTACATTTTTATTATCTTATGATTAAGTATTGTTACTAGCAATCTAAAAACACAAACAAAACAAGAAAACATAAATCAAATCCGAATTTTTTTAAGGTGTTTACCCCACACTTGTTCTATTGATTATCCTAAAGTTCTAGTCATCCCCCCTACACTTAAAGCATACATTGTCCTCAATTCCGTTTAACTCAATTGACTTAGTGGAGTAATTAAAATGAAATTGGGGGGGGGGGGGGGGGGGGGGGGGGGGGGGGGGGGGGGGTGGGTTGTTACGTTTTATGAATGAAGTAAATTAACTAATAATAACTAACTAAGTCGAGCTAGGGTTTCTATCCACCTTTACCAATTAAAGTTCCGTTAGATTTCCTTGATTAGATTACTATGCATGTATCTGAATTAAGTGCCCGTGCAGGGGTCCGACTAAGGTTCACCCTACCCATATTATCTTCTCTTAGATTGCATGTTTAAGCGTGATGTGCCCGCCCTTAAACAACTATTACCGATGGTGCGTGATAATGCATGAAACATGAAGAAGATTTAATGACACTACACTGTCCCTAGAAAAGTGATGTGCAGACCTAGGAAGTCATGAGTTTAGATTACGAATAAGATTCCCCTTCTTAAACGTGATGCTACAAATTGGAGGGTGGCCACAAACATCAAGGTGATCCGTCAAGCAATTACATCGACAATTATACACAAATAAGGTAGCTAAGCTTATAAGCATAAATTGAGTTCATGAAGCGCGGTAATCAAACAAATCCATACATACATAACAATCATAATCAAGAGCCAGAAATCAAACACAAACTAACATGGCTAGGGCTTCAAGTAACCCTAGCCCTAATTACACTACTCAAACATTATTGAATAAATGAATAACATAATTAAATGCATAAGAAAGATAAAATGATAAAAGAATAAATAAACAAAAATACTAAAGAATAGCAAGAAGTAGGTAAAAGGGCTCAAACACTCTTCTTCTCCCAAGCCTGACGTCCTTCTTAGCACAAGCTTGAATCCAAAAGCATAAAAAAATAATAAAATACGGCTAGACTATGTATATAAATTGAGTATGAATTTTAACAGAGTTTTGGGACCTAGGAAGGTAAATTCGGCCCCCCTACAATAAACCCTAATGCCCATATTTATAAGAGAATAAGTAATCCTCTTAAAAATAGGAGTTTTAAATTCAATTCTATAAGGAAAAGGCTTCCTAATTAATTAAGAAATCTAATTAAAACCTTTCCTCCAAGTAAACAAATAAAAAATAAGAATACAAAAGGAAATAGGACTAAAATCCCTATACAATATGGAGAATAAATGTGAAAGGAACTTGAAATTAACCTAAAAAGGGAGGAAAATCCGGAATCAAAGCTGCAGAGTCTTCCTATGCAATCTTCTTTCTTCATAACTTCTTCGTTTCAACTCCGATTTAGGTGATTTTTTTCGCTCAAATTCTCATAATTCCAAGCTCTATTTGATCTACACATTTCTCACAAAATATATTATTTTCTTCAATTGCATAGAACGAAATATTAACAAAACAAACGTAAAAGGGTATGAAATTATAGATAAAACATGCATAAATTATGACCTATCAGTTACACGAGCAAAGGCTCTCGAAGATGTTTGTGACATTGATGGAGTGTTTGATTGAGGAATGGACGACCAATGTTCCTTAGCCGTGTGTAAAGGCTCTTTAGGTGGCACATTTATGGAACTAAGTGTACTTGGATAGCCCTTGAGTGTTGGCGGATTTGGATGAGTAATTTGCACGATGTTCTTGACTTTTTTTGGACCTTGTTGTTCCTTGGACGATTTTAGAGAAAGTAATTCCGCTTCAAACTCCAGTGTCATCTTCTCGGAATGTACATTGATCTTAGTTCTTGCAATTTTCATGAAGGGTCTTCTAAGAAGTAAAGGAGCTTGGTTTTGGTCATTGTTGTCCATGTCAACGACATAGAAGTCTGTTGGATACATTAGATCGTCGATTTTCACAAGAACATCTTCTAACAAGCCCTTTGGATAGGCGTTGGGCCTATCAGCTAATTGGACCACCACATTGTCTCTTTTAAGTTCTCCAAGACCCAATGATATGTAGATGGAGTAAGGCATGACGTTGATGGTAACTCCAAGATCAAGCATTGCATGTTTGAACTTTGTTTTTCCAATGGTGCATGGAATTGTAAAGCTCTTGGGATCCTTTCATTTTGGTGGTAGGTTTGTTTGAATCATAGAGGACACATTTTCATCAACCGTGACCACTTTCTTCTCTTGATTTTGCCTTCTATTTGTGAAAATTTCTTTGAAGACTTTAGCATACATTGGGATGTGTTTGATGGCGTCCAAGAGAGGAAGATTTATTTGGACTTTCTTAAAAGTTTCAAGAATGGCTTTCTCTAACTCTATTTTTCTTCCTTTCACAAATCTTTCTGGAAAAGGCACATCGGGAATGCGTTTAGCCAAAATGGAACTTAAAGAATTAGGGGACTTACTTTTAGGTTCTTGTTTTGGCGGAGACACAGTTATGGGTTCCATAGGGAGGACTTTTTTTACGGGAGCCCGTGTTGGGTCTTTTGCGGGTGCCCTAGGGAGGGGTTCTTCTAGTACCTTGCTACTTCTTATAGTCATTGCATTTACTTTCTCATAGCTAGGGTTTGGGATTGTCCCTTCTGGAAGTTTGCCTTGCTCTCTAAGTTGATTCAAGGTATTACCGACATCACCCATTTGTTTTTTCAAGTCTTGGATGTCTTGGCCTTGATTTTGTTGGGTTTGTACAAGGGCTTTGGTAGAAGCCGTTATGGCCTCAAACATCTTGTCATAATGAGGGTTGAAATCTTAGATAGGAGCTTGTGCGAGATGGGTTCCTTGGAAGCCTTGGGGCACAGGGTAGAACCCGGGAGGACCTCTATTGAATTGTCCATTGTTTTGAGGTGCCATAGCAGCACTTTCTTGCTAGTTCCATCTAAAGTTTGGATGATTATGCCATCCTTCATTATAAGTAGATGAGAATGGATCGTTCCTTGGGTCTGTTTTGGCCTCCTTGAAAGTTTTGATTACCTAGGAATCCTATGGCATGAGCATTCTCCCAAGCATGTTGTTTGACCACTTGAGGGAATTAGTCCGCAGGGTGCCCTTGGGTGGAGCACATGCCACAAACTTGGGCATTGTTTGGTCCAAGGACTTGTGAGATAACCGTGGTAGGCTTTGAAATTTTCTCTTTCAAATCCTCAATGGAACTCACTTCATTGACTTGCCTTCAGTTGGTTTTGATTCTCTCATATTGTTGTGCATTATTGGCCCTATTTGAAATTAAGGCCATGCCTTCTTGAGGAGTCTTATCCACAAATGATCCACCACTTGCATCATAAACATTTGCCTTTCTAAAGGAAGCAAACCTTCATAAAAGAATTGGAGGAGGTTCTCATTTTTGAATTGGTGTTGGGGACATTGTGCGAGAAGGGTTTGAAGCCTCTCGAAATATTGAGAATATGACTCATCTTGATTTTGGGTGATCTCTGTTATTTAGTTCCTTAATGTGATTACTCGAGAAGTTGGGAAGTACTTCTCGAGGAATGCCTTCATCATGTCCTCTCAATTGGTGATATGTCCACTTGGAAGTTTATAGAGCCAATCCTTGGCACGGTCCACCAAGGAGAAAAGGAATGTCTTGAGCATAAGTTTGTCCTTATTAATTCCCGTTGGTACCATGGTTGTGCACACAAATTGGAACTCCATGAGGTGCATGTTTGGATCCTCAGTTGAGAACCCGTGGAAAACAGGAATTCTGTGCAAAAGGCTTGACTTGAGCTCTATGTCCATGGATTTACCTTAGGCAGGGGCTGGATATTGTATGCATGATGGAACTCCACTTGCCACCACAGATGAAGAAAGGTCTCTAATGGAGCATAGGTTGGCCATGACTCCAAGGGGTGAAGTAGGACTAGAGCTTGTTAGTGAGTTGGAACTTGAATGAGAGAAGATAGCTTGATCTAGGTTCACAGACACACTATGACATGACAAATCCCAATCCTCCCTAGATTAACGCAAGATATGCTATGCTCCTGTTTGACACCCCAGGGTAGACCATGGATACACCTAACCCTCCCGGGGCTTCTAGAGTACGCCATGATCTGTTACGACATGTGATGTCTCGGTCTCTGCTACAACCCATATCCGCGATCAACCTGAAGGGTATTAAAATAATAAAGGTTGTGAGTGGATGAAAATAAACAGTTTATAAATTAAATTTCTGAAAAGACATTTATACCATTCACTAAAAAGCATGCATGCATCAGAAAACAAGTTATATCAACCACTTTCTTTAAATCAAATCACATGGCTTTTCAAGTTAAAACTCAGTGACAATGTTTATCAATCAAAACCATTTTCTCAGTAGGGTCTCAACCCAAAACCAAAACACGTGGGATCTCTGCCCAAGTTAGTAAAATACAGTATAACCAATCATCGACATCTCAGATGTCTGACATCCTAGATGTCTAATCAATAATGTCACGGTTCTAAGGTTACGCGAGCCACTCAGGGTCTCAAGTCCAAGTCCTTCCCTCGGATCCATTAGTGTCTGGGGCGAAATCATAATGATGTGCCTTCCCCGGACCCTATTCAGTGTGATATCAATATCTACCAATCCTAATCCTGAGCCACTCCTCGGAGTGGCCCCTCTCAGGCAAGACTCCGTGACTACTCTAGGATACTACGAGACGTCTGGAGGAGACAATAACCCATAAGGATGGTATGTAAAACCAAATTCAAATCCAGTGGAAAATCATTATAAAACATTTATACGTCAAATCCAATCTAAAGCATATCAACAGGGTCTCAGCCTGAGGTATAGTTTTCACAAACCGTTTCCACAAAATCAGGATTCTTGGAATCCGATCCAAACCAAATCTCATAGGGACTCAAGCTCAAATCCAAATCTCATTGGGACTAAGCCCAAAATCATCTCAATAGGGTCTCAAGTCCGAAATCTCATTTCATAAACCACAATTGAGACTCAAGCCCAATATCACAAACCAATTGGGCCTTAAGCCTGAAATCTCATAAATCAACAGGCCTCAAACCTGATATCATAAACCAATTGGGCCCCAAGCCCGATATCTCATTTCCAAATCCGAAATCATTTCATTGTTCAAATTATTTGAAAACATAAGCACATATAAAAGCCTAGCCTAAGCCCATGGTACAACATAAAGCATAAATCTCGAAAATACGTGCAATACCATATTTGTACGAAATGCCAAAACACCACAATCATATGCACTCAAGGCATCTAAAATCACATATATAAAACATATAAAATAGTTATGCATGCATCATATTTAGAAATCAAGTGTCCACTCACAGACCATCTAAACTGCGCGCCTACAAGCTGCGTCGTAAGCCACTCAGGGTTATAATGAACTCTCTATGCCGTCTGTACCTGTCCAAAACACACTTAAAGGTCACTACCAACCTAGAAAAGTCCTAATAAAAAACCGTTAAAACCCCTAAAAAAGTCAACGTGTCACGAACACGCATCCCGAGGTTAAAAAACCTCAATTTAACCAACCAAACGATCTCTGATCGACCTGAAACCAGCACCATTGGATTTAGATTGTCGAAACCTTTTGAATGGGATCGGTCTCACCTCAAAATTCATGCCCACGTGCCCCCACGCACTGGTTAAACTTCCCGATCAACGCTGACATTAGCAAAGTCAATGCTGACGTCACAGTCAAAGTCAACGGGTGGCGTCATCATGACGTCATGCTGACGACAGCCTGACAGGTTTTACACTTGTCATGTCTGACATGTGCCATGTGTCAATCCCTGATTGGTCCATGTGTCTTACCACATGTCCTCTGAGACCTCTAACAGCTTGCCACATGGCCACCTGATTTGTCCACTTGGTCTAACATGTCAGTGCTGACTATACCTGACAACTGCCACGTGGCTTGACAACCTTGACAGATGATGACGTCACCTGATGAAGTTATCATCGTCTACCTCTCGATGGGTCAACTCGGTTCCCTACAACGGCTCAAAAGGACCCGCAACCTGACCCGACTCGTTCTCAGCCGTCCAACCACCAAAACTCCCCATTTTTTAACCCCTAGACTCGTAATGAACCTAGGAACTAGCCTATCGTATAAAAAATACGAGAAAAGATCTAGATTTTTACCACCCAAGCTTGAATAGTGATGGCCACCTGCAACCGTGCTTTCTCGTCGATTCTGGCAGCCTCAGCCCTCCATTCTTGGTTCCTCAGCCTCGCAAGGACCCAAGCAACAAATTTTGATCATTAGAAACATCCAACAAACCCCGTAAACTCAAACTCGAATTTTGAACTAAAAAACTCACCTCCTCGATTTTTCGGCCACCTTCCACGGTTGTCCAAATCGTTGCCACTGTCGTGATCGTCTCAATCCACTCTCTCACTTCCCTTCACACTCCAGAAGCAAAGGCTGAAGGTTGGTGATGGTGTGTGTGAGTTTTGAGGTGGGTTTCTTTAGGTTTTTGGGTAAACAAGAAACAAAGGGGATGAAAAAAAAAAATATTGGATCCAGGCTTATGGGTATATGGACCAATCAGATGAGTGACACTTGTCACTCATCAATTGGTCTACCCAGATTTTTATCCAATCGAAATAAGTTGACTGTCCAATTTCTCGGTATGCGTGAATAGTATCGATTTTCTTCCGTGAACCATAACTCTTCTGTCTGACGTCCGAATTCGACATGTCTCCTTTTTACGGACTTGTAAAATCTCGATCTAAGTAACGATCCTCGTGCATTTGACCTCCCAGGTCAAAAGTCAACTTTTGCCCATTCCAAGGGCAAAATTGTCATTTTATACCGATCGTTCAAAAAATCCTCGATTAATTCTTGATCAGTCTCAATGATCCTCAATTAGTCCTTAATTAATCCCGTAGACTCTAGACGAGTTGTTACAATCTCCCCCCTTAAAGAATTTCGTCCTCGAAATTTAAACTTATCCAAATTCACATCCAACTGTGGAAATCCAATCCTACCTCCAACTCAAGGTGCTCTCGTGTAAACGTACACGTCTAACAACTAACCACGATACTCATATGTACTCAAACGTCACTCGATGTTAACCACAATCCAACAGTCAATGCTGAAACTCAGCTCAGTTCTCTATGACCGTAACCAACAAACTCGTGACCAACCACCACAGGAAGCTTCCAAAGCTCCAAAACTCAGCCCTCACAAACCAAGTCGCAAGAATTCAAACATCAACTAAGACATTGACACACGTCCAACTCACCAGTCAACTGATACGAAGCTGACATGCCAATTTACCGTCCTGCTTACCTGACAAATTAGGTAGACAATTCTGCTAAACCAAACTGACAATTTTGTTAAACCAAGCTGACACCTTTCAGCTTTCAACCAAACGATCCTTCTCAGCTGACAACCCAAGCTGACATCTTGCTCTCACTGTGAGATCTCAAATCTCAAATCGCCTATCACTAGACAGTTTACAGTTGGAGACCATCGTGTTAGGTATCGGCTCCACTACCACTACTCGAGTCACCAACAAAACCTCGACTCACTCTAGAGTCCTACCAGGGTACCTCATACCAAACCTCGTTTCACTCAGCATCCATGTTGTGATCATAACTTCTCTCGAGTTCCAAACTGTCGTCTGATACCAAACTGACATCTCACTCATCTTGTGGTTACACTAACCACCAACTCACTCAACCTGAGTGCATCTGGACCCCCTCGAATACGTATCTAGACCCCATCGAATACTTTCCCTAGCAGGGATAAGACAACTCAAACCCTAGGGTTCCTCTGGCCAACCACGGCTTTGAGTTCCAAGCTCACACAATCACTGAACCCTTACATAATCACTCTGCTCCAGTACACATCATACGATGTCCAGTCCACATTCTCAACAAACCAACAATATCAGAACCAATCCGATTACCAACACGTCCACAACTACCTTCCAACGTGAGTAGGGCACAGGTGCACACGACACATAACCACACACACTACTTAGGTCTTCTCAAGAACTGTACTCACGTACAACGTAGTACGAATAAATAATCACAACTAGTCCATGCACCACAACAACCTCGGATCTAGTCTATCCACTACATGGTTACCAGCCAATCAAGCTTCAATTCTAGAGTCTATCTATCCGATCCTGCTCTAGACAAATTGTACATTCTAATTCAACTGCCCATCCGCATTTTCCTTGTCACTTGACCAATTCCAGAGATGGCTCAACCAGTTCACTATCCAATCTCATCCCTTGGTTCATTCCAAAGGTCAACTGGCATATGCCACCAATAAGTACCAATCTCGAACCTGTCGGTTATCTACCCCCATTCAACAACACTCCATTTGTAGTGCTAACGAACCTGCCAACATCTTACTCGAGGCATCATCTATTCATCTTTTCCTGAATGATGGTCAATGTATCGTCTCATTCACCACAGACTAACCTTTACCCAATCATCACTGACACTCATCTTATCCGGGTGATTCCAATCTCAACTGATTCCTTACATAGCCAACACAATCCTCTACATCTCTATCCACGTAACCCGAAGCAATCCTTCACTTCAGCACGCCTAGATAGAGAAAGGAAATTAAATTGTAAGCAATAGAGCTTTCATTACTTACTATATGAATTGTGGATTTCCTTCACTTAGTCCATGATCATGTCTCACTTTAGGATAATCAAAGATGATGACATCAAAATTCATCCTATGTGAGTATAAGTACCAACCCAACCACACTCACCAATATCAGGTAACACCAACAACATCTGCTCCTCAACTCAATCAAATTTGATCCACTGTCTGTCCTGACATCCAGTCACCAAGAGAATTTGCAACCATGCCACTAGCATAGAAGCAGAAAACGAGAAGTCTCCTTCACCAACCAATAATATATGTTGATAACTACTATAGTGATCTTCTCACGTTCACGTCACTCCTCAATTCAGCTTAACCTTAACAAGTTTACACCTCCACGAGTGATGAGAAGTTCACGAGGAACTTTTAGAAGAAGTAAGTATATTTATTAGCAGTCTGGTCAAAACCAACTCCCGAAGTTACATCTTTAAGAACATTAGGTTTCCTAACAGTGACACTCTAAATCAACTGATTCTCAGTTCCACTGAGTCCACCACCGGATACTCTAGCTCAAGGACGTCACAACATGTGTCCCATCTCTCGAATAGCTACCTTATAGTATCTTCTCGGCCTCCAAGCCGTAACTCACTCGGACATCAATCCATGTGTCCTGGAACCAATCCAACTCAAGGTCAAACCTTTCCTGTCTTTTATTATATTGTTTATGCACATCCAATTGGTAGTAATGAAACCACTCGATTCTTATGTCCCAATTCGTTTGGAATAAACTCCTGCACCCGACACTCGTGCCCACTTACCAAGGCAAGATAAAACACCCCCATTTCCAATTCAAGCATTGGAGTATGGAAAGACAAAAACACCCGTTTTTAATTCAGGCGTGGGAGTACACCTTCGTAGTCCAGTTCAATAAGGAGGATGATGTGATCACAATCACATCATCTCAACACACTCGGCATCCCTTGGAATCACCAACTGTTGTAACCCTCTCCAGCGATCAGATGATTGCTGCTGACATTCTGTCAACTCATCTCAGTCATCCCATTCACACTAGTGGGGATGATGTGGCACCTCGATACAATTCGCACTGCCCAAACCTCATAGTCTAATCAACACCAAACATGACCACACTACGAACAAGTCTCAAACCTCTGCTCATATCGAGCTAATAACCAATCTCTTGCTCATGTCAGAGGAACTCTAGCTCCCTCGTAACTCAACAACACTAGGCGAAAACTATGTAAGAAACGTTCCTCGAAAGTCGCCCAATGCTCAATAGTCTCAATCACAGCCTTTGATAGCAATGTCTACCACAACTCTCGTGCAGACTAACCCAAGATACACTCTGCTATCGAGACTCTGTACTCAAGCGAGCAACTCACCGCCTGCACCAACTGCTCTATACTAACTGGACCCTATTCGATCTACTTGTACCACTCTCTTGGTAACTTGTCCAACTAGTCTCAACTAGCGTCATCCAAGACCTCGGCTGCTCTCTGTAGCACAAAAAACCTAATCGTCCAACGATCTTGACTCTGAAAGTCATCACATCCAGCCCTCTTTGGGGTCTAATCTTACTGCATCACGACATATCGTGCCAATTGTAACCTAATCGAGGTTCATTTCTACTAAATTCTCCTACTCTTACCCTAACTATCAGGTTGATGACATGCTGTTTTCCTCGTAGAGACATCACATCCGGCACATGCGTAACAATCCAAAAGTAATCCAGTGCTCTGATACCAAGCTGACATGAATTATCCCAATCCTCCCTGGATTAACGCGGGATGTGTCATGCTCCTGTCTGAAACCCCGTGCCAAAATAGGGATACACCTAATCCTCTCGGGGCTTCTAGAGTACGTCAGGATCTGTGGCGGTATCTGATGTCTTGGTCTCTGCTACAGTCGCATCCGCGATCAACCTACCTGAAGGGTATTATAACAGTAAAGGATGTGAGTGGAAGAAAATAAACAGTTTATAAAATACATTTCCGAAAAGATATTTATACCCTTCACTAAAAAGCATGCACATTACACGCATCAGAAAACAAGTTATAACAACCACTTTCATTAAATCAAATCACATGGATTTTGAATTTAAAACTCAGTTAAAACGTTTATCAATCAAAGCCATTTGCTTAGTAGGGTCTTAATAAAAACCAAAACACGTGGGGTCTTTGTAAAATACAGTATAACCAATCCTCGACATCCTAGATGTCTGAGACGAAATCATAATGATATGCCTTCCCCGGACCCTGTCCGGGCGATATCAATATCTAGTAATCCTGATCTTGAGCCATTCCTCGGAATGTCCCCTTTCAGGCAATGCTCCTGACTACTCCAGGATACTACGAGACGCCTGGAGGAGACAATAACCCATAAGGATGGTATGTAAAACTGAAATCAAATCCAGTGGAAAATCATTATAAACCATTTATACCTCATATCCAATCTAAAGCATTTCAACAAGGTCTCAACCCGAGGTATAGTTTTCACAATCCATTTCCACAAAATCAGGATTCCCCGAATCCAATCCAAACCAAATCTCATAGGGACTCAAGCCCAAATCCAAATCTCATTAGGACTAAGACCAAAATCATCTCAATAAGGTCTCAAGCCTGGAATCTCATTTCATAAACCACAACTGGTGATAAGTTGAAAATTAAGCATCATTTGAATGTTATTTCTTATCACTTTTACTTATTGTTTGATTATAATCATTCAAACAATAAGAGAAAATGATATCTTTTGTGAAGTTTGTGCAGATTGCTTAGTTGAGGTTTAAATCATGTTTTGCAATGAAATGTGATCTTTCCAAGGCTATATCTTCAAGAACCCAGCAAGGACTCATCAAGGATCATATCATCTCCCATTTTCACGTCCAAGATCCCCCAAGATCACCAAAAATGTGGCTAAACCCCTTAAGTGCCTAAAATTGCGATTAATGGTGTTTTAGGGTGTTTACTTGTGCATCAAGCATCCTTGGACGAATTTTCCCACCTTTTTCAATGAGGAATGACATGGATTGACTTGGATAAGAAGAATTAATTATATTCCTAATCAGATCTGAAGTTAAAGATTGCAAGAAATAAGGAAAATGAAGTTTCTTGGAAATCAACAAACAATCATAAATCATGGCTAGGGTTACTTTACCCTTAGCCGAAACTTGTAGCCCCTTTCCTTTAATTTAGGGATTGTGATCTGATTTGGAAAGATAATAATTCAATTCCTAGTGAAAGATGAAGTCATGAAGTGGATTAAAGAAGGAAAAGAAGATTCCTTAAGCAAGAGGGACACAAAAATGCGGCTAAGGAATTTTCCTCCTTGTTTTGGTGGCTGTTTTTCCCTTTCTTTTAGGGAGATGTTAGGGCAGGTGTTAGGGGATATAAATAGATGATTTCTCCTTGTTTTTGGACGTTCAATTTACCCCCTAAGGTCCCAAAACTCTGCAAAAATTTATTCTTAAATTTTATACACAAAGTAGCCGCAATTTACCTATTGTTCATGCTTTTGGATTCGAGTCTTGCATCTTCCTTGTGACGTGAAGCTTGGGAGAAGAAGAAGTGTTTGTGCCACTTCTCTCACGCATCATTCATCTTAGTATTTGTGTTTCTTAATCCCTAATCTCTTTAAGTTTATATGCATTCGATTATGATGTTTGTTAACTTAGTTATGCGTGAGTAGTTTCCTTTAGGATTATGGCTGTTTGAAGCCCTAGCCATGTTAGTTTATAATTAGATTTCTGGCTGTTGATTATGGTTGTTATGTATGCCTGGATTTTTTGGATTACTATGCTTCATGAACTCAATTTATGCTTGTAAGTTTGATCACCTTATTTGCGTATAACTGCTGATGTAATTGCTTGACGGATCACCTTGATGTTTGTGTTCACCCTGCAATTTGTAGCATCACGTTTAAGAGGGGGAATCTTATTCGTAATCTAAACTCATGACTCCCTAGGATTGTACATCACTTTACTAGGGATAGTGTAGTGTCATTAAATCTTCTTCATGTTTCATGCATTATCACACATCATCGGTAATAGTTGTTTAAGGGCGGGTACATCACTCTTAAACATGGAATCTAAGAGAAGATAAATGTGTGGGGTGAGCCTTAGCCGAACCCTTGCATGGGCACTTAATTCAGATACATGTATAATTAATCTAATCAACGAAATCGAAGGAGAACTTTAATTGGTAAAGGTGGATAACATGTCCTAATTCGTCCTAATCATCCAATCAACTCTCAAATCAAGTTTTTCATCATTTCGCACTTGTTTTCATCATTCAATTTCGTTCTAATCATCACTCAAAACTCCTCAACATTTTCGTACTTTTTCTCAAGTTGTTTCATTCCAAACTAAGTGGATTCACGTTGAACAATTCCTCGAGGGATCGACCTTTGTAAACCTACTATACTCGTCATACGATTTTGTGCACTTGCAAAGTATTACATTAGGAGTTATCATTCATAATTTCTTGGTTGATAAATCTTTTATCAAGAGTCGAGACCGTTGTCGGTCGTGTCATGTCGGATTGGAGAGTGTGCTGCAGAGAGCAGCTGAGGTCATGGTTGACCCGAGTGAGATTGTTGGGAATAGGAACGTTGGACCCAATTTGGCATGAGAGGCCATGTTTCAGTGTGTCGAGTCCCGGAGGGATGTCGACTGGTAGAGGATGCCACGATGTAGGTGTTGTATGGCTTGGTATAACATGCGATGATTGTGGTATGCCGCGATTGCGCACATAGCGCTTGCGCAGTGTTAGACACGGGGTACGACCAAGTTCTTGTGGAGGCCAGCGGCTGGGAGCCGTAGCGTTAAGAGGGGATGAGATCCTCTGATTATGGTTACTGGTTGTTGGGACACCACTATCGGAGTACGGCGACTCTTCGGAGTCGAAAGCAAGGGATCAGTCAGGTTGGTTGTACTGCAGTGAGCAGCCGGTTTGTGATAACCCTAGTAAGAGATTGATTGGGAAAGTTACCAGGAGTGTGGTACTTGTCGACCGGATCCTGAGGTGGACCGATCGGTGGATGTTGCGTTGAGCGGTTAGTACTTGTTGTGAGTTGATCACATGGATTTGGAGTCTCGATAGCAGAGTGTTTCTAAGATTGGTCTGCACGAGGTTGTGACAGACGTACTGAGATTGGTCTGCACGAGGTTATAGCAGACGCTGCTATCTATAGACGTAGTCGGGTTTTATCGAGTTGGATAGGCTCAGGTATCCGTGAGGATTCTGACGATAGGATTCGTTAGTCATGAAGAGGATACGAGGGTACGTGAGTAACATATAGTACGAGCATAGATTTTGGATTCGACTTGGTTACGGCTGAATACGATCGCAGAATGAGACACTGACGTTGGGTGTTGGCGAGTGCGCCACGCTACCTCCGTGGAGGTGACTGAGATGAGCGGGATATACCTGGGTGAGTGACAGATGCCCTAGATATCCTTAGACTCCTTAGATGGATCACACGAGTGTGAGTACTGGAGTTAATCCCATAGGGTTGGAACGTGCAAACCAGTATGCCGACAGGATTGTAGATGTACCCTGTGTGGCGAGCATGTGAGTTTGGTGGGCACTGAGCGGGACAGAGAGGACCCCGAGTGGCTCAATTCAAGGCACGAGGAGTACTTGATTTGGTGACCAATTCCTTGATGATACGAGACTCGAAGCACGAGTGTGTGCCCATGAGTGGTAACGTTAAAGGTTAAAATGCCTAAGTGGTGACTAGACAGAAAAGGTATAAATGGATAACGTAAGTGACGTCTTATGACGTAGGGGTCGGTTGGTCAAGTTATGGTAATATGCAGAGATTTGGCTGCATATCACAGCAGGAGCCTGTTGTGACTGTTTAGTCGAGCGGTACATCAGGTTAAGATGAATTGACATCCTTTTGGATGTGCATAGACGGTATTCACGGACGCGTGGATGGTGTCCGGTTGAGTTGAGGACTTGGAAATCGTTTGCATATAGGACACGGGGATGCTCGTGTAATGGGTGAGCTCAGTAATTGAAAAAGAAGCATGTTTCCAACGTGATTGGAACTTCGAAATCAAGAGAAGTTGTGATTGAGACGATGAGAAGAGTACTTGATTCCGCATTGGTGATGGATATTCTGAGGTCACTGAGTGTGACTCTTTAGCAGATAGTGCAGGGTGCCTGAGGATGACATAAGATGAACTTTGATGTCATCATCTTCGACTTTCCTCATATGGATCGATGAGGAAGGATACGACAGTTACGGGTTCAAAAAGGATGTAAGAACCAAACACCTAGGTTGTGGGTCAAATTTGATTGACTTGGAGATCAGATGATTCGTAGTATCACATCTAGTGACGTGATAAGTGAGTACCCAAGACGAGACAGATCGAGTAGCGGGAGGATGATCGAGATGACGGAAGTGATTGTGACGACCGTGAGCCATTTAGACCAAGGTCTGGTCGTCATTGGAGTGAATTACCTTGCTGATTATGCTAAGCTAGGAGCAGAGGAGAACTTTTTGGTAAGCCTATTGAAGGATTCCTTAGCATAGTTGGTTAGATGACAAGGCAGAGATTGGAAGCGGGGAGAAGTATGAGATGAGGACGATACGTGGATATCGATCAGGAAGAGATGATTAGCTAATGCCCCATGTTGGAAGTGAGGATAAGTACGTGATTGGACGTTACCAGAGTGCGAGACTAGAGCAGGCTGAGCAGTGCCTTGATGACTGTTTTGATGAAGGTGCATCGGTGTGTTGTGCACATTGGAAGATGGGATTGACCATGGTCAATTGGCATGTCGGGTTGAGAGTGCCCCGAGAGTATGAATGTTTTGTTGAATGGATAAAGTCCTAGTTGGACATGAGATGGCGGTCAGATTAGATCCGATAGTGACGGTTCGATGAGGATTATGTTCGGATGTGTTCCGACATAGTGATGAGTTAACTGGACGTCGAATACTATGTCCTCAAGCAGAATGGATTGGTAGAGTTCGGTGATTGATGTGAGCGAGGGCTCAAGTCGAGGGTGACTAATGGAACCCTACAGTGCATGGTACTTCCCTGCTGAGACAAGTATTCGATTTAGGATCAAGGTACACCCAAGATGGGTGAGACGTCGTCTGTGTGTCGACATGAGGAGTAGCACGACAGTTGAGACTCAAGGTGAGTTTAGATGTCAACGGAGATTGCTGAGCGATGAGAGATACGATACGAGGACTCGAGAGTAAGTTGAGATGAGAGTAGCACAGCGAAAGCGCAGTGCATCTGAGCGTTACTGCTAGTCACGATCGAGATCGTTGATTTAGGGAGTGTTAGAAGAGAATGGTGTTCCTCTGAACAGTTGAGTACAATTGCAAACCGTTGGATGTGTTCGTGCTCAATGGGAGCAATAAGGGTAATTGTCGGATCAAGTGGATGAATAGGATATCTGCCCAATTATCGGATAAGAAAGGTCGTCAGGCTGAAAAGCCTATTGGACGACAACTTGATAGGAGTGACAGGCGAGGTCGACAAGTATCGACGTCTCGAGTGAGACTTATGAGCCGATGTTATGACTCTCGCGAGTCGACGATCGAAACGTTGTTGATGAGAGTGAAGTCGGAGCTTGGGAAGCTCTAGTGACGGTACGTATCGACGAGTACGGCGTGTGTGACAGACGTGTACGTTTACATGAGAGTACCCGAGTTGAGGGACATGGTTAGACTCCACAGTTGGTTGTAGAATTGGGTCGGTTTGAATTTCGAGGACCAAAATCTTGAAGGGGGGAAGATTGTAACAACCCATCCTGAATTATTGGGATTAATTAAGACCTAATGACCAATTATCGAGGCTAATCGGGAATTAGCCGAGGATTAACGGACGTTCAGGGTGAAATTACGATTTTGCCCCTGAACGAGGGCAAAAAGTTAACTTTTGATCCGGCAGGTCCGATGACTTTCGAGTGTGATACGAATCCGTAAACAGGCGGCATGTTGAATTCGGATGTTCGACGAAAAAGTTACGATTCACGGAAGTTCGAGGGAACTATTTGGAACGGCACATTTTACGAGGAAAGTGGACTTTTGTCCTATTGTGGGCCCCATATATTTTCTTTCTGGCCCAATGGATGAGTGACATGTGTCACTCATCCATTACCCAGTATCATCACATACATGCATCTATTTCCCATTCCCTTCCAACATTTGATCTTCCCACAAACCCAATCAACCCATTCGAACCCAATCCAAACCCCTCCCCCCATCTAATCGTGTGTGAGGCTAGAGAGTGACTTGAGGACGTGGTGGCGGTGGCTAACCGAGGACAAGGCCACCGTCGACGGCGGAGGTGCAAAGGCAAACCCGAAACCTAGTTATGCCCATTTTTCTTGTTTTTGCGATTTGAACGTTAGGGCTGGTTTTAGTTGATGGGGAAAGGATTATTAGGTTGTTAGGAGTGAGTAAGGGCTGTTTTTGATGGTTGAGAGGTGCGGTGCTGCCCATGGGAAAATTGGAAAGATTGAACCTTGAAGGGGATTTTTGCACAGATGAGTTTTAGGCAGTTTTTCCTTGTTCTAATCATTCAAATAGGTTCCTAGGATTGAATTATGATGATTGGGATTGGATAGGATCAAAATTGGGCTAAAAAAGAGGGAGAAATAAGCTGGACCGGCCTCGCCAGTCGGACCGAACTGAAAACCAAGCTGACCGGTCGGACCCAGTCTGCCGAAGGTAGGGGATGAACTGTTCACAGGCGCGTGAGCCACACACACAGCCCCTTTGGGCTGCACGTGGGTTCACGTGAAGCATTTCTTGGTGGTGGTTCCAACATGTGAAATCATCTATTCGATGTAACGAACATTTTGGGACTAGTTTCGAGTCGATCGGACACAGTTTTGATATAGTTAGGGAAGTCCGAAGGTTTAGGATCGGGTTTAAAAATAGTTAAAAATTTTAGAAAATCACGGGGCTTTGGTGAAGGGTTATTTAAGTAGTTAGTAACCCTCTATTACGATTTGGACAGGTTTGAGAGCCCCGGTGATGACGATTGGCCCGAGAAAGGCGTATGGCGCACATATCGAGGCGTGACTTCGGACGGTCTTTGAGTGGACCTTTCTTTCGAAATTGATGCATGCATAAATGTTTTATATGCTTTAAAATATATGTTTTGTGAGACCATGAGTGTGTTTGTTTGTGGTAGCTAGTATTTATTTATTTTCACGTATTTCGAGATTTTCGGTTTTATATGATGCTTATACGTGCTATGTTTTCTGTGAGGGTTTAATGAATGAGTTTTGGATTTAGAAATATGAAACCAGGCATGAGACCCATTTGATTTGAAACCCTCGGACTTGGAGTCCATTTGATTTGATGAGAAATCGGGCTAGAGGCCCATTTGAGTATACGATCGGGGTGAGGGCGCCGTTGGTTTACGAATCCGGGCTTGAGGCCCAATTGGTTATAATATCGGGCTTGTGACGTCCGAAGGTTTAGGATCTATTTTAAATACGTTTAAAAATCCCCAAAAATTGGGGGATTCAATGTTAGCCTATTTGAAGTAGTTAGTGACCTTCGAGTATGATTTGGACAGGTCCGGAAGTTCCAGAGATGGTGATTTAGCTCGGGAAGGCTTATGGAACGCGTATTGAGGTGGTGGCTTAGGACGGTCTGTGAGTGGATATTGGTTTCATAAATATGATGCATGCGTATATGTTTTATATGTTATATATATATATGATTTCCATTACTATGATTGTGGTATTGATGATTTACGTATTTGCACGTATTTCGAGATTTAAGGCTTTATACTATGCTTATACGTGCTGGCATTTCTATGATGGTTTAATGGAATGGTTTTGGATTTGAAAATATGGAATCTGGCATGAGTCCCATTTGATTTGGAAACTATCTGACTTGAAGTCCATTTAATTTAATGAGATATCGGGCAAGAGGCCCATTTGGTTTACATGATCGGGCTTGAGGCCCAGTTGGTTATAATATCGGGCATGAGTCCCGTAGTGGTTTGTAAATGTGATTTCGGGTTCGAAGACCCTAAATGGAATTGGATTTGTGGATTTACGATGGTTTTATGGAAATCCAGGGCATAGCCCTTTGACCGATTTGAGATCATTTATAAAATTGTTTCCATATATCATCCTCACAAGTGGTTGCCCTCTAGACGTCTCGTAGTATCCTGGAGTGGTTGGTTGTCTCCTCCAGACGTTCCGTAGTATCCTGGAGTAGTCACGGAGCATTACCTGCGAGGGGTCATTACACAGAGCGAACGGTCCGTATAGTGACTCATGAGCAGGATTGCTAGAGGTTAAAACCTCTCCCTAGGGAGGGTCATTGATCTGCAAGCCATTGACCTGGGTGGACCATAGGGAGACTTGGGATTGAGACTCGGGGTAGCACGCGTAGCTTTGGAACCGTGACGGTATTGATTGTGACATTTGGGATGTTAGGCATCAGGGATGCCGAGGATTGGTTTTGGGCTGAGTTCCCATATTAAATGGTTTTGGGTTGAGTTCCCATATACTTGTTTTTGGGCTGAGCTCCCATATGAATGGTTTTGGGCTGAGTTCCCACATGATTGGTTTTGGTCTGAGTTTCCCTATACTTTGGTTTACGGTTTTGGGCTAAGGCCCTAATGATTTAATTAATGAGAAATGGTTTGATTACTGGTTTTTGAATGCATGTATACTTTTTAGTGAAGGGCATAAATGTCTTTGATGAAATGAATTTTTATTAAATTATTTGTTTCATCCACTCATAGCTTTCAATGGTTTTAATGCCCTTCAGGTTGATCGCGGATGCGGGCTGTAGCAGAAACCGAGGCATCACTCCCCTCCACTGATCCTGGCGCGCTCTAGAAGCCCTGAACGGGCAGAGGTTTTAGGTTATCCCTTGTTTGACATTTCGTGTCAGACGGGAACATGGCACATCCCTTGTTAATCCTGGGGGCATTGGGATGGGTCGTGTCAATGCATCTACACAAAGGGTTTTAATTTGCATATATTTTCATTAAGTGTTGAGTGTGACTTTTTGTTTGCTTTAATGCTTGATTTTAGCATATCACTTTCCTTTTCTCTTTTCTCCTTACTTTCCTTCCTTCTCTCTAGTAGTGCCCCACTTTTCTCTTATTTCATGTTTTTTCTCTTTTTCTTTCTTATTTGGCCAACCACCACCGATTGCTCTACACACACAAAATCCATATTTAAATAATCACTAGGTGGATGGATGCAAGGAAGGGAAATTTCAAGAATTCTCTAGATCAACATACATGATTTACATGTCAATTTTATAAAATTACCAAATTACCCTTTGGCCAAAATTACTAAATTACCCCTACCTTTTTAGACCAAAAACGAATTTACCCAAACTTCATTTTTGGCATGCCGCTTGTCTACATATACAGGAGGTTGATACCTTCATAATGATCCTTATGCAACAACCAAAAAATCTCCTGGTATAAAATTCAACCATTGACCCAATAGGGGCAAAATGGTCATTTATTTTTTTACTTCCCAATTTTACCCTTATCGAGAGTCCGGGCTATTACAACCTACCCTCCTTAAAAAAACAATTGTCCTCGAAATTTCAAACTAACCCCAATCTTATTTTCATACTCAAATTGGACAATTGAGTTGCTCAAAATTAATCAACCTTCCGACTAAATCATAACTTCATTTAGATATCTGCAATCTCAAGATCCCGTATAATCTTAACTAAAACATCCTTATGCTAAACATCCTTCGAGTTGTACTCAAGAGCATCACAGTACCAAAACATAACTCATATTTCACCAGACCGTAACCAAGCTCAACCAATTAATATCTCAAATATCATCTACATCACACTAGGTTTCACAAACAACCATGTCCAAAACCACACAAATTTCGTTAATATCCTTACTATACTTAATACTGAGCAACAAAAGCAAGACCTTGATTGTTTTCTAAACATGTAAGCATTCAATTAGAAGAAAATCAAGCTTCAATTCACACAAGTCGTTGACCATTACTGATACACTAAAACTTCACACAAGTCATTGCTATATGCATCGGATTCAGCACATCTCACTTATTCTCTGGATCCACACAGTTTTTCCTTATCAATGCATAAAAGTCACGCATTCAAACAAATAATCCAAATTCATTTCCAGCCCTATAACTATTCTAGGCTCGTATGTTCATCTCATCACTGAACTAGGCCAATCAACAACTCAATTTCAAATCTTAACACACAACAACACTATGCATAGACCATCACAACAAACATTACCTGAGTCAAAATCCAAGAATAGTACCATTATATCCTCCAAAAAATGTCAATATTCCCCAGAGTTTTTATCTATATTACTAGTAGATAAATCACTGTTTGCGTGGGAATCGACTCAAGATGCAGAGCCTAGCTTGATGCTTGAGTCGTCACCACAATGCTTGACACGACCTATCCCCAATCCCCCCTGGATTAAGGGATGTGCCATGCTCCTGTCTAACCCATGTGCAACACGAAGGTCAAACACCCGTTCAACCTTCATGTAACACGTAAGCCAGACAAGGGATCCCAGGTCAACGGTCTAAAAACAACTTCTGGCTTCCTAGAGTGCGTAGAAGCCACTGTGGATCGTGTGTGATGTCTCAGTCTCACCAATAACAGCCCGCATTCGCATCAACCTAAAGGGCATCGAAAAACCAGAAAAGACTGTGAGTGCACGAAAATAAATAAGTTTATAAAATACATTTTAATCAGAATAGACATTTATGCCCTTAACGTAAAACCAATGCATGCATTCAAAAATCATTTCATTTTCAACATAAGAAATCAGTTCATGAAATCAAGAAATCATTTCCTTTTTCTCAAATCTCGGGCCTTAGCCCAAAACCATAAATCAAAACCAAAATTTAGGAACTTAGCCCAAAATCCAAGATCCAAATCACGTGTAAAACCGTAAATCCAATCATCCGGGCCACTGCCCAAAACATCTGAAAACCATATGAAAACCATCATGATATCACAGAAATCTGAAACATATTTCCATCAATCAATCGAACCTGCTGGATCTCAAAGAGTCTTTAAACTCAATATCAATCCTAGTCTTTAAACTCAACAGGAATTCTCGGGTAATCAACGAGTCTTTAAACTCAATACCAGGCCTCGGGGAAAATCAATAACCTAGTCTTTAAACTCAAATCACATATAGGGCTCTCCCCCGTCACAATCAATCACCGGGTCTTTAAACCCAAAACCAGATCCAACAAATCCAATTCAAAACCATTTCAAAACCATTTTATCAAATCCATATCCAAAAATCCATTTCCAAATCCGAATCCGAAATCCAAAATTAGATTTAAACCGAAATCTGAAATCATATTTTATTGAAATGAGTCTCATGCACAAATTCCCTTTAAAATCCAATATCATATCATCAAAACATTAACAAACACCATACGTATAAGCAGTATAAAATCATCCATCAAAATCGTCATCAAAGCATAGCATAGAACCACGTTCTCGAAATACGTGCAATTACATAAATCACATCGAAATACTTGCATTTATGTAAATAATAAATATCACAATCATAAGCATAGAAATCATATATAGAAAACATATAAAATAGTTATACATGCATTGAAATTTAGAAAGCAAAGTCCACTCGCAAAACATCTTTGTTGCCGCCTCGATACACGTGTAATACGCCTCTCCGGCTACTCCAACATCACTGGAACTTCTCGGACCTGTCCAAATCACATTCTAAGGTCAATAACCACTTTAATAACCTTCCATGAAATCCCCGTAATTTTCCCGAATTTTAAACGTATTTAAACTAGCCCTTAAACCTTCGGGCATCCCAAACTATATCGAAACGATATCCGATTGACTCGAAACCAGTCCCAAAATGTTCGTTATATCGAATACGTAAAATTACATGTTAAACACTTCTCCTAGATCCGCCCCACGTGCCCCCACGCGTCACTTAAAGGAACTACACCTGGGAGTCACAAGACGACTGCACTGTCATCATCTACCTCTGTTAAACCCAGTCCAGACCAGTCCTCTACAACTCCGGTTCGACCAGACTAACGAGACCGGTTTTCCCCTCAATTCGACTCTGTTTTCAATCCTATTTATTCCTAAAGCTTCGTCTAGTTATCCTCTATCTACCTACGACTCCAAAACACGAAATTTAAGTCGAGATCATACCTTCTCGATTCAAAGAACAACCGGCCAACTTTCCGTCGTCGAGGTTCCATGATCCCGGCCACCTCCAGCCGTGAGTTCAGTCCCAATCATCTCCTTGCAACCTCCAGAACACATTTCCATCATCATTATCAATCGACAACCAAGAAATCATGACTTTCCATTTTTGAAATCCAAAACTTTCCTTACATGATTTGCTGGCCACCGTCCACAACGGCCCATCGCGGTGGCACCATCACACTCTTCTCCTTCCACTCTCTCTTTTTCCTTCACAAGTCACAGGAAAAGAAGGATGTTTTGAAGGTGTTTGTATGAAATGTTTCTCACGGGTTCACTCACACACACAGTCCTCTGTTTTTTGACCAAGACTTTGCAACCATTTAAACACTTGTGAGGCGGTGAATGAGGCTTCCACAGCCTTCCAGACAAGGGACAAGTGTCCTTGAAATATTGGGCACAAATCCCAAGGCAAAGGAAAAGACCAAAATACCCTTTGTGCCAAATTACAAAAATGCCCCTCAACTTCTGAGCTTCATGACTTCCCCGTCGAACGTCAAAATTGGACATTCCACCTGTCTACAGACTCGTGACGTCCTGAACAACGTCACAGTCATCAGCCAAAGTCCGTTTGACCGCCCGAAGCAAAATTCAACAATTTTCCCAATTTCAGGGGCAAAACGATCATTTCGCAACGTCCGTCCGAAATCACTCGACTAATCATCGATTAATCGCCTCAATCCTTCATTAGTCACTAATCTAATCCCAAAATCTGGGATGGGTTGTTACAATGCTAGTCTTATGATATAGAACTCAGCTTGACGTATGAGACTAACCAATATCCACATATAAACCACTCGAGATACAGAGCCCAACTCGACGTCCGAGTGTATACTGACTTAGAATATCGAACCCTGCTCATCATCTGAGTCAGGACTAGTCTCAGGATACAGGGTCTTGCTCGATGTCTAAGGCTTACTATCATAATACTAGTCTCGGAAACTGGAGTCTCGCTCAATGTCCGAGACTAACCACGAGTCAAAGACAACATCTGTCCACAACATAATAATACACATATCTCGAGGAATATATGTTTATAATATACTTCTAAATTCTTCAACATCAACTGTACATTCATAACATATTTGCATTCCTTAAAATTCAAATCATCATTTCAAATTTCAAATTTTAACGTCAACACAATTTCCGTAAAATCTTGTAAAACACACATTTTAAATAATTTCGTAAAATTTGCCAAAATTATATAAAGATCATAATTAACCGAAATATCATCAAAATCACAGAGCCATCACATCACACGAATATCGAGAAAATATATTTATCACACACATCGATCCCATAAACCATATTTCTATTTCAGAAACTTGGGCCTACGCTTGAAACACCTTTTGCACAAAACCTCATAAAACATGCATTCAAGAAATCAATTATTTCCAAATATCATCAAGTGAAAAAAAATTAAATAATTTCATCATAATATGATTATTTTAAAAAAATTGCCATTTACTCAAAATCTCATAAATGTATACTTTAAATAATTTCATAAAATCATCGTAAATTATTTAAAAATCATAATAAAGCTATTATCATATAAATCATGTAATAATATAACATGTACTCATTCCTTAAAACTCAAATTATCCTTTCAAAATTCGAATTTAAACTCACCACAATTTCCGTAAAAAAAAAATTTGTAAACGTGTACTCGAAATCCAATTAAAATTCTCAAAAGTTATTAGTAATCATTTGAAAATCAAATCGTGATTTTTCGGTAAGATAGATAATAAAAAAAAAATTTCTAAGTACGTGCAAATATTAAACAATTCACCAATATCGGAAACCAAGTCAACGCAAACCATATCAATGTATGATAAGCCTTTATTTGAGCATTATTTTATATCATTTTATACCTTTTATACTTATCTTTTAATGTAAACATGCCAAACAATATGATAAAATAATCTATTTTGTGATAAATGTGTAGAATTAGATTGATCTCAAAATTTTGACAATTTGAGCAAAAGAATCATCTCAATCAGAGTTATATCAAAAAAGTTATGATCAAAATAAAAGAGGCCACCAAAAAGATTGGAATATGTCGGTAGGAGGTGACAAGCACATATTTCATCACCTTTTTATCTCAATTTTCTTTTCATTTTACCTTTTTTTATATCCCTAATCTTACAATTTCTAACTTTTTAAAATGTTTTTAGGTACCAACCCAAGAATGTGGAGTAAAGATGTTAAATTGGAGCAAAACCGCGTAAGCTATAAAGAATGGGCCAAGATTTATAAATATTGGATCAAGATTCATCAAGATGGGTCAAAAATATGTCCATATGTGCAAGAAGGTTCAAGATTATGCCAAGATTCGTTCTTGGAGAAGTTCAAAAGAAGAAGTGGATTAAAAGTTACAAAGCAGAAATCTACCTGTGCAAATCATCCCAATTCCACGGACCATTGTGAACGGCTCAAATAGAATCAGAATGTGAGTAAGGTATGTTTGGAAAGCTCTAGAAGTCTAGTTTCCAAAGGTTCAAGAATTACTAAAATCAGAGTCCTACAGTCACAAGAATTCCTGTTTTGGTGAGGCATAGTCAGGCTGCCTGGGTAGAATTACTTGTTCTACTAGGAATTTAAGCCTTGCGCGTTTTCCAGCTGTTCAAGATCAAATTCTCATGCTTCTAGGAGATGTTTACTATATTAATTAAAAGGAAGTTGCATGGAAATAATAGGAGTCTTGTGTGTAATTCTCAAAGACAATTTCTTGCGGCATAAGGATGCAAATTGCGGCTAATAAGGATTCCTTCTAGTTTAGGATTTATATTTCTTTTTTAATTAGGAATTGAGCTAGGGACTTGTCCTATGTCTATAAATAGTTAGCTTTGATTATTTCTCAAAGGGTTCGCTCATTATTTGTACCAAAACTCTGTAAAAACCAATTCTTCTTTTCATTTAAGGCCGAAATTCTCTGTGCAAAATTAAACTACACCATCCTCTAAAATTCATGATCCTCCACTGACATATAAGGTGAATTTCTTATTGTCTCACCAAAGAGTGTCGAACCACCTAGCATCTATAGGGCGAATTCCCGAGGATTCAAAGTGTAACTCTACCTCTTTACTCCGTAGTTTTCTCTTTGCATTGGAATATCGTACTTATGGATTGATTTTTAATATTATTATGGCTTTATAATTTATTTTAATTTCAATAATCTTCCATGTGTTTCAATATCTTGGTTTTTGTTATGTTTGGATGTTGTGCTTAATGCTTGATTAGATATAGGGCGAATCCCGAGTCTAGATCATTAAAAGTGTATAGGGAGAATTCCCGAGCGCGTACTTGAGATAATATGCATGTATTTTGTAGATCTAAGGTTATGGAATTTCGTAGATTTTGGAATTGGCATAATTTATGAATGAGTTAGATTAAATATGAGTTGACCATTTAAATAATAGATTAGGTTAGATTAGGTTAGTTAATCACGTAGGATAATAGAAACAATCAACTACCCCCTAATTAATTAATCAAACAACAATCATGCTTAGGTACCCTCAATCCCTAGTTAAGAACGGTCCATACTTATCAATGCTACAATCTACAAAAAAGAGTTTTAATTTGCATATGTTTTTATTAAGTGTTGTGTGTGACTTTGTGTTTACTTTAATACTTAGTTTTTGCGTACCAATTTTTTGCGCCGTTGCCGAGGATTGGAAAAACTCTTGTGTGATTTCGTTTGTGTAAATATGTTTATAATGTAAATATCTTACTTGTGCATAAATACCATACTTACAAATATTCTCAATTTCTTATGTATATTCTTTTCTCTATCTCGCCTTCTTTTCATGTACATATTCTCACCAAACTCTCTTGAAGGAACACTCTATATGCAATTCACTTAATCTAAGGCCCATGAACTAGACTTGGGAACTCCCTTGTCAAGGAGATTACACATGAATTTGACCCTCGGATTCAAGATGGATCGATGCCTTAATTATACGCAATTTGTGAGCACGATGTGGAGTTCGAAAGAGTGCATAGACCTCGCATCGAATGAGTTGATTGAAGCACTTCGCCTAGGCTGAAGACATTAAATTCAAGCGCTTGTTGGGAGGCAGCCCAATGGAGGAGTCGACAATAGAATTGCATTCTCTTCCCTTATCTTTTAATTTTGTTTGCTTTTATTTTCTTAGTCATTTTCGTAAAACTCTATCTCATACTTGATTCTATGTCTTTACGGTCATATATTGAGGACAATGTAGGATTTAAGTGTGGGGGAGGGGTTTTCAATTTTGTGGTTAAAAAAAAATTGTTTTCAAAATCTGTTTGTTTTTCAAACTCATTTAAAAAAAAAAAATTTGTTTTCAAACATTTTTTTTAAAAAAATTGCTTTCAAAAAAATCGTATTAAAAAAAATTTTGTTTTCAAAAATTCTTTTTTTAATATTTTTTCCAAAGTTGTCACGTTTTTATTTTCAAATTGTTTTCTAAAAAGAAAATTTTCCTTTTTTTAATTACTTCTTGCAAAAATACTGATAAAAAAATATAATTTTTTTTTGTGTGTGTGTTTTAAGTTTTTGTTTTTAAGAGTTTTAGGATACCCTTAACCTGTTAATGATAATAATAATAATAAAAAAGGATAAGACATAGCTAAAAGATGATCACTACAACTTGAATTCCTTTGTTAATGATTTATGATTAAGTGTTTATGACTTGTAGTAGATGATGCATGTTAAACTGGTACAGAACAAGCATGTTAAGATTTGTATGAATCATATGAACCCTGTGTGAGCTTTAAAGCCTTATATACTTCTTTATTGAGTGATTCATAGGAGTTCGTTGTTTAACTTGATATACATATGCCTCATAACTGCTTGCCATAGATTTTAATGAACTCTAGAGTACTAGAATTTATTCCTTGTGATTTTCAAAGCTTTTAAGTCAATAAACTCTATAATCTTGGACATGATTAAGGCATTAGGGTTACCACCACATATTCAAATATCTATGTCCCTAATTATTAGCACAAGTTGTGAGCTCCCTTAGTTTAACCCCTTTTGAGCCTACATTAAGCCTTTCTTTCATCACCCTCAAAACATCTATTCACGTGAGCCTATTATAGACATCATTTACTCTTGTTTCAAAGACTTGGCTGAAGACTTCAAGATGGCGTGAAAAAGAAGATTTGATGTTTAAGGACTTGTATGTGCGTATAGAGACGGGCTTGCTCCAACTACATTGTACTACATAGAATTACCATTGAAAAAGAAATGAGAGAAAAAAAATGTGATAAAAAAAAAGAGAAAAAGAAAAAGAAATAAAGAAGCGAACAATGTTTTGAATCTCTCGAAAGGTAAATAAGTTTTGAGTTTGAGCTAAGTCCCCTATACTTGTGAATTCGGAAACATTGAAGATTTCAGCATTTTCCTTATTTGCAATGCTCAAGGACGTGTAAAGTATTTGTTAAGGACTAGCAAAGTCTAAGTGTGGGGTTATTAGAAGCACTTATGCCTATTTGATGGAGCCTTTGGTTGAGTCGTGGAACTAATTTGAACATCCCTTATCCTAAATATTCCTTGCCTCTACACCTAACCCCATTACAACCTTCAATAAAGACCTTATGATCATTGAGATGAGTAAACTTTGATTAGTTGAGTCAATCATTTGGGTAAGCTTATGGTTTTGGTTCATTTGTGCAAGTATGTTACCTTCTTATGGTTTATGTTTGAAATTTTTATGAAGTACTTACTTTCTATTATGTGAGTATCTTTCTCACATACCTTGAGTGAAAACACAAACCCTATACACATTGAGTGAAATTATGAGTGCATATCCATGTGAGTTGATTCATACTTGTTTTATTCATGTTGAGATAAATTTCACCCAGTTTTCTCATTGTCTTACATGTCAAGGCATTTTGTTATGATGTATTAACTTTTGAATTCCATATGCTATATAGCTTTTTAGTGTAAATCTTTGATGCCATACTTATGTTAATACAATTTGAGAGAAATGGTTAAGGACTTAATTGTTTTGTTTATTGTTTTCAAAAGCAAAAGAAAAATGAGTTTAAAATCCTTAGTTTGTTGTGATATTTGCTAGGGGCTAGCAAGGTTTAAGTATGGGGGAATTACTGAACCCATTTAATTAGCCCAAAAACTCATTCGGCCAGTGCCTGCCAACCAGTGGTGGAGGAATTCAGCGTACGTCTGCTGCTTGCTCATTTTCGTCTTCGGCCACCGCCTCCCGAAGATCCATCACAGCTTCCCTTGCGCGTTGGCCACTGTTGACTACGTAATTTGACTCACAATTTCGGTGGCTGACGACCGAAATTCATCCTGAAGCTTTATTCCGAGATTTGGGCATATTTTGGGATAATTCCAACTTGTTTGCACACATATTCTCCATATTGTATAAGGATTACAATCCTATTTCCTTTTGTAATAGTATTTTCACTCCTTTTACTTATAGAAAAGGTTTTTAATTAAATTTATTTAATATTTAGGAAACCTTTTTCCTTGTAGAATTTATTGTAAAGTCCTATATATTTGAGGATTAATTTTCTCCTATAAATAGAGAGGCTTAGGTCAAATTTAAATGAGGACCCATTATTCAAATACTATTGTTTTGAGCCCTCTATCGGGGCATTTAATCAATAACTTAAGGTGAATCATATTATAAGTGTTTAAACCCGCTATTGGGGCATTTATAATGTGAAAAACATATGGATGTAACTAAGGTAATTAAGGTAGAATTTCGTGATTGGTTTGATGTATGCAGGTATTGGCTTGAAGACATGGTAAGTGGATAATGGTGATCACGTGTAAATATGTAAATATACTAAGCAGGAGTAGAGTAAATAATGTGATTGTTGATTTGGATTTACTTACGTAAAAGTGTCGATTTTTTTATGAAACTAATCTACGGTTTGCAGGTACAAATTAGCATGAGTATTCGCATTTAAGTTCTTAGTAGTAAAATGTAACTTCGGTTACACACTTTCAAAAAAACCCCTTCTTTCTATTTCTTTCTACTAAATGTTTTCATACATAGGTACCCTCAATTCCTAGGTAGAATGATCCCTATTTACCAATGCTACATCTAAAAAAAAAAGTTTTTTAATTGTATACGTTTTCCTTAAGTGTTGAGTGTTACTTTAATACTTGTTTTTGCGTACCAATGTATCAACAGTAAAAAATCCCACAGAACCAACCCTACCCTGATACTTGAACACTAATCATCAAATCACATAATCACATGGTGATACAGCGTCCGAGTGGCTGCCCAGGGATACAACATCTAGGCGTAACCTCACAATTCGAGAAGGGTTGTTCATAACACAACAATATCACATATTTATAACTCATATCAATTTCATAACCCAAATCCAACTCTTGAAATCCAGGTTTAAGCCCAAAACACAAGTTATGCAAAATCCAAAAACATAATATAATGAAAATCTCGTAAATCAAGCAATAAGATAATTTTTGTAAAATCGTCAAAAATCACAAGAAAATCATATAAAATCACCGAAAACCATATAAAAATCATACTTAAGCCAACATCACTTAAATCACATATTAAAGTACTTAAAATCTAATTTAAAATTCTAGAAAATCGACAGTACTCATTTGAAAACCAATTTCACTCATATAATAACCTTGATTTTTATTCCAGATCAAACTTTAATCTCAAACCAACGTTAAACCAAGCAAGTTCACTTCATATCATTCTATAGTATCATCAAAACAACATAATCGAATCAATACCACACAAGTCATGTAAGAAAATATTTACAAAATGTTATACTCAAGACAGGAGTATTTAAAACTTATGCTCTCATACACCGTCCCTAAAAACATTTGATAATCATACACGGGCCCTTCTGCCCCTCTGACAAGTAACCCAAAATTCCAAAATTGTCCCCAACACTTGTTAGACAAGGGATGTCTCTTAGTTCTTAATACTATTTTTATCATATTCAATTAACCAAATAATGCCCTTTCCTGCGGGGTTAATGTCCACGTTCAGCTCACTAAGCCCGTCGTGAAATAAGAATTACCATTTGTACAAGAGCCTTAATCTTATTAATGTTACTATTTATACCATTACAAGCAAATTAATTATTTAATAAAGTCATTAATATTATTACATCATAATAATTTGTTTGAAAATACTTGTAATTTTGTAATATTAAATTTCATCGTAAATCACACTTAAAATACACTAATATCCAACCCTTTTTTTTTATTACTATAATAAAGTAAAGAAAATACATAGTAATTTATAAAGAGAAAAAATCATTTGTACATACCATATGTGTGTATGTACATATATATATATATACATATAAATTTCTAGTCATATTTCCTTCCACAATTTTCTTATAAATCCCTATCCATTATAATTTATTTTTAAAGACTATTAACGTCCAATTGAATTGTTAGGCTTAAATCCCTTAATTTTCTCCATATTTAATTCAAGTTTAGAATATAGACATAATACTTTGAACCACCAAACTATACACAAACGATGTCCAATTAATATGATACTTGTACCATTAAACTCAGAATCACCAAATAAAGAACTTTCGTGTTGACTGGACACTCATATACGGCGGCACGTGCCCCATGCGCCGCAAACAGTCCCCTGTGCATGGTGGGCAGGCGCCTGCACTGTTCATCATCTCCTAGCTTCAACGGGTGACCCGTTTCACTGGTTTTCGGGTCGCCCAACCTGCGAGCTAAACCCGACTATAACTCTGCCATTTAACGTCCATTTTTCATGTTCTATATATTGATTTTGATCATTGCATCCTAAAGAATGTCTCTATATACTTGAAACAACGAAAATCGTGATAAAATTTAGAGAATCTCACTTGCAAGCTTTTCCTATGTCCAACTCCTTCTTTTCTTGTCCCCAGAACGATCCCAAGGACTCCATAAACCTCCTAATATCTGTAGTTAGCCACTAGAAAGCCTAAAAACATCTTGATGGCTCACGACCAAGTTTAAACATCTATGGATATGGTTTTAGGATGTCTCGTTTGAGCCTCTCCAGCCTTTCCTAGCCCTTCTCCTTCCTAAGCTCTTCTCTTTTCTCCTTAATTTCCTTCATTCTCTCTGGTCGTTCCTCACTTTTATCCCATTTCATGGTTTTCCTCTTTTTCTTTCTTATTCGGTCAACCACCACTGATTTCCTTAAATACACACACAACCCATATTTAAATAATCAATAGGTCGGTGGATGGAACAAAAGGAAAACTTCAAGAATTCTCTAGATCAACACACATGATTCACATGTCAATTTTTAAAATTACCAAATTACCCTTTGGCTAAAATGACTAAATTCCCCTACTCTATTAGACCAAAAACGAACTTTTCCAAACTCCATTTTTAGTATGTTGTCTGTCTATGTACACAGAAGATCAAGACTTTCATAACGATCCTTACGAAACAACCCAAAAATCTCCCAGTAAAAAAGTCAACCATTGACCCGACAGGGGCAAAATGGTCATTTTCTTTTTAACTTTCCAATTTTACCCTTATCAAGGGTCTGGGCCGTTACACAGGGAAAACCAAATACAATAATAAATTATACCCAAACCCTAATCGATTTGAGAAAAATAGAAGTACCTTCTTTAAGAATGAAAGGGATGATTCCATCCATGCTCAGAGATCCTACGACAAAAAAAAACCCAAAATCAATATGAAGAACTATAACGACCCGGATCTCGAGGAAACGCAAAATTGACAAATTTTGATTTTGCCCTTTGGAAAAGTCAAAGTGTTACTTTTTGTTTGGAATGCCATTTGGGGGTTCCAGAAAGACCATTATGATGGTCTCGAGATTTTGAGGTCGTAGGCAGGCAGCATGCAAGAATCGAGGAAAGATTAGATGAAATTGATTGTTTTGCCCCTAAGTCAAAGGGTTGACTGTTCTTGGTCAAAGTCAAAATGTTGAATTTTTATCGGGACTTCGTTTAGGTGATTCGAGAGAACCGTTATGAAGGTCTCGGCCTCTTGAGTACATCGGCAGGTGGTACGTAGGAAACAGAGTTCTAACGATTTTGATTCAGGTCTAGGTTATGTTGGGGCAATATGGTAATTTTGCAAGGAGGAGCATTTTGGAAATTTCTTCTAGGAGATTTGTTTTCTATTTGGCTAATTGGGGTGTGACACGTGTGCTTATCCCTTTAATCGTCGTGTCACTGTCTGTGTATGTGTGTGCTTGATATTTAGATAGTTTTGTGTGTGTTTTGTATGAGAGATGGTTCGGCCGAAAGAGAAAAACAGAGGAAAACTGGGGAGAAGGAGATCAGGGGAGAAAAAGAGAGGGAAGAGAAGAGAGTGAAACTAGGAAGACAAAGAGTCAGAAATAGAAAGAAAGGTTGGACATGGTTGAGAGTTCGTGAAACAAACTGAACCCGTGAATGGCTCTTTTTGAGTTTGAGATTTGTTGAGCTTGTTTTCGATGAGGGAGCTCGAAACCAAGCTTGCAGTTAGGCGACCCGAATAACAGAGAAGTCGGGTTAAGAAGAAGGTGAACAGTACCCTAGTACTGTAGCAGCGCGTGACTTCCAAGCGCAGCCAATTTGGGCGGCGCGTGGTGCATGTTCTTGAGATGCGAGCAACATGAAAGTTTGAATGTTCGATGCTACGAATCAAATGGTACAAGTTTTGAGTCAATCGGACATCGTTTTTGGGTAGTTTTGGGTGTCCGAAGGTTTAGGATTCGTTTTATTTACATTTAAAATTCCCAAAAATTATGGGATTAAATTAGAGGATATTTGGGATGATTTGTGACCCATAGATGTGAATTTTGTCAAGAATTGATATTCTCAAAAATTACGGAAAAACCTGCAAAGCGTGAATTCGATGATCCAAAGGTGTGTGAGTGGACTTTCTTTCCCTAAAATTTTATGCATGCATACTTACATGAACTAAATGTGTATATATGTGTTTTTAGTGATATTGAAGTGATTGGGCTTTTATATGGATTTTTGGGGATTTTATGAATATTTTATTATTATGCGTTTTTGAGGATTTCTGTAACAATCCGTCCCGAGTTTATGAGATTGATTAAGGACTAATTAAGGATTATCGGGACTAATCGGGAATTAATCGAGGATCTTTCAGACAGTCGACGTAAAATTACGATTTTACCCCTAGAATGGGCAAAATATTGACTTTTAACCCGAGAGATTAAATGCACAAGGACAGTCGAATTCGGACATCGGAAAAAAAAAAGTTATGGTTCACGAAAGAAATCGGGAACTATTCACATTTTACGAGGAAAATGTACAACTGTCAGATTTGGATTGGGTAAAAATCTGGGTTGACCATTTGATGAGTGACAAATGTCACCCATCTAATCATCCCATTTACCCATGTTTTTGGGATCCAACATCATTCATCTTCTTTGTTTCCTTTGTAACCCGAAACCCATACAACCCAAAAACCCACACACACAATCACCAATCCTCATCCTTTGCAACTGGAGTGAACAGGAAAGTGAGAGAGTGAGACCAGACAAGTTGAACGGCGACAACAGTTTGGACAACCGTGGACGGTGGACAGAAACCCATGAAGGTAAGTTTTTAAGTTCAAATTTCAAAATCAAGATTTAGGGATTTTTGGATTGTTTGGTTGATCGCAACGTGTTCCTAGGACACAGACAAACACAAAGGGACAAACGGGAAGGATTAAGGTGGGTGGAATGGACCTAGGGAAGGCCTGAAAGTTCAACCGAAAACCTTGAGCTTGGGCAGGTAACTTCTAGAGACGCAATTATGTGAAATTCCTTCTTGATCTCTACACACAATAACTAAAATCAAACGGGGTTAAGGTTGAATCCCGCCCGGGGGGGGGGGGGGGGGGGGGGGTGGTTCAACCATAAACGTTCCGATGCTTAAGTCAGCATTCTGAGAGAATTAACCGGCAGAGTGTTTGCAGGAGTTTTTGATTACTTTTGAAAGTGAGATGATGTCTTCAATTTATAGAAAAGCCTTGAGGGCCACCGGAGCATCTGATTGGTTGAAGGAGAAAGTGTCAAATAAGTGATTGTACCGAGTGTAATCACTTATTCATTAATAAATAAATAATTCGTTGGGAAGTTATTTATTGTCCGTATTGATCTGATCAGTTAATATATTTAGATGGTACATAGATTAAATTAATGCGAAGATCATAACGTGTCGACGTTAATTTTACCAAGGGTAATATTGGCATCATGGGAATTATTGGCCACGCGGTAACTACAGAATAATCCAGTAATTTATGGTTCCACAAATGCCCCCATATCGCTTAGAAATTCGGGGAATCCTAAAGGATGCAATTTTAATTGTGGTCCCGATAAACTATTTTTTTTCATGGGAGTAGGACTCCGTTTCGCTTCGAATGGTTGAAGTTCTGGTAGACCTCGATCTTGTCTCAATAAGAAATTCTTTGGACTTGTAGTCCTACTTTGAGTTGACTTTTAGAGCCCATTTGATGATTAAGGTTTAATTGTTTCTTTATTTAATGGAGGTCGTGACCTTCATTTTTAATAAAGAAAGACTAAACCCTAATATTAGTCTTGGTGAAAAAAAATGGTGGTTGGTTGCTTGTTGCAGACTTAAGTCTCAATGTGAAGACATAAGAAGGCAATTGAGACGCTGATGTTGATTGAGAGGAAGAAAATCTGCAACAAGGGATGAAGGTGTCAGTTAGCGGAGTTGGAGTAGCAAACCTGTCGGGAGTGGAAGTGGCTGGCGGCAGGACTAACGTCAAGAGACGTCAGCGTGTCTGGGTGGCTGCTAAACTGTGTTCGCCACGCAGGTTCTGGCAAAGAGAAAGGCAGATAGTGGACCCCGCAGGCAGAGAAAACTGAGATGCAGCGTCTTTTCGGCCAGGCTAAATGGATTTGTAGTTTCAAGGACAACTACTTTTTCTACCGAATTTTGTAACTTGTTTTTTTTCAAGCGGTAGTTTTTTTTCCTTACTACTATTGAGTAGCTTTATGATATATATATATATATTTCCTTTTAGCTGTTACGATAGCATGCTTGCTTTGTACCAATATAATATATATAATTAAATAAATATATATTTTTGTTTTTTGTTTTGTTTTTGTTCATCTTTGATTCATTTGTAGATTCCGGGAGCTGTAGATGTCCGATTGCAACGATTTAAGTGGTGGTGCGCTCTACTCTCCGAGACGATCATTTCATGATGCGTGATGGCATACTTTTGGTGGGGTCTCAAAGAACTCATTTTTATGGAGCAACCGTCATAAGACCATCTAGTGGCGTATCCGAAACTTGTTGTAGCTTCCGACTTCAATAGATGATGGACTTGACTTCAAGATGCTCCTGCAATTTACATGCTCGTGGTACTTTGTGGATAGAAGAGGGCGCATTGATAGACGTGTCATCTTCAAGTGCAGGTGGAGCCAACATCAAGACCTTCAACAGGGGAGGCGTGAAGTTCCATGACTTGAAGTGAGGTGAGTCACAAGGCGATGCACATTCCAGCTTCGAGGCGAGGCACGTTACACTGCAGTGATGGTCATGCTATGGTGCAAGGCGAGGTGCTGCAAGGCAAGACATGGTCGGAGTGTGAAGTGATGCATCAAATTACGTGAGGCATTCTTTCCAATGTCCATGCAAGTGGCACTTGGTTGATAGAATATCTCAGTGCATGAAATGCCAAGCGCACCATGACCTGTCGAGGCTTTTATAAGCAAGAGAGAGGTAACCCATGAATTGAAGTAAGGCGTGTCTCAACCCAAGGTGGGGTGTGCCCTAGCTGCTAGGCAAGGCCAGGTGCAGTAGAATGCAAGGTGTGGTGTGTTACAACTGCGAGGCGAGGTATGGTGCAATTACACGACGAGGCATGCTGCAAGTGTGAGGCGAGGTATTCTACATCCAAGGCTTGGTGTGCCATAACTCAAGGCAAGTTAAGGTTAGAGAGAGGTGATGCGCTAGATGACACGAGGTTGTCTTTCCAATGACCGTGCTCTTGGTGTTTGGTGGATAGAAAAGCTGAGCGCATTGATGAACTTGTCATCTTCAGGTGCAGGTGAAGCTAACATCGAGGCTTTCAATGAAGGAGACAAAGGGTCCCATCACTTGGAGTGCGACGTGTGACAACCCAACATGAGGCTTGTTCCAGCTGCAAGGTATTGTGTGTTGCAGCTACAAGGTGAGATGTGCTTCATCATCAAAGCAAGGTTTTCCATGACATGAGGCAAAATGCATATGGTGCCATGAAGTAACTGAAGAACAGTGACCTGAAGACACGTACTGCAAAGGTTGTCAAGGCATGGATGATGCTGCCACCATTACTTCCGTGAAGTCAAGCGATGCTAAAATGGGTTGTTGGAGCTACAATTTCCATTTCAGATACTGCTGGATTTATCCTTCTGAAGCTTCACTTAGTGAAAGTGGCCATTGATCTCGAGGCAAGTGGCATGAAGGCACAAAGCGCACCATGGCTTCGTTCCATCCAAAGTTGAAGTTGCTTCTGCATAGTCAACCAGTAGCTGAGTTGCTTTCATGGAGTCAAGCTACACTGATATTTCTTTCACAAAGCCAACTGTGCAGGAAGAAGGCCACGGACGATGCGTCACTGGAAGTCCATGATGGAATGATCGAAGGTCTCCAAGGTTTTCTCATAGGTTGATGGAGAGACTTTAAGGTCGTGTCGGCTCTGATGATGAGCTTCATGGTTCTTCATGGCTCATAGCTTGATCTTAACGTTGAATATATGTTTGTGCATTCAACTTGTAAATTTCCAACTTCTTTAATTTTCATTAATAGAAGCCTTCCATTTTTTGGAGTGTTTTGTGATTTTCGGCAGATTTGACCTTTGTGTAGTAAATTTGATCTTTTGACTTCGTTTTAGCTCTGAATTGAGTGCCGGTTGTGGCGTTGAAAATCTGACTTCCGTACCTTTTTGGCGCCATCAAGCTCTCTTCAAGGAAGTAAAATTTGAGCTTGGTACATTCGAATGAATCTCGAAGTTGTGTGCTGGAATTTGTAGTGGCTCGCACTAAGAAATTTGCCCAAGATTTGTCATGACATGACCCGGTTGTTACTCCCCTTGGTGGTGATGGGAAGCGATATTTAGTAGCTTTTCCAATTCCAGCAAGTCTATTTTTTTGGGTATGAGGGATAGATCCTTGGGAATGTGCTTGAGTAGTATGTACCTCATTGTTAGCCAATCACATTGAACTTAGTCGTTGAGTTCCTTGAGGTGAAGACTTAGCTCTTCGAGGTGAAGGCTACACGTTACCCTTTGGAGAGGTGCTTCGAGTCCTTCGTAGGTGAAGTCGTTGAGTGTTTTGCCAGTGGAAGCCTTCGGTGCTTCATAGGGCACAAGTGTTGATAGGTTGTGGGCTGAAGGCATTATGGCTTTGACGAACAAGGATGTTGATGCATCACAGACGATTACCTTGATGTGCGGTGGGGTGATTAACTTGACTCGTTACGGGGCTATTTCCGTGATGCGTCGCGGGGCCATTGCCTTGATGCTTCGCAAGTGATGCGTTGCTTCGTGTGTGAAGGCTTGGTTACTTCATGAGATGAAGGTGTTGATGCGTCATGGATAAAGGCATGTAGTGCTTTGCATGGTGAAGGCTTGGAATGCTTCGCGGGGTGAAGGCTTGGAGTGGTTCGCGGGGCGAAGGCATGAAGTGCTTTGCGGGGCGAAGGCTTGGAGTGCTTTGTATGACGAAGGCTTGAAGTGCTCCGCATGGCGAAGGTTTGGAGTACTTCGAATGGCAAATTCTTAGAGTGCTTCGCAGGACGAAGGCTTTGTGTGCTTTGCAGGGCAAAGGCTTGGGTGCTTCACATGGCAAAGACTTAGAGTGCTTCATGTAACAAAGGCTTGGAGTACTTCGCGTGGGGAACGCTTGGAGTGCTTTGTGGGGCGAAGGCTTGGAGTGCTTCATATAGCGAAGCCTTGAAGTGCTCTATATGACGAAGGCTTGGAATGCTCCGCATGGTGAAGGCTTAGAGTGCTTGGCGGGGCGAAGTCTTTGTATGCTTTGCAGGACAATGGCTTGGGTACTTCACATGGTGAAGGTTTGCAGTGCTTCACGTGACAAAGGTTAAAAGTGCTTCGCGTGGCGAAGGCTGAAAGTGCTTCGCGTGGTGAAGGTAAAGACTCGAGTGCTTTGCATGGCAAAGGCTTAGTACGCTTCGTATGGCGAAGGCTTGGAGTGCTTCACATGGCGAAGGTGTAGAATGCTTTGCGTGGCGAAGGATTGAGTGCTTTGCATGGCGAAGGCTTGAGTGCTTTACGTGGAAAATAAGTAGTATGCTTTGTGTCGCGAAGGCTTAGTGCTTTCAAAACAACGTGTAGGCGATAAGACAATTTCATTAGGCATTAAACATCTTGAATCTTATTGAAAGATACTATGTGAGCAAAGTAGGCATCGAGCCGAATTTTAATCATAAACTTTGTGTCTTTGGTGATGACTTGGTCATTGATTTAGTTTCCTAGTTGTTCCCTGCAACTCAGACTCAGCAATGATAGTGTCCACGCGGATCATCTTTTGTGTGGGTTCCTGGGGGCCTTTGTCTCCTAGACGTTCCGTTACCTTTTTTCCTAACGTACTCGGTGTATTGTCCTTCCTTCAAGAGGTCCCAGAGGTATCTTTCGAAGGTTCGGCAGAAGCTTATGTCGTGCCCATAGCAATTGTGATAGGCACACCATTTTGTCTTGTCGGCCCTCTCTTGGTCACCTTTGACTGGAGCTGGTCTTTCGAACTACAGTTTTTCATTTCTCTGATTGTATATTTGGAGGACGGGTACCGAAAATTGCATGTTTGGCTTTGCACCAGCAAATGTATTAGATGATGCGTTCCCTTTGCGTTTGTTGGCTTTCTCGACTGAGTTACCATGGTGGGCGCCATTCTTTGGCTCCGCAAAAACTTTTGTGGGATGTCCACCTTCCTCGATGTGGTTGGCGACATGTGTGGTGTTTTTCTCGTCCTCCTGGCATGCATGTCGTTCTTCTAGGGACAATATCTTGGTGAGACTTCAGGCGTTGCACATGACGATGTCTCCATAGAGCTAGCTCTCCCGCGGTAGGCCCTGCTTGAATGCCATGGCCGCAACGAGATCATTGCATCCTACAATGAGGGACTTTTCTTCGCAATACCTCTGGATGTATTATCGCAAGGTTTCCTTAGACCTCTTTTGGATGGTGAAGAGGTGGTCATTCTTGACTTCGACGGTGTGAAGCTGTGAGTACTCCTTCACGAAGGTAAGGGCCAACTCTTCGAAGGAAGCGATTAATCTTTGGGGGAGATGGTTGAACCATGTCGTCGCTTGACCTTGCAGCGAGGCTTGGAAAACTTTGCACATGAGCGCGTCGTTGTGTCTGTGAGGTACCATGATCCCCCGATAGTAATTGATGTGCTTTAGTGGGTCGGAGGTTCCTTTGTACTGATTGAAGTTGGGAGTTGAAAATCGTTGCGAGAACGGCTTCTCCTCAATGTCCCTCACGAACGGCGAAGATGATGACGTCTATGTTTGGCGTCGAAGGTCATCTTCTAAGTCTCCATCGCGCTGAACCCCCTGGAGCGGTCGATCTAGCATCCTCCGGATGTCTTCAGCGTGCAATGGACCTTCGTGAAGGGGATTTCCGCGCCGGGTCAAATGGCATCGGCTCCCTCGAGTTGCAGTTGGCATGGTACTCGGGCGCGCTGGCGAGTAAGTCTCATCCTCCTCGCTGCGATTGTCCGTGTTCCTAGGAAATTTTTGGGTTGTTTCGTAAGGATCGTTACGAAGGTTTTGATCTTTTGTGTACATAGAAAAAAAGTTCATTTTTGGTCTAATAGAGTAGGGGAATTTAGTAATTTTGGCCAAAGGGTAATTTGGTAATTTTAAAAATTGACATGTGAATCATGTGTGTTGATTTAGAGAATTCTTGATGTTTTCCTTTTGTTGCATCCACCGACCTACTGATTATTTAAATATGGGTTGTGTGTGTATTTAAGGAAATCAGTGGTGGTTGACCGAATAAGAAAGAAAAAGAGGAAAAACATGAAATGGGATAAAAGTGAGGAACGACCAGAGAGAATGAAGGAAATTAAGGAGAAAAGAGAAGAGCTTAGGAAGGAGAAGGGCTAGGAAAGACTGGAGAGGCTCAAACGAGACATCCTAAAACCATATCCATGGATGTTCAAACTTGGTCGTGGGCCATCAAGATGTTTTTAGGCCTTCTAGTGGCTAACTACAGATATTAGGAGGTTTATGGAGTGCTTGGGATCGTTCTGGGACAAGAAAAGAAGGAGTTGGACATAGGAAATCTTGCAAGTGAGATTCTCTAAATTTTATCACGATTTTCGTTGTTTCAAGTATATAGAGACATTCTTTAGGATGAAATGATCAAAATCAATATATAAACATGTAAATTGGAATGGCAGAGTTTTAGTCGGGTTTAGTTCGCAGGTCGAGCGACCCGAAAACCAGTGAAACAGGTCACCCGTTGAAGCTAGGAGATGATGAACAGTGCAGCGCGTGCCCACCATGCGCAAGGGACTGTGGCGGCGCGTGGGGCACGTGCCGCCGTATATGAGTGTTCAGTCAACACGAAAGTTCTTTATTTGGTGATTTTGAGTTTAATGGTACAAGTATCATATTAATTGGACATCGTTTGTGTATAGTTTGGAGGTTCAAAGTATTTTGTCTATATTCTAAACTTGAATTAAATATGGAGAAAATTAAGGGATTTAAGCCTAACAATTCAATTGGACGTTAATAGTCTTTAAAAATAAATTATAATGGATAGGAATTTATAAGAAAATTGTGGAAGGAAATATGACTAGAAATTTATATGTATGTATATATATATATATATGTACATACACACATATGGTATGTACAAATGATTTTTTCTCTTTATAAATTACTATGTATTTTCCTTACTTTATTATAGTAATAAAAAAAAGGGGGTTGGATATTAGTGTATTTTAAGGGTGGTTCACGATGAAATTTAATATTACAAAATTACAAGTATTTTCAAACAAATTATTATGATGTAATAATATTAATGACTTTATTAAATAATTAGTATTCTTGTAATGGTATAAATAGTAACATTAATAAGATTAAGGCTCTTGTACAAATGTTAGTTTTTATCTCATGACGTGGTTAGTGAGCTGGACGTGGGCATTAACCCCGCAAGAAAGGGCATTATTTGGTTAATTGAATATGATAAAAATAGTATTAATAACTAAGAGACATCCCTTGTCTGACAAGTGTTGGGGGCAATTTTGGAGTTTTGGGTTACTTGTCAGAGGGGGAGAAGGGCCCGTGTATGATTATCAAGTGTTTTTAGGGACGGTGTATGAGAGCATAAGTTTTAAATACTCCTGTCTTGAGTATAAAATTTTGTAAATATTTTCTTACATGACTTGTGTGATATTGATTCGATTATGTTGTTTTGATGATACTATGGAATGATATGAAGTGAACTTGTTTGGTTTAACGTTGGTTTGAGATTAAAGTTTGATCTGGAATAAAAATCAGGGTTATTATATGAGTGAAATTGGTTTTCATATGAGTATTGTCGATTTTCTAGAATTTTAGTGATTTTGGCTTGAGTATGATTTTTATATGGTTTTCGGTGATTTTATATGATTTTCTTCTGATTTTTGACGATTTTACAAAAATTATATTCTTGCTCGATTTACGAGATTTTCGTTAGATTACGTTTTCGGATTTTGCATAACTTGTGTTTTGGGCTTAAACCTAGATTTTAAGAGTTGGATTTGGGTTATGAAATTGATATGAGTTATAAATATGTGATATTGTTGTGTTATGAACAACCCTTCTCGGATTGTGAGGTTAAGCCGAGATGTTGTATCCCTGGGCGGCCACTCAGACGCTGTATCCCTGAGTGATTATGTGATTTGATGATTAGTGTTCAAGTATCGGGGTAGGGTTGGTTATGTGGGATTTTTTACTGTTGATACATTGATACGCAAAAACCAAGCATTAAAGTAACACTCAACAATTAAGGAAAACGTATACAACTAATTTTTTTTTTTTGTAGATGTAGCATTGGTAAATAGGGATCATTCTACCTAGGAATTGAGGGTACCTATGTATGAAAACATTTAGTAGAAAGAAATAGAAAGAAGGGGGGTTTTTTGAAAGTGTGTAACCGAAGTTACGTTTTACTACTAAGAACTTAAATGTGAATACTCATGCTAATTTGTACCTGCAAACCGTAGATTAGTTTCATAGAAAAAACCGACACTTTTACGTAAGTAAATCCAAATCAACAATCACATTATTTACTCTACTTCTGCTTAGTATATTTACATATTTACACGTGATCACCATTATCCACTTACCATGTCTTCATGCCAATACTTGCATACATCAAACCAATCACAAAATTCTACATTAATTACCTTAGTTACATCCATATGTTTTTCACATTATAAATGCCCCAATAGCGGGTTTAAACACTTATAATATGATTCACCTTAAGTTATTGATTAAATGCCCCGATAGAGGGCTCAAACATTCAATCTCTTCAATCTTATCTTAAATTCCCCGATAGCGGGTTCAAACACTTAAAATAGAAATTAAAGATTAAGCACCAAAACATAAAGAGTAATCAAGATTCATAAAGTAAAACACAAGGAGATTGAATTTTAGTTTACATGCATCAGAAGACATAAACTATCACAAATATTGCATTACAATCACTTCTAAGATTTAATTCAAGATTTTAGGGGAAAAGAAAGTAATTACACTTTTTGGAATCCAAGAATAACTTGCTACGCCAGAAGTCGATGGGAGATGAATTGTTATTCTCAAAATTATCCGAATAAAAAAAGGAACTTTGCAAAGATGAATAAACGTAAGGAAAATAGCTATAAACTCTTTTATTGAATCAATGGAAGTTGGCTAGGTTTAATATCTTAGGAAAAACAATAGTATTTGAATAATGGGTCTTCATTTACATTTGGCCTAAGCCTCTCTATTTATAGGAGAAAATTAATCTTCAAATATATAGGAGTTTACAATAAATTCTACAAGGAAAAAGGTTTCTTAAATATTAAATAAATCTAATTAAAACCTTTCCTACAAGTAAAAGGAGTGAAAATACTATTACAAAAGGAAATAGGATTGGAATCCTTATACAATATGGAGAATAAGTGTGAAAACAAGTTGGAATTGTCCCAAAATATGCCTAAATCTAGGAATAAAGCTTCAGGATGAATTTCGGTGGTCAGCCACCGAAATTGTGAGTCAAATTATGCAGTCAACAGTGGTCAACGCGCAAGGGAAGCTGTGGTGGATCTTCGGGAAGCGGTGGCCGAAAACGAAAAGGAGCGAGCAGCAGACGTACACTGAATTCCTCCGCCGCTGGTCAGCAGGTGCTGGCCAAATGAGTTTTTGGGCTAATTTAATGGGTTCAGTAATTCCCCCATACTTAAACCTTGCTAGCCCATAGCAAATATCACAACAAATTAAGGATTTGAAATCATTTTTCTTTTGCTTTTGAAAACAATAAACAAAACAATTAAGCCCTTAACTATTTGTTTCAAATTGTATTAATATAAGTATGGCATCAAAGATTTACACTAAAAAGCTATATAGCATTTGGAATTCAAAAGTTAATACATCATAACAAAATGCCTTGCAATATAAGACAATGAGAAAACTTGGAGAAATGTATCTCAACATGAATAAAACAAGTATGAATCAACTCACATGGATATGCACTCATAATTCATTTAATGTTTATAGGGTTTGTGTTTGCACTCAAGGTATGCGAGAAAGATACTCACATAACAGAAAGTAAGTACTTCATAAAAATTTCAAACATAAACCATAAGAAGGTAACTTACTTGCACAAATGAACTAAAACCATAAGCTTACCCAAATGATTGACTCAACTAATCAAAGTTTACTCATCTCAATGATCATAAGGTCTTTATTGAAGGTTGTAATGGGGTTAGGTGTAGAGGCAAGGAATATTTAGGATAAGTGATGTTCAAATTAGTTCCACGACACAACCAAAGGCTCCATCAAATAGGCATAAGTGCTTCTAATACCTCCACACTTAGACTTTACTAGTCCTTAACAAATACTTTACACGTCCTTGAGCATTGCAAATAAGGCAAATGCCGAAATCTTCAATGTTTCCGAATTCACAAGTATAAGGGACTTAACTCAAACTCAAAACTTATTTACCTTTCGAGAGATTCAAAACATTGTTCACTTCTTTTTCTCTCTTTTTTTATCACATTTTTTTCTCTCATTTATTTTTCAATGGTAATTCTATGTAGTACAATGTAGTTGGAGCAAGCTCGTCTCTATACGCACATACAAGTCCTTAAACATCAAATCTTCTTTTTCACGCCATCTTGAAGTCTTCAACCAAGTCTTTGGAACAAGGGTAAATGATGTCTATAATAGGCTCACGTGAATAGATGTTTTGAGGGTGATGAAAGAAAGGCTTAATTTAGGGTCAAAGGGGGTTAAACTAAGGGAGCTCATTAAAATCTATGGCAAGCAGCTATGAGGCATATGTATATCAATTTAAACAAAGAATTCTTATGAATCACTCAACAAAGAAGTATATAAGGCTTTAAAGCTCACATAGGGTTCATATGATTCATACAAATCTTAACATGCTTGTTCTGTACCAGTTTAACATGCATCATCTACTACAAGTTATAAACACTTAATCATAAAGCATTAACAAAGGAATTCAAGTTGTAGTGATCATCTTTTAGCTATATCTTATCCTTTATTATTATTATTATTATCATTAACAGGTTAAGGGTATCCTAAAACTCTTAAAAACAAAAACTTAACACACACAAAAAAAAATTATATTTTTTATCCATATTTTTGCAAGAAGTAATTAAAAAATGAAAATTTTCTTTTTAGAAAACAATTTGAAAAAAAAATGTGACAACTTTGGAAAAAAATATTAAAAAAAATAATTTTTGAAAACAATTTTTTTTTAAACGATTTTTTTGAAAAGCAATTTTTTTTTAAAAAAAAAAGTTTGAAAGCAAATTTTTTTTTTTAAAAAAAAACGAGTTTGAAAAACAAACAGATTTTGAAAACAATTTTTTTTTAAACCACAAAATTGAAAACCCCTCCCCCACACTTAAATCCTACATTGTCCTCAATATATGACAGTAAAGGAATAGAATCAAGTATGAGATAGAGTTTTACTAAAATGACTTAGAAAATAAAAGCAAACAAAAATTAAACGATAAGGGAAGAGAATGCAAATCTATTGTCGACTCCTCCATTAGGTTGCCTCCCAACAAGCGCTTGAATTTAACGTCTTCAGCCTAAAGTGCTTCAATCAACTCATTCGATGCCAGGTCTATGCACTCTTTCGAACTCCACATCGTGCTCACAAATTGCCTCTAATTAAGGCATCGATCCATCTTGAATCCGAGGGTCAAATTCATGTGTAATCTCCTTGACAAGGGAGTTCCCAAGTCTAGTTCATGGGCCTTAGATTAAGTGAATTGCATATAGAGTGTTCCTTCAAGAGAGTTTGGTGAGAATATGTACATGAAAAGAAGGCGAGATAGAGAAAAGAATATACATAAGAAATTGAGAATATTTATAAGTATGGTATTTATGCACAAGTAAGATATTTACATTATAAACATATTTACACAAACGAAATCACACAAGAGTTTTTTCAATCCTCGGCAACGGCGCAAAAAATTGGTACGCTAAAACTAAGTATTAAAGTAAACACAAAGTCACACACAACACTTAATAAAAACATATGCAAATTAAAACTTTTTTTTGTAGATTGTAGCATTGATAAGTATGGACCGTTCTTAACTAGGGATTGAGGGTACCTAAGCATGATTGTTGTTTGATTAATTAATTAGGGGGTAGTTGATTGTTTCTATTATCCTACGTGATTAACTAACCTAATCTAACCTAATCTATTATTTAAATGATCAACTCATCTTTAATCTAACTCATTCATAAATTATGCCAATTCCAAAATCTACGAAATTCCATAACCTTAGATCTATAAAATACATGCATATTATCTCAAGTACGCGCTCGGGAATTCTCCCTATACACTTTCAATGATCTAGACTCGGGAATTCGCCCTATATCTAATCAAGCATTAAGCATAACATCCAAACATAACAAAAACCAAGATATTGAAACACATGGAAGATTATTGAAATTAAAATAAATTATAAAACCATAATAATATTAAGAATCAATCCATAAGTACGATATTCCAATGAAAAGAGAAAACTACGGAGTAAAGAGGTAGAGTTACACTTTGAATCCTCGAGAATTCGCCCTATAGATGCTAGGTGGTTCGACACTCTTTGGTGAGACACTCAAAAATTCACCTTATATGTCAGTGGAGGATGATGAATTGTAGAAGATGGTGTAGTTTAATTTTGCACAGAGAATTTCGGCCTTAAAAGAAAAGAAGAATTGGTTTTTACAGAGTTTTGGTACAAATAATGAGCGGACCCTTTGAAAAATAATCAAAGCTAACTATTTATAGACATAGGACAAGTCCCCAGCTCAATTCCTAATTAAAAAGAAATATAAATCCTAAACTAGAAGGAATCCTAATTTGCCGCAATTTGCATCCTTGTGCCTCAAGAAATTGTCTTTGAGAATTACACACAAGACCCTTATTATTTCCATGCAACTTCCTTTTAATTAATACAGTAAACATCTCCTAGAAGCATGAGAATTTGATCTTGAACAACTGGAAAACGCGCAAGGCTTAAATTCCTAGTAGAACAAGTAATTCTACCTGGGCAACCTGACTATGCCTCACAAAAACAGGAATTCTTGTGGTTGTAGGACTCTGATTTTAGTAATTCTTGAAACTTTGGAAACTAGACTTCTAGAGCTTTCCAAACATACCTTACTCACATTCTGATTCTATTTGAGCCGTTCACAGTGGTCCGTGCACAGGCAGATTTCTGCTTTGTAACTTTTAATCCACTTCTTCTTTTGAACTTTTCCAAGAACGAATCTTGGCATAATGTTGAACCTTCTTGCACATATGGACATATTTTTGACCCATCTTGATGAATCTTGATATCTTGGCCCATTCATTATAGCTTATGCGGTTTTGCTCCAATTTAAAATCTTTACTCCACATTCTTGGGTTGGTACCTAAAAACATTAAAAAAACTTAGAAATTGTAAAATTAGGGATATAAAAAAAGTAAAATGAAAAGAAAATTGAGATAAAAAGGTGATGAAATATGTGCTTATCACCTCCTACCGACATATTCCAATCTTTTTGGTGGCCTCTTTTATTTTGATCATAACTTTTTTGATATAACTCTGATTGAGATGATTCTTTTGCTCAAATTCTCAAAATTCCGAGATCAATCTAATTCTACACATTTATCACAAAATAGATTATTTTATCATATTGTTTGGCATTTTTACATTAAAAGATAAGTATAAAAAGTATAAAATGATATAAAATAATGCTCAAATAAAGGCTTATCATACATTGATATGGTTTGCGTTGACTTGGTTTCCGATATTGGTGAATTGTTTAATATTTGCACGTACTTAGAAATTTTTTTTTATTATCTATCTTATTGAAAAATCACGATTTGATTTTCAAATGATTACTAATAACTTTTGAGAATTTTAATTGGATTTTGAGTACACGTTTAACAATTTTTTATTACGGAAATTGTGGTGAGTTTAAATTCGAATTTTGAAAAGATAATTTGAGTTTTAAGGAATGAGTACATGTTATATTATTACATGATTTATATGATAATGGCTTTATTATGATTTTTAAATAATTTACGATGATTTTATAAAATTATTTAAAGTATACATTTATGAGATTTTGAGTGAATGGCAATTTTTTAAAAATAATGATATTATGATGAAATGATTTTTTTTTTTTCACTTGATGATATTTGGAAATAATTGATTTCATGAATGAATGTTTTATGGGGTTTTGTGCAAAAGGTGTTTCAGGCGTAGGCCCAATTTTCTGAAATAGAAATATGGTTTATGGGATCGATGTGTGTGATAAGTATATTTTCTCGATATTCGTGTGATGTGATGGCTCTGTGATTTTGATGATATTTTGGTTAATTATGATCTTTATATAATTTTGGCAAATTTTACGAAATTATTTAAAATACGTGTTTTACAAGATTTTATGGAAGTTGTGTTGACGTTAAAATTTGAAATTTGAAATGATGATTTGAATTTTAAGGAATGCAAATATGTTATGAATGTACAGTTGACGTTGAAGAATTTATAAGTATATTATAAACATATATTCCTCGATATCTGTGTATTATTATGTTGTGGAAAAATGTTGTCTTTGACTCGTGGTTAGTCTCGGACATCGAGCGAGACTCCAGTTTCCGAGACTAGTATTCTGATAGTAAGCCTTAGACATCGAGCAAGGCCCTGTATCCTGAGACTGGTACTGATACTGACTCAGACGCCGAGCAGGGTTCGATATCCTGAGTTAGTATACACTCGGACGTCGAGTTGGGCTCTGTATCTTGAGTGGTTTATATGTGGATATTAGTTAGTCTCATACGTCGAACTGAGTTCTATATCATAAGACTAGCATTGTAACGACCCATCCCAGATTTTGGGGTTAGATTAGTGACTAATGAAGGATTTATGGGATTAATCAGTGATTAGTCGAGTGATTTCGGACGGACGTTGCGAAATAATCGTTTTGCCCCTAAAATTGGGCAAATTGTTGAATTTTGCTTCGGGCGGTCAAACGGACTTTGGCTGATGACTGTGACGTAGTTCGGGACGTCATGAGTCTATAGACAGCTGGTATGTCCGATTTTGACGTTCGACGGGGAAGTTATGAAGCTCGGAAGTTGAGGGGCATTTTGGTAATTTAGCACAAAGGGTTTTTTGGTCTTTTCCTTTGCCTTGGGATTGTGCCCAAGTAGATAAGGACACTTGTCCCTTGTTTGGAAGGTTGTGAAAGCCTCATTCACCACCTCACAAGTGTTTAAATGGTTGCACAGTTTTGGTCGAAAAACAGAGGACTGTGTGTGTGAGTGAACCCATGAGAAACATTTCATACAAATACCTTAAAAACATCCTTCTTTGCCTGTGACTTGTGAAGGAAAAATAGAGAGTGGAAGGAGAAAAGTGTGATGGTGCCACCGCGTTGGGCCGTCGTGGACGGTGGCTAGCAAATCATGTAAGGAAAGTTTTGGATTTCAAAAATGGCAAGTCATGATTTCTTGGTTGTCGATCGATAATGATGATGTAAATGTGTTCTGGAGGTTACACGGAGATGATTGGGACTGAACTCATGGCTGGAGGTGGTCGGGATCATGGGAACTCGACGACGGAAAGTTGGCCGGTTTTTCTTTGAATCGAGAAGGTATGATCTCGACTTAAATTTCGTGTTTTGGAGTCGTAGGTAGATAGAGGACAACTAGACGAAGCTTTAGGAAGAAATAGGATTGAAAACGGAGTCGAAATGAGGGGAAAACCGGTCTCGCCAGTCTGGTCGAACCAGAGTTGCAGAGGACCGGTCTGGACCGAGTTTAACAGAGGTAGACGATGACTGTACAGCCGGCTTGTGACTCCCACGTGTAGTGCCTTTGAGCGGCGCGTGGGGCAGATCTAGGAGAAGTGTTCAACATGTAATTTTACGTATTCGATATAACGATCATTTTGGGACTGGTTTCGAGTCAATTGGATATCGTTTCGATATAGTTTGGGATGTCCGAATGTTTAAGGGCTAGTTTAAATACGTTTAAAATTTGGGAAAATTACGGGGATTTCATGGAAGGTTATTAAAGTGGTTAGTGACCTTAGAATGTTATTTGGACAGGTCTGGGAAGTTCCAGTGATGTTGGAGTAGCCGGAGAGGCGTATTGCACGTGTAACGAGGCGGCAACAAAGATGGTCTGTGAGTGGACTTTGCTTTCTAAATTTCAATGCATGCATAACTATTTTATATGTTTTCTATATATGATTTCTATGCTTATGATTGTGATATTTATGATTTACATAAATGCACGTATTTTGATGTGATTTATGTAATTGCACGTATTTCGAGAACATGGTTCTATGCTATGCTTCGATGATGATTTTGATGGATGGTTTTATACTGCTTATATGTATGGTGTTTGTTATTGTTTTGATGATATGATATTTGAAAGGGAATTCGGGCATGAGACCCATTTCGATATGAGATCTCAGCACAAAAACAAATATATGGGAACTAAACCCAAAACCATTTAATATGGGAACTCAGCCCAAAACCAATCCTCAGCATACCTGATGTCTAACATCCCAAATGTCACAATCAATACCGTCACGGTTCCAAAGCTACGCGTGCTACCCGAGTTCTCAATCCCAAGTCTCCCTAAGGTCCACCCAGGTTAATGACCGCAGATCAATGACTCTCCCTGGGAGGAGGTTTTAACCTCTAGCAACCTGCTCCTGAGTCACTATACGGACCGGTCGCTCTGTGTAATGACCCCTGGCAGGTAATGCTCCGTGACTAGTCCAGGATACTACGGATGTCTGGAGGAGACAACCAACCACTCCAAGATACTACGAGACGTCTGGAGGTCAACCACTTGTGAGGATGATATATGGAAACCATTTTATATATCATCTCAAATCGTTCAAAGGGCCATGCCCAGGATTTCCATAAAACCATCGTAAATCCACAAATCCAATTCCATTTAGGGTCTTCAAACCCGAAATCACATTTACAAACCACTATGGGACTCATGCCTGATATTATAACCAACTAGGCCTCAAGCCCGATCATGTAAACCAAATGGGCCTCCAGCCTGATATCTCATTAAATTAAATGGACTACAAGTCCGATAGTTTCCAAATCAAATGGGACTCATGCTCGATTCCATATTTCCAAATCCAAAACCATTCCATTAAACCATCATAGAAATACCAGCACGTATAAGCATAGTATAAAGCCTTAAATCTTGAAATACGTGCAAATATGTAAATCATCAATACCATAATCATATTAATGGAAATCATATATATAAAACATATAAAACATATACGCATGCATCATATTTATGAAACAATATCCACTCACAGATTGTCCTAAGCTATCGCCTCGATACACGTGTCATAAGCCTTCCCGAGCTAAATCACCATCTCTGGAACTTCTGGACCAGTCCAAATCATACTCGAAGGTCACTAACTACTTCAAATAGGCTAACATTGAATCCCCCAATTTTTGGGGATTTTTAAACGTATTTAAAATTGATCATAAACCTTTGGACATCCCAAACTACCCCGAAACGGTATCTGATCGACTCGAAACTTGTACCAAAATGTTCATTACATCGAAAGGATGAAAACAAATGTTGACTTTATCTCGAGAATCGGGCCCATGAGCCCTCACGAGCAGCCCAAAGGCGCTGCGCGTGAAACCCACGCGCCGGTGAACAGTGTCATCCCTGTCCTCGAGTGAACCCAGTTCACTGTAAATCCGGTTCAACCGACCGGCGAGACCAGTTCTCAACCATTTCTCAACCATTTTCGACCCTGTTAATGCCTAGAGCTTCATTTAATCATTTCCTATCAATCTATGTCCTCAAAAACGTAAAACCAGGCCAAGAAGATTACCTCCCATGATTGAACAGTGACATAAAGCTTCAAACTTGCTTCCCCGTCGATTCTGGCTGTCCCTATCCTTGTTCTCGATCCCAAACACCACGTTTGGCCACCAAAAACACATTCCAGTCATTAGAACCAATCAACAACCCCTAAAAACCCATATTCAAATTTCGAACCAAAACTTACTATTTTCGGGTTCCCAAGCCATCGTCCATGACAGTTGACGCCGTTAGTACCACGGTCATCGTCTCAGTCCCCCCTCTAACATTCCTTCACGTCCCAAAAGCAATAGATGAGGATTGAGGAATGTGGGTTTGAGTTTTTGGGATGGGTTGTACGTGGGTTCAGGTTTGGTTTGAGTGAAAATGTAAAAGTGAAGAGATGCATGTATCTGTGTAATGGGAGCAATGGAGGAGCGACACTTGTCACTCATCCCTTGGCCTGCACAAATATCTGGGCCCCACATAAGATAAAAGCAAAGTCAAGTTGCCTCGTAAAATGTGCAATAGTGCCTCTGAACTTCCATGACTCGTAAGTTTCTCGTCGAATGTTTGATTTCGACGTGTCGCCTGTCTACGGACTCGTATCGACTTGATCTGCATAATGGTCCTCGATCTATGTGCATTGGACCTCCCGGGTCACAATTCAACTTTTTACCCTCATCTAGGGGCAAAATCGTAATTGATCCCGTAAATTTGGGACGGGTCATTACAACCTTCCCTCCTGAAAGAATTTCGTGTTCGAAATTCAAACCGATCCAATTCCACAACTAAACCATGGAAAATCCAATCCTGTCTCCCACTAGGAGTACCCTCGTGTAACCGTACATATCCGACACAAACCACTGTACTCGTCGGTACCCACTGTCACCCATTCTGGCAGGTTAGCTATATTAAGTTGCCACCAAATCGGCTTTTCAGCCTGATGGTTCTTCCCATCTGAAAATCGAAGGTGACATCTTGCTTAGTGTCCGATTGGAAAACATCCTCTAAATCCTGTCGTCACAATGGCACGATTCTCTCACTAGAGTTCCATCACTACCTACCAATCCGAATCTATCGGATACCGATTCATTCCATACCCACAATATGTTAGATTGACTTCGTAAGGAAGCCATTCCCGTCCACCACTATCGTGACCAGCCAGCAACTCCTAGCTCCACTGCACTTTCGTTGCGCCACTCTGATCTCGAGTCCCCACATCGTATCTCATGTCACTCAATGGCGTACGTTGAAGTCTTGACTCACCTCGAGTCCCAAACTATCACATCAAGTGTCCCGTCGAACTGTCACTATCAGATCTAATCTGATCGCCATCTCATGTCCATCTAGGACTATCCATTCGAAAAAATATTCATACTCTCGGGGAACTCTCAACCCAACATACCGATCGACTATATTCAATTTCATCGTCCAACGTGTATTACTCTCTGGTGCACTCACATCATATTAATCATCTCGGCACTACTTAGGCATGCGTAAGGACTGCACACTAGCAACGTCCATCCACATATTACTGTTCACGCCCCAATCATCTGTCATGGCCAGACTATACTCAACGTCCTCTTGCAGTCATCGTGGTTCCCTGGCCAATAAAACTCCAGAGATAATCCAGCCAGTTCACTAACCAATCTCATTCCTTGGTTCGTTCCAAAGGTCAACCGACTCACGTCACTAAGACGTACCAATCGACCATGTTGGTTACTTGTCACCGTTTGACAACACTCCATACAATCACTGCTTCCGGAGTGGTAGTGAACCTGCCAACATCCTACTCGAGGCATCAGCTATTTATCTCTTCCTGATCGATACCCACGTATCGTCCTCATCTCATGCTTACTCACCTATCCAAGACAGACTGATATTCCTCCACATATCCAACTAGAATGGATGGATTCACAATCAACACTTATCCCCAATTCCAATACAGATCATACACACATCCCTATATCTAACCTCTGTCTTGTCATCACACCAACTATTCCAAAAGATTTTTCAACTGTCTTACAATATGATTCTCCTCTGCTCCCAGCTTAGCATAATCAGCAATACAATTCTCTCCGATAATAACCAAACCTCGGTCTCCTCAACTCACGGTCGCCACAATCATCTCAATCATCACGATCACCTCGATCGTCACCACACAACTCGATCCATTCGATCGTAGGTGGATCCACTATCAGCTCTCTCAATCAACATAACATGACCCATAATACTAGCATGGGTCCACTACCTCGGATACTCACTCGTCACGTTTGGTGACACTAAGTATCATCTGCTCTTCAAGTCACTCAAATTTGACTCACAACCTAGGTGTTCAGCTCTTACAGCCTCTTTGAACTCTCTAACTTTCATATCACTCCTCGTCATCCCACCTAGGGAAAAATCAAGGACAATCCAAGATGATGACATTAAAGTTCATCCTATGTCATCCTGCGGCACCCAGTACTATCTGCTAAAGAGCAGAAAAAGAGAAGTCTCCCTCATCGACTTCGGAATACCCATCACCAATGCGGAATCAAGCACTCTTCTCTATGTATCAATCACAACCTCTCTTGATTCCGAAGTTCCAACCTTATTGAAAATAGGTATGCTTCCAACTTGGTGTCAAGTCTAGCCTCTACACTTCCCAAATCCTCAACTCACTCGGACAACATGATATACCGCTAGACTGAAGAGTCACAACAAGCTCTTGCTGTGATCTACATCCAAATCTCGGCATACCACCATATCTGACCAATCGGCCACTAAGTCTCATGATAGTACTTACGGCATCCTTTTATACCGTTTCATCCAATCACCACTTAGTTCTTTCAATCACATCAGTTATCTCAATCATGGTTGGGTTAAAGTCCCAACACCTCACAACCATTGCTGGATTCCATCCAGTCCATCTCTATCATATCTGCCATCACGACACACCCTAAGAATCAATACTAGCCGACGAATCCCCATCGTCATGTAGTAGTAGATACCGAACATAAGCACATCACGGCTGAGATACCCACAACTCGTGGTTCGTCGTCTCCCTTCGTTATCGCAATTTCTGAGAATGTGACTTAGTCGTCTCCTATCATCATTGCATCACCGCCATGTGGGGTGCGAAGCAAACCCATCTTGAATCTCTATTCATATCGAGTAACAATCACATGCCCGCTCATATCGGAGGAACTCTGCCCCTCACAACTCACCAACTCTGGGTACAATCACCTTGACAATTCATACAAGAAAATGAATGTTCCCTGAACGTCCCCCGATTCTCAACAACCACAACTACATCCACCCCTGATGGTAGCGCCTGCCACAAACTGGTGTAGAACCGACCACCAGGAATCGCTATCGAGACTCCGCATCCAGACGCACTTGTGGATCAGATCCCATCATTTAACTTAGTCTCTAACAAATCAATCTCCAGCGAGGGTTATCGCAAACCTGGATGCTCACTGCAGCACGTCCATCCTGACCGATCCATCACTCTTGACTCCAAAGAGTCGTCATACTCCGATACTGGTATCCAATTAATTCGTAACCACAATTCGAGGACCTCCTCCACTCGTAACTTTACAGCTTCCAGTTGCTGGGCTCATAAGAAACTTGGCACAGAGTCGGGCCATACCATACCTACACAACCACAACATGTCACAATCACGGCATGCCATACCAAACCACAACTGTACCATAGCATTCTCTGCTAATCAAAATCCCTCTAGGATTCAACACACTGGAAAATGACATCTCCTGATAGGACCCGTCCCAAATCCCCCGGGATTAACGTGGGACGTGCCTACTTCTGTCTGGCACGAAGTGTCATACTAGGCATAATTCCATCCTTAGCCCAACCGGGACTACCAGATAGTGCCAGGATCTGGAGGAGGAGTGTGATGTCTCGGTCTCTATTACAGCCCGTATCCGCGATCAACCTGAAGGGCATTCAAAAACATCAAAAGTCATGAGTGGACAAAACAATTATTTTTAATAAAGAATTTTCACAAGAAGACATTTATGCCCTTCACTAAAAACATGCATGCATTCGAAAACCGTTTATCAAAACATTTACAAAACCATTTGGGCCTTGGCCCGAAACCGTAAATCAATACATGGGAACTCAGCCCCAAAACTAATCATGTGGGACTCTGCCCAAATCACGTCATGTGGGTCTCAGCCCAAAACTGTTGTTAGTGAAAACCAACCATAGAGCACGAGGTCTTAGCCCCAAACCATTTTCCAAAACATAGAACACGGGGCCTCCGCCCTAAACAACTTTCCATAAAACCTCATACATATATGCATACGTATAACCCATCCTCGGCATCTCATATGAGATGCCAAATCGGGGCACATAGCCCCTAGGGAACACATACTTGATATATATCACGATTCATCTCTATATAAGTATGCACACTACTCGGGGTCTCACTCCGAGTCTACCCCCAGGAATTCTCCGTCTGGGAGGCTCTATCTTTGGATCTAGTCTGCGCATCTCCCAGGAATCTGGTCTGTGACCACTTCATAACTCCCACTCCTAGAATGGGCTCCCTATAGGGATACTCATTCCGGGTACTGGACCGTGACTCTCCAGGTCGCCGTCTGGAGGAGACCAATCAAATCGCGTTGGAGGGTATATACATTTTCAAAATACTTTCTTTCTCAACTGGGTTTTATACCCGAATCTCAACAGGATTCCTCTAATTCGATTCAAAACCACTTTCATAGGCCTTAGCCTAAATCCACAGTTTAATAGGGTCTCAAACCCGAATTCTCATTTCGTAAACCAAACTGAGACTCAAGCCCAATTTCTCAATCAACTGGGCCTCTAGCCTGATATCACAAATAACAAGGCCTCAAGCTCGAAACCATAAATTAACGGGGCCTCAAGCCCAATATTATAACCAATTGGGCCTCAAGCCCGGATTCCTAAACCAACGGGGCCTTCGGCCCGATCGTATACTCAAATGGGCCTCCAGCCCAATTTCTCATCAAACGAAATTGACTCCAAGTTTGTTTCAAATCAAATGGGTCTCATGCCCGATTTCATATTTCTAAATCCAAAACTCATTCATTAAACCCATACAGAAAATATAGCACATATAAGCATCATATAAAACTGGAAATCTCGAAATATGTGCAAATACATAAATACTAGCTACCACAAACAAACACACTCATGGCATCACAAAACATGTATTTTAAAGCATATAAAACATTTATGTATGCATCAATTTCCAAAGAAAGGTCCACGCGCCTCAATACGCGCGCCATACGCCCTTCTTGGGCCAATCGTCGTCACCGGGGCTCCCAAATTTATCCAAATTGTAATAGAGGGTTACTAACTACTTAAATAACCCTTCACCGAAGCCCCATAATTTTTCAGAATTTTTAACTATTTTAAAACCTGATCCTAAACATTCGGACGTCCTGAACTATATCGAAACGGTGTCTGATCGATTCGAAACCAGTCCCAAAATGGGTTACATCGACTAGATGATTTCACATGTTGGAACCACCCCCAAGAAATGCTTCACGCGCTTGTGAATAGTTCATCCCCTACCTTCGGCAGATCGGGTCCGACAAGTCCGCTTGGTTTTCGGTCTGGTCCGACCGGCGAGGCTGGTCCAACTCATTTCTCCCCCATTTTTAGCCCGATTTCGATCCTGTCCAATTCCAATCTTCCTAATTCAATCCTAGGAACCTATTTGAATGATTAGAACAAGGAAAACCCACCTAAAACTCATCTGTGCAAAACTCCCCTTCACGGTTCAATCTTTCCAATTTTCTCCTAGGCAGCACCGCCCCTCTCAGCCATCAAAAACAGCCCCTACTCACTCCTAACAACCTAATAATAGTTTCCCCATCAACTAAAACCAGCCCTAACGTTCAAATCGTAAAAACAAGAAAAATGGGCATAACCGGGTTTTGGGTTTACCTCGGTCAGCCACCACCACCACGTCCTCAAGTCGCTCTTTGGCCTCACACAAGATCAGATGGGGGAGGGGTTTGGATTGGGTTTGAATGGGTTGATCGGGTTTGTGGGAAGATCGAATGATGGAAGGGAATAGGAAACAGATGCATGTATGTGATCATACTGAGCAATGGATGAGTGACACTTGGGCCAGAAACAAAATATCTGGGGCCGAAATAGGACAAAAGTCAACTTGCCTCGTAAAACCGTGTCGTTCCAAATAGTTTCCTCAAACTTTCGTGAATCTTAATTTTTTCGTCTAACGTTCGAATTCGACGTACCATCTATCTACGGATTCGTATCGGCTCGAACTACGTAACGGTCCTTGTCCCTCGGGTCAATGGTCAAAGGTCAACTTTTTGTCCTCGTTTAGGGGCAAAATCGTAATTTCACCCTGAACGTTCGTTAATCCTTGGTTAATTCCCGACTAACCTCGCTAATCCGTCATTAGGTCTTAATTAATCCCGATAATTTGGGAAGGGTCGTTACAATCTCCTGCCCAATGGGATTAAACGTTCCCATGCCCAACAGTCTCAACTAGGGTCGTCCATGACCTTCACTGATACCACTTTGACATAATCCACTATTTGACATGACAGCTCAGCGGTCTCGACTCTCAAAATCGTCATGCGGGGACAACTAGTCAACTAGGTAGATGGGACCTATCTGTAACACTACAGCCCTAGGCCGTTAAATTCCCATACATAACGATTCTACACGGGATCAAATCTCACCAAAACCTGGCATCCTGTGCCAATCGAACCCTAAACCATCGCACTACGTGTCAAACACAACCTAACTAGGGTTTGATTCCACTGAATCCTCATACTCTTACCCTAACTCTCAGGTTGATGACGGGTTGTTACCACTACAGAGACGTCACATCCTCGACCTGCGTGTACCACAAGAGCAAACCGTGCTCTGATAGCGAAAACCTCGCTCTGATACCACTTTGACACGACCCATCCCAATCCCCCAAATATTAACAAGGGATGTGCCATGCTCCCGCCTGACACGTAGTGTCAAACAAGGGATAACCTAAAACCTCAGCCCCGTTCGGGGCATCGAGAGCGCGCTAGGATCAGTGGAGGGGAGTGATGTCTCGATCTCAGCTACAACCTGCATCCGCGATCAACCTGAAGGGCATTAAAACCATTGAAACCTGTGAGTGGACGAAACAAATAATTTAATGAAAACTCATTTCATCAAAGACATTTATGCCTTTCACTAAAAAGCATGCACGCATTCGAAAACCAATAATCAAACCATTTCTCATTAATTAAATCATTAGGGCCTTAGCCCAAAATCGTAAACCAAAGTATAGGGAAACTCAGCCCAAAACCAATCATGTGGGAACTCAACCCAAAACCATTCATATGGGAGCTTAGTCCAAAACCAAAGTATATGGGAACTCAGCCCAAAACCAAATATATGGGAACTCAGCCCAAAACCAATCCTCGGCATCCCTAATGCCTAACATCCCAGATGTCACAATCAATACCGTCACGGTTCCAAAGCTACGCGTGCTACCCGAGGTCTCAATCCCAAGTCTCCCCAGGGTCCACCCAGGTCAATGACCTGCAGATCAATGACCCTCCCTAGAGGGAGGTTTTAACCTCTAACAATCCTGCTTCTAAGTCACTATACGGACCGGTCGCTCCGTGTACCCTCGTAGGTAGTGCTCCGTGACTACTCCAGGATACTACGGGACGTCTGAAGGAGACAACCAACCACTCTAGGATACTACGGGACGTCTGGAGGGCAACCACTCATGAGGATGGTATATGGAAACCATTTTATAAATGATCTCAAATCGTTCAAAGGGCTATGCCCAGGATTTCCATAAAACCATCGTAAATCCACAAATCCAATTCCATTTAAGGTCTTCGAACCCGAAATCACATTTACAAACCACTACGGGACGCATGCCCGATATTATAACCAATTGGGCCTCAAGCCCAATCATGTAAACCAAATGGGCCTTTAGCCTGATATCTCATTAAATTAAATGGACTTCAAGTCCGATAGTTTCCAAATCAAATGGATCTCATGCCCGATTCCATATTTCCAAATCCCAAACCATTCCATTAAACCATCATAGAAATACCACCACGTATAAGCATAGTATAAAGCCTTAAATCTCGAAATACATGCAAATACGTAAATCATCAATACCACAATCATAGTCATGGAAATCATATATATAAAACATTTATGCATGCATCATATTTATGAAACCAATGTCCACTCACAGACCATCCTAAGTCCCCGCCTCGATACGGGTGCCATAAGCCTTCCCGGGCTAAATCACCATTTCCGGAACTTTCGGACCTATCCAAATCATACTCGAAGGACACTAACTACTTTAAATAGGCTAACATTGAATCCCCCAAATTTACGGGAATTTTAAACGTATTTAAAATTGATCATAAACCTTTGGACACCTTAAACTACCCCGAAACGGTGTTTGATCGACTCGCAACTTATGCCAAAATGTTCGTTACATTGAAAAGATGAAAACACATGTTGACCTTGTCTCGAGAATCGGGCCCACCCGCCCTCACGTGCTGCCCAAAGGCGCTACACGTGAAACCTATGCGCCAGTAAACAGTGTCATCCATGTCCTCGAGTGAACCTGGTTCACTGCAACTCCGGTTCGACCAGACCGGTGAGACCGATTCTCATCCATTTCTCAACCGTTTTCGACCCGGTTAATTCCTAGAGCTTCGTCTAATCATTTCCTATCAATCTATGTCCTCAAAGATGTGAAACCAGGCCAAGAAGATTGTCTCCCAGGAGTAAACAATGAGGAAAGCTTCAAGCTTGCTTCCTCCTCGATTCTGGCCGTCCCCATCCTTGTTCTCGGTCCCAAACACCTCCTAGGGCTACCAGAAACACATTCCAGTCATTAGAACCAATCAACAACCCCTAAGAACCCATATTCGAATTTCGAATCAAAATTTACCGTTTTTGGGTTCCCCAGCCACCGTGCACGACGGTCGACACCATTAGTACCACCGTCATCGTCTCAGTCCCCCCCCTCCCCCCCCCCCCCCCCCCCCCCCCCCCCCCTCCAACATTCCTTCACGGCCCAAAATAAATAGATGAGGATTGAGGAAGTTGGGTTTGAGTTTTTGGGATGGGTTGTACGTGGGTTCGAGTTTGGTTTGAATGAAAATGCAAAAGGGAAGAGATGCATATATCTATGTAAAGGGAGCAATGGATAAGTGACACTTGTCACTCATCCATTGGCCTGCACAAATATCTGGGCCTCACATAAGATAAAAGAAAAGTTAACTTGCCTCGTTAATCGTGCAATAGTGCCTCAGAACATCCGTGACCCGTAACTTTTTCATCGAACGTCCGATTTCGACGTGCTACCTGTCTACGTACTCATATCGACTCGTTCTATGTATCGGGCCTTGGTCCACGTGCATTGGACCTCCTAGGTCAAAAGTTAACTTTTTACCCTTATCCGGGGGCAAAATTGTAATTTTACACTGAACGTCCGACGATCCTCGTCTAATCCCTGATTAGCCTCGCTAATCCATAATTAATCTTAATTAATCCCGTAAATTTGGGACGGATCGTTACATTCATTGATAAGTAGGGATCGTTCTTAACCGGGGATTAAGGGTACCTAAGCATGATTATTGCTTGATTGATTAATTAGGGGGTAATTGATTGTTTCTATTGTCGTACACGATTAACTAACCTAAATTAGCTTAATCTAATCTAATTTATTATTTACACTGGTCAACTCATCTTTAACCTAACTCATTCATGAATTATATTAATTTCAACTTATGAAATCCTGTAATTCTAGCCTTACGAGTTACTTGCATATTCTCTTAAGTATGTGCTCGGGACTCTCGGCGATCCTTTCAATGATCTAAACCCGGGGCTTCCTATTTAGTCAAGCATTAAGTGAGAACATACAAACATAACAAAAACTAGAATCATAAAACACATAGAAAATGGAATCAATACAAATCATAAAACCAAGAATAATATTAGAAATCAGTTCATAAAGGCAATATTCAAGCACAAGAGACAACTATAAGGTAAACAGGTCATGTTACACTTTTCTCTTAGGAACACCCTATGGATAGAGTTTAACGAAAATAACTAAGAAAATAAATGCAAATGAAATCAAAAGATAAGGGAAGAGAATGCAAATATGTTGTAGACTCTTCCATTGGCATGCCTCCCAACAAGCATTTGAGTTTAACGTCTTCAACCTAGACAAAGTGCTTCAATCAACTCATTCAATGTGAGGCCTATGCATTTTTCAAACTCCACATCGTGCTCCCCCATTCCCTCTAGGTAAGGCGTTAATCCATCTTGAATCCAAGGGTCAAGTTCATGCATTATCTCCTTGACAAGGGCATACCCAAGTCTAGTTCATGGGCCTTAGATTAAGTGAATTGCATATTGAGTGTTTCTTCAAGAGAGTTAGGTGATAATATGTACATGAAAAGAAGACGAGATATAGAAAATAATATACAAAATAAACTAAGAATATTTATAAGTAAGGGAAGTCAAAGATATATATGGTTCACAAAGCTGTCAAAGTTTACAAGTAGACTTCTACATCCGTACTACCCAAGTCAATATCTTGGATTTCAAACCATTGTCCCCCCATTTGGGCAAGTCCAAAGTGACCAGGTAGAAAGAAAACATGCAAGGGGAGCATGATTTTGGAACTCTGAAGTCCTACTTCTCAATCCGAAGATGATTTTGGAACTTCGAAGCCCTACTTCTCAGAGCTGGCCTATAACACGCATTATCTCATGTCCTAGACATCACCATTGAAATTTTTTTACTAAGGGCAAACATGTATTCATTCCAAGATAACTCAAGTGTTAACAAACTCCACTCTCAACCATATGAATTTTAAGGGCCATGAAGGGTTTAGGAGTAAGTTAACAAATGAAACTTCACCTATTCCATTAAAGATCAAGATCTAAATTTTGAAGCACAACTAATCCGTATATAGCCGAGGCTAATGCATGAATGTAAAATGTTATTTACAAAATATGGTATGTATAATATAAATATATTTACACAAACGTAATCATATGAGAGATAATTTCAATCCCTGGTAACCGTGCCAAAAATTGATATGCTAAAATTGAGTATTAAAGTAAACACAAAGTCACACTCAACACTTAATGAAAACATATGCAAAATAAAACCCTTTTGTGTAAATGTAGTATTGATAAGTAGGGATCGTTCTTAATCGAGGATTGAGGGTACCTAAGCATGATTATCGCTTGATTGATTAACTAGGGGGTAATTGATTGTTCCTATTGTCCTATGTGATTAACTAACCTAAATTAACTTAATGTAACCTAATTTATTATTTACATTAGTCAACTCATCTTTGACCTAACTCATTCATGAATTCTATTAACTTCAACCTTTGAATCCTCTAATTCTAGCCTTACGAGTTACTTGGATATTCTCTTAAGTACGTGCCCGGGACCCCCGACGACACTTTCAATGATCTAGACTCAGGACACCCTATATCTAGTCAAGCATTAAGTGCGAACATAAGAACATAACAAAAACTAGAATCATAAAACACATAGAAAATTGAATTAATAAAAATCATAAAACCAAGAATAATATTAGAAATTAGTTCATAAAGACAATATTCAAGCAACAAGAGATAACTATAAGGTAAATAGGTCGTGTTACACTTTTTCTCTTCAGGACACCCTATGGATACGAAGTGAATGAACATTCTTTGGTGAGACAAGCGGGGACCCCTCAACTATGTCACAGATGAAGGTGTAAAAGATGAAGTATGGTATAATTAACTTTGCACAAGAAATCTTGAATTTATTGAAAATGGAAAATTGGTTAAGCAGAACTTCGGTACAAAAAATGAGCGACCCCTAAAAGTGAGGGGAAAATCCCTTTGAATAGGGTTACAAAGCTCCTAATAATTAAAGGAAATTAAAATCCTATTTAAAAAGGTTTCCTTGAGGAAAAGGAAAAGAAAACCTAACCAGATTTGGAAAAAATTTCCACAAAAATGAAGGAAATAAGTTCTGGATTTGAACAGGATTTAGTGGTCAAAGGGGCTGGTCAACATGCTAGGAGGCTTGGCTTGTTTTGGTAAGTGTTGGCCGAAAATTGGGAAGAATTTTGACTGTCAACGACGGTCAAAAGCGCAAGGAAGGGCTGGAACTAGCTTTGGTAGGCACGCGCTGAAATGGAGCCTATAGATCGGGACACGTGCGCTGAATGGATCATGGGCTAATCGGAAAACGTCTGCCTAATTCGCTTTTGGGCTAGTTTGATGATTTGGAAAGCGCAAGCTGAAAGTGGAAAAGAGTAATCAGTAGAAACGCGCTGAACTCCTACACCCCTGAACTCCTACACTCCTACACCCCTGGATTGAAATTTTTCACCCCTGGGAAAAATGGGTTTTTTGGGCTGATTAAATGGGTTCGGTAGCCCCTGATTGAACTCTATTGTACTTTTTGGTGGCTTCCTTTGTTTTGGTCATAACTTCTTCATTACAACTCCGATTAAGGTGATTCTTTCGCCTAAATTCTTGTAATTCCGAGCTTAATCTAATTATGCACATTTTTCACAAAATATATTATTTTCTCTATTATTTGGCTTTTAAACATTAAAATATAAGCATAAAGAGTATAAAATGATGCTTAATTAAAGGCTTATCAGAGAGGAAGGAAAGGGACTGGGAAGGCTAGAGAAGATCAGATGAGACATCCTAAAACCATACCTGTGGACATTCAAACTTGGTCGTGGGCCATCAAGATGTTTTTAGGCCATCTAGTGACTAACTTTAGGAGGTTCATAGAGTCCTTGGGATTGTTTTGGGACAAGAAAAGAAGGAGTTGGATGTAGGAAAAGCCAGTGGAATAGTTTAGAAACCATGGCTGGAGCTTGCATGTAACAACCCAAACTTTTGTTAATTGTAATTTCGAAATTTTAATTGTGAATTGACTATTTTGCCCCTTGAAAGGGAAATTTTTTTACTTTTGACTCGCGACACTTTTTGGACTTTGACCAAGGTTCGTTACGTAGATCGGGACGTTAGGAGTTCATAAACAGACGGCACGTCGAAATCAGACGTTCAACGAGAAAGTTAAGGGTCACATAAACAAATCGAAACTATTCACGCTTTTCAGGGATGTGTACAAATGGCAGTTGCAGATTGGTCCAAAATATCTGATTGGATCAATGGATGAGTGATAAGTGTCACTCATCCCATTGGTCAAATCAGAAATTTATGGATCTGATACTTGTATCATCTTCATCTCCTTGCTTTGTTTTTCCTTTACCCGAAACACAAAGAAATCCCACAAACCCACACCACCACATTATACCATCATCTTCTGGTTCGTCTGAGAGAGTGAGAGGGAAGAGACGACTGTGTGACGGCGGAGGAATCACAGCAAGGTAAACCCGAAAACCCAATTTGGACCAAAAAAATGTAAACTCGATTTCTAGAGTTTGTTGAAGGATGCTAATGATTCAAACATATTCCTAGGGTCCATACGATCTCACAGGAACGAAAACCAAGGATTATAGTGGCTAGGATCGACGAGAAATTGAAGTTGTAGGTGAACATTACTGTTCAACGTTGGGAAGGTAATTTCTAGGCCCTTTTTCATGTTTTTGAATCCATAGGCTTGTTTCTGGGTTGATTTCGAGTCAATAGGGACAAGAATGGTTGAAAATGGTGTAGAAATGCAAGAGTTAGAACCGGGTCGGGTCGCAGGTCTGGGTGACCCGTTATAGTAAACTGGGTTGACTTGGCGGGAGGTAGACGATGATGATGTCAACAGGTGACGTCATCATCTGTCAGGTTTTCAGGCTATGTGGCCAATAGGATGCTGCCACGTGGCATTTGTCAAGTTCAAGTCAGCACTGATGTGTTAGACATGTTGACCAATCAGCGTGTGACACGTGGCACGTGTCAAATCTGATAGTGTTAGACCTGTCAGGCTGACGCCAGCGATGATGCTAGCGTTGACTTTGATGACATTAGGGTTGATTGTTGACCATGACTTCAGTGTTGACTTTTGCTGACATCAACATTGACTTTTGACCAACGTTAACCAGGAACTTTAACCCACGCGTAGGGGCATGTGGGCATGTTTTTCAAGGTCAAACCGATCATGTCCGAAATTTTTTTATGATCTGAATCCAATGGTGGTGGTTTCAGGTCGTTCAGAGATAATTTGATAGGTTATTTCGGGGTTTAAAGCCTCGAAAAAGGGTGTTCGGGACTAGTTCCTGGTATCGAACTTTTGAGGGTTTAGTGTTTGAACTTGTAGAGTCAGTTAGTGACCTTTGGGAGTTTTTTGGATGTGTTTGGACTGGCCCGAAGACTGTGGTTTAGCTTCCGTACAATTACAACGCAGTTCGTTAGCGCAGCGATGACCGCGCGTGAGTGGACCTTTGTGTTATAAAATGAAATGCATGCATAACTATTTTAACTGCTTTATTATATTATTTGAATTGAAATACTTTGGTATCATTCATTGATGGTCTTGTGGATTTTAAATGTTGGTTACGAACTATTTTACGTATTACAATGTTTTGGGCTTGAGACCCGTCTGGATAATGTGTTCACTAGTTATGGAGTTTAATAGGAATTTTGAAAAATGGTTTAAACATGATTTCATTGGTTTTGACTATTACACTGTACATACCATCCTTATGGGTTATTGTCTCCTCAAGAGTCAAGACATCTCGTAGTATCCAGGAGTAGTCATGGTGCACTACCTGAAAGGGGCCGCTTCAAGGAGAGGCTCAGGATCAGGAGTGTGAGAGATGGATATCACCCGGACACTAGTGGATCCTAGGGAGTACTCGGACTTGAGACCCCGAGTGGCATGCGTAGCCTTAGGACCGTGACATTATGATTAAGACATCAGGGATGTCGAGGCTTGGATATACGGTGTATTACTATTTTATCAATCCAGATTTATATTGGTTTATATTGCTTTATGATTTGAATTCCATTTCTTATTATTTGACTTGAATGCATGCATGTTTGAAAACAGAGAGGAAAACCTTTATTTGTTTCCTTAAAATTGTTTTGGAAATACTGTTTATTTTTTGTCCACTCACTTTTTAACTGTTTTCTTGACCCTCTAGGGTGTGACACTGAAGCAGAGGCTGATCTAGAGGCCGAGTATGATTATCAAGTGTTTTTAGGGACGGGTTCTGTCACCCTATGATTGGATTAAGTTGACAAAACCTACACCTAAATTCCCTTGAAAATCGAGTCGATTCTGCTATAGTCTGACAATTCTTATCAAAAATGGATATTTCTTAATTACTTACCAAAGTTATGTCATATTAAATTAACCAAATAATATCCACTCTTGCGGGGTTTCCACCCACGTCCAACCCATTACCCCGACAAGTAGTGGTATTTAGTAGTCCGAACCATAATCGGTTTTACTTTTATTACAATAGTTATCACAATTTACAACATTAATTATATACTAGGATTACTATAAACCTAGGATATAACACCGTCCACATATTCCTTATATTATCAAACTTTATTTTGCACAAAATAATCCATATTCAACTAGTAATCAGGTAGTAACTTTTACATAATTAATAACCATATACAAGTCCCTGGCTAAACACCTTTTTCACATTCACACAAAAACCTTTTATTCATCATCCTCTTGTTATTTAAGGTTCATTAATACCAACATGAATCTTTAGGCTTCGTTCCTATCATAATGTTAACTTATCTTAATATGCTATCATACATCACATTATCATCATGTCATAACAACATCATCACATATATCATCATATATATATATATATAAGATCATGTCATCATTTACATGTCATCATCATATCATCTTCAACATAATCATCTTCATCTCGTATGATCATAATGTATTCATCATCATATGTCATCCCATCATTCTTATCATCAACATATCATGATTATCATATTTCATCATATCATTGTACCATTATCATATGAACATCATAGCTCATATTATCATATAGATATGTCACATCATCATATTACCATCATAAATTCATCATTAATTATCTTGTCAATATATTCCACTAAAGGCCCAAATTAACCTTATTTTGATTTTTAGGATTCAACCCATATTTAATAGATGGGCATAATATTTCAAACGTTCATAGTTGCACTCAAACGATGTCCAAATACCTCAAAACCTATACCATTAGATTTAGAATACAAAGAGGAACATTTTTCATGTCGATCAGAACCCCGGGAAATGGAACACGCGCTCTCATGCATCGTCGCAATCCCCTGTGCGTCGGCCTTCCACGCCGGGATATATTGTTCATCATCCCCTACCTCCAATCAAACCCGACTTCTGGTTTTTGGGTAGCTCGACTGGCGGGTCCAACGTGGTCCTAAAACACGATTTTTACGTCCATCTTTCATCTTGTAACCATTTAACTTCATCTAAACACACTCAGAAGAAGATCTATGGTCTTAGAATGAAGAAACCTTACCTCGAAATCCTAGTCCACGTTTCCAAGCTTTAGGCCATGGCTCCTCAACCATGTTGATGGACTTTCTAGCTTCCGACTTACTCCTTATTGCCTTAGAAATGATCCTAAGAACTCCAAAAGGACATAGGAATACTTTTTTCAAGCTTCCAAGCCCAAAACTAAGAATTTAAAGTAGGAACCTATAGGTTCCATGTTTTTTTTGCCCCACTGTCTTCCCTCTCCCTTCACTGTTTCCTTTCAATTTTCTCCCAATTTTCTTCTTTTCTTCTTATTCTCATCTTTTTCTCTCTTCCTCCCTGGTTTCCCTTAAATTTCTCTCATGACTTCATTTTTTCTTCTCTTCAGTCTTCCCCCACTGATCTATTCCTTGCACGCGCGCACACACACAAACACACACACACACACACACACACACACACACACACACACACACACACACACACACACACACACACACACACACACACACACACACACACACACACACACACACACACACACACACACATACACACACACACACACACACACACACACACACACACACACACACACACACACAAAAATAGATATAGTATGTTGGTGGAAGATTAGGGAGGGAGAATACTAGACCCCTCAAGACACATGTCAACATCAGACATGATTAACATGTGAAATTGTAAAATTACCAAATTGCCCTTTATACCAATATTACAAAAATACCCTTATCCGTCTTTGACTCGTATCGAAACCATTCGACCACCGATTCCAGCATATTATCTATCTACGAACTTAGGACATTGAGACCTATATAATGGTACTCGTGAATTGTTCAAAAAGTGTACATGTCAAAAAGTCGACCCTGTAGGGACAAAATCGTCATTTTTTTATTTTCTCGAATTTTCGGGTTGTTACATGGATTGTCCATTATCATTCGATTGCATATATTGGTTTTCCCTGTTTTCTCAGCGTTGTAGCCAGATCAAATTATCAAGCCTTTTCAAAGTAAGGTTCTTCTTTTTTGTTCAAATCGTTTAAATTATAGGTATAATTTCATTATTGCATTTGGTTTTCCATGTGATTAGCTCATTGGGTTGTCCATTATCGTTCATTTGCATATGTTTATTTTATTCATGTCACTTTCCAACCAGCAATTTGGATAGTTTCATTCTTATTTTGCTTCGTTGAATGTTTTTTTTTCCTTGTGGTTGACATCGTAGACCTCTTCGCTTCGTCAACTTGCACCGGCTAGAGACTTACTTTAAACTAAAAAGATTTGTTGCCCTTCCCGCTACACTACGTGGATAGTGCCTTCATTACCCCCTGGGGAGCTCGCTTCGCTCTCCTCTCTGTTACGAAGCGTAACTCTAAGGCCCTCAGAATGGAGTCTATGAGTCTCCGCCCCTCGACTGCGCCTAGGGGCTACGCGCTAGCCTTGTTCGATACTTTCACTTTCTTAAAGTTTTTATTCAAGAAAAAAGTTTCCCGAGAAAAAGGATTAAATTTCTGGTCAACTGTTAAGCCTGAGAAGGAGAAGGGGATTACCTTTGTTTCGTTCGACTCCTTTCAAGTAAGTCTCACTCGCATTCTATGTAGTAAAGACTTTTTCCTTAGTTACTGTTATCTTTCCTTCTAGTATATCATCCCTCCTCGAGGTTCACTCTCTATCTCTCTGTAAGGTAAGGAAAGCGAGTGGGGATAAGCGACTCCTTCTAAGATTGATGCTCTACTAAAGGTCCAACAGAAGCTACCTTTATTCCGTTCGGCTCCTTTCGAGGGAGCACTCACTTCCTTATAGTGTGTTAAAGAGTTATTCATTTCCCTTTCTTAAGATTTATTATTTTAAAGACTACTTCATACCAAATCCCCACATTTTAGCCCTTCTTTAACCCGAACCTGACATCTTAATTTCCCCCGCTCCAAATTTCTCCTTTAAATTTCTTCTTTAAATTTCTCCTCTCCGCTTTTATTTTTCTCCATTAAGGGCTTCCAATTTTTTGTTTCCAATCTGATTAAAGTGTTCATGAGATTGATTATGGGTCTAATTTTTTCCCCCAATTTTTCTATTTTCCAGCTTCGTTCATTCGCAGGATGGATATCAACTTTTGTTTACAACAAAAAGTTGGTTCTCTGGTAATTTTTCAGATTTCTCTATATGTTCTTCTATGTTTTTGTTTCTTTCCGTCAACTTCTTTTGATTTCAGTTTTGGGTTCGTCAACTTTTCCATGGTTTTATTTTTTAAAATCAGTTATGCATTCAAATCAGTTCGTGAACTTCTAATTTTCACGTTTCAAAAGAGGAAAGAAACAGAAATCCTTCTATTTGTTTGCTGACTGAAGTCTGAAGGTATGCATTTTGACTGTAGTTATGGATTGAACGTAAATGATTTGAGGATGGAAAAAATTGTATGATATCTTCATGCTATAATTTTAGAAAAATTGATTGATTACCTGATGCTATAAATCGCTAGCTTTTAAAAACCCAAATCACTATATCTATGGCCTTCTTTAACCTTAACCTGAAAATTTCTCCTTCGAATTTCTCCTCCAATTTTATGTTCCATTCTTCTCCTTTTGATTAACTCTGCATTGGTGATTTAATATATGCATTTTTGGGATTTAGTTTTTTTGTTTATGAAATCTAGAATTTTTTCCCAACTTCGCAACACTAATACTCAAGAGAACAATCTGAGCTTCGTAAGTATCAATTTCATTTCAACTTCATTCGATACATTTGAAATTTGATATTTGCAATTTCGCCAGAAGCAGGGTCGAGGGAGCAATCAATATTCTTTTCATTACAGTGACCTAATTTTTTTTCCGCACATTCTCTGTTTTCCAGATTCGTTCTTTCGCAGGGTGGACATCAACTTTTGTTTTATAACGAATGTTTGGTTCTCTAGTAATTTTGCAGATATCTCTATATGTTCTTCTATGAATCTGTTTTGGGTTCGTCAACTTTTCTATGGGTAATTTAAATCAATTCTGGATTCATGCATGTCGTTATATGCTTTGTGAATTTAGGCATGGGTTCGTTCATCAGGTGATTTTCACATTTGAGCTTTTCGACATACACTTCTAATTTATTTCATTTCAGAACCTAACTCAAGGTATGGATTTTGTCAAAGCAGTTATGGATTGAACTTAAATGATTTGAGGATGGAGAAATTGTATGATATCCTGATGCTATAATGTTAGATAAAATGATCGATATCCTGATGCTATAATTGCCTAGCGTTTAAAAACCCAAATCACCAAATCTCTAGACTTCTTCAGCCCTAACTCGAAAATCTCTCCTTCCAACTTCTCCTCCAATTTCATGTTCCATTCTTCTCCTTTTGATTAATTTCGCTGATGTGAATTGAAATCTGCATTGGTGATTTAACATATGTGTTTTAGGGATTTAGTTATTTCTTTAAGAAATCTGGATTTTTTTTACAGCTTCGCAACACTCATACTAGAAGTGATTATTGATGAAAATTTGCAAACATGATCCCAATCTATCAAAGTAAACCTCCTGCAGTGGAGGAGCAACCAGCAAAAGCAGAGCGCATTTCACATTCAAATGAAATTAGGGATATTTACTATAGCAAGACATTTGCATATTTACATTCTCGGTCCAATTAATTATTTTGCAAGCCCAACAAGCAATTACAATTGATCAATCTACATATGCAAGTCTACAGATTTAGAACAAAAACTTGATGCATATTGATGTAAACATTTTTCGACGCGATAGAAATCTTCGTTGATCTGATTGGTGTGTCTGCTGCATTTTTTTGTTGTTTCTGATGGTCTGCGAATCAAAATTTATGAAACTTTTGCAGTTTCACAAATGAATGGCACGAACCAGACGTGAAAACGAAGGTTTGTTTTTCTAGCTTCTTTTCGTTTGTCTTTGCTTTACTTTCTGATTACTTATTGTTGCTGAGGTCTTCGGAGTGTCTGTAATTGCTGGATGAGTACATATTGTTTTTCTATTTGTCGTTTACAATTACTTAGAGTTTCTGTGGAATTGCTCTGATGCAACAATGGAAGAGCTGTAAGGTACAGTTCTTCCACGTTTTCATTTGCCTTCAGCACCTTCATTCCATTTTCACCTTCCTTCTCAGACCTCCATGTCCGTTTGTCTCTCAAGTTCCCAATATCTGCTCCCAAATACACAAATCGTTCTTGACATTGCTTTACCCTATTTTTTATGCAGGGTATCTGTGGACAGAAATGAAATCAATGTTGGACATTTAGATCGCATTTTAGGCGTTCTTCAGGATTTTTTCCATTTCTTTCATCTTAATAAATTTACTTGCTACATATATGAAATATGGAAGTGGAATTGATAGGTTTACACTCCCTTTTGCTTTCAATTTTTTTACCTGCGCTCCTAAATTGACATTTCGCTGGTTCCACCCCAAAACCTCAAAATTTACTGTCACTGTATGAGTTTTTGGTGGTGTTGTATGAAATCAACTCTTACATGAAATTTCATGCTGCTGTTTGAGTTCCTTTACGAAATCTAAAAGTTCATGAAATTTCACGTCCATATACTAAAAGTTCATGAGTTTTATAAGTCTCTATATACTAAAAGTCTAAAAGGCAAGCAACCTTGTACTGTTCATGAACAATGCGTTTCCCATTTTGCCTCTTTTTTTTTTCTTTTCCTTTGTTTTCAACAGTGCACTGACCATTATGCCCTTATTTTTCTGTTTTATTTATTTTTGGTTAATACTGAATTGCCATTTTTACTCATGACTTCCTTATGTGGCTTTTCGTCATCTGTCACCTCAGATTCGTTCGTCCCTCTTCTTCTTCTTTCTTCTCGAGTCTTCATCCGTCTCTGTTTTTTTTCATTCTTTATTTCTCCTCAGATTTTTTTATTGTGTTTTCGTCTTCTTCATGCTCGAGTGTTCATCGGTCTCCGTTTTTTCCCATAAGAATCGATCGACTTCAAGAATCAAACGAGACTTAAGTTTGCCTAGAATTGATGCTATTGAAATTGTGCGATTCTTGCTGCTTTGAGTCTCCGTTCTTGCTCCTCTTCAAACGTCTTCAATCTTTGATATTGATTATTCTGATTTCTCAGCTCAGCTACTTCGACTTCTCAAACTTCTTCAATCTTTCATGTTGGTTTTTTTTTATGATGTAAATGTAATCACACAACTTTGCGCCTCTGGTTATTTTTTCACAGATTCCAGGAATTTGAAGAAAATCAGTTAAAATGGCTGCTAAGGAAGAAAACTGAAAAGGTTGAAGAAGAAAAAATCCAGAGCGAATGATGCAGATGATGTGTTTCACTTTGACGTTTGAGTTTTAGTGGTGAGTTTTTGTTTTCTGTTTTATGAATCTAGCAATTTTTTTTTTTGGTGAATTTGATCATGTGAAAATTGTTATGAGTTCTTTAAATTTATAAGTACGTTATGTTCATCAATTAATTCAATCTTTTTGATCAGTCATCTGCAGGAACAAATAAATTATCACATGCAAGACATCACAGGTAACTCTCTCTGTTATTTGGTTGCAACATTTGAATATTTGTTCAAGTGCGTTCTGAATGGATTTTTCTTATTGCTGATCTGTGAGGTTGCTTATTCTTTTGCATAGAATGGGTTTTTGTCATTGTTGATCTACAAGTAAGTTGCAGTACTTATTTATTGTGCTTTTTCTTCCTACATTTGTTATCGTAACTCAAAGATATGAAAATCAGTGTTGAATGCTAAACTTTTTCTTTGTGACAGTTGTCAGTGGGTTTGTTATTCTAAATCAGTCTTGGACGCTAAATTTTTTCTGACTTTTGGCCATTTTCTTAACGAGGTTCACCCTGTGCAACTTGCAAGAGCTCAGGCTCTTTTCCATGCCCCATCAATGCGATTGATCTCGTTTGCTTCCATACCCCTTTTCATCCTCGGAGATCACCAGCTTCTCTTCAGTTTTTAGTAAGAGGTACTTCGTTGATTATTTTGGGTGTAAAAAAAAAAATTCATGTCTATGGCCTCACCTCTGAGTGTAAATTTTTTTTCTGGATGACAACTGTTTGAGAAAAGTTCAATTGATCATCTTTGAGGGAATAACAGTATCATTTTAGTTTGAGACCATAAATGATATAGCAGAGGAACTGTAACGACCCGGAAATTCGAAAAACGAAAATGTGGAAAATTTGAGGAAAATGACGATTTTGCCCCTAGTGGTAAGGGCTGAAAGTTGACTTTTTGTTCGGGACCTTGTTTGGACTTTCCGGGAAGACCGTTGGATAGGTCTCGGGACGCTGAATCCATAGACAAGCGGCATGCGTCAATCGGAGTCCGAACGAAAAAGCTATTGGTCGAGAATTGTGAGGGGCGTTTTGGTAATTTGCTATGGCAAGGGCAAAATGGGAATTTTCTGCAGCAGGGGTAATTGGATAGTTTATGTGGCTGATTTAGCCTAATGGAATAAGGGTTATTCATTAAGTGACATTTGTCACTTTAAGAAGAAGATTAGTGGCTTTGAATGCCTAACAAAACAAATGAACCAGCCCAAATCCCCTTGTATAATTCAATCAATTGATCGGTGAAGGAGGCCAGGAGATAGTGCCTGAGACAGGAAGAGGAAGCCACCGAGAAAACGAGTGAAACTGAGAGGACAATTGAGGAAAACAGACCCGTAAACCCGAGAAGAAAACCCTAAAAACAGTCCAAGAACACAAATGTAGAATTCGGGTTTGTAGACAGTTTGGAGTGAAATTGACTGAACAATTCGTCTTCTGGGAGCTAAACGAAGTGAACCAAATCAACTGGGAACAAAATTGATGGTGAATTGACGAAGAACAGACTCTGGGATTTCTTTGAAATTGGGAACTTGGGTTCGATTACTTGGAGGTAAGAAACCTTGAAATTGATTTCACAGTTATGTTTAAAATGGACCTAGGATGCTTCCGGTATGATAATTGAATGAATCTGGTTGAATTTGGGTAGAACCCGAGTTAGGACCCGTCGGGATTCTATGTTGAGTCGAGGGGTTTTAAGAATTGTTTCATCCAATTGAGGTCACAGATCCGAAATAGACAGAGAATAGATGAACATGAGTGAAGGAATGAACGAAATTGAGGTTGAATCAAGGGAGATTGCACCGAGTCTGATCGCGGGTTCACAACCCGTTTAACAAAGAAACGGGTGAGAGAGACGCACTGTACCTGCACTGTTCACGGCGCGTGGCTTTCACGCGCAGCCGCTTGCGGCGGCGCGTGAGGGCGCGTGGTGGGTTTTCTGGGGAAGTGTCCAACAGGTGTTTTACTCTATGTAATGTAATGAACATTTTAGAGTTGGTTTCGAGTCAATTAGACACCGTCTCAATAATGTTTCGAGGGTCCGACGGTTTATGTTATCTTTTAAAATAATATTTAAATCTCGGAAAATTACGGGGAATTGATATGATGTAAATTGAGTTGTTAGTAATTCTAAATACGGATTTGGACAAGATTCGAGATTCCTGGCGAGTGTCGGAAATTACGGAAACGCGTGCAGCTCGGAAAGCGAGCAGTTTGGACGGTGTGTGAGTGGACGTTTGTTTTATAAACCATGATGCATGCATAGTTAAATGTTTTACATGATTGATTGCGTAATTTGACTTGCATTGATGTCTTGATGATGTGGCATGATTATGTGGGATTTAATGATTATTTCAATCGGTCGTTTGAGCACGTTTTTCGAGGAAATGTGTAAATAGTATTTTGGGCTAGGCCCGGAGTAAAAAAGGTTTTGAAAAGGATATTTGACTTAAGTGGTTAGTCAATGATGATTTATGGATTATTTTAATATTTTCCATGTGATTTTACGGATTTACGTATAATTGGTATTTGAACTTAACACCCTGTCGGGAATGCTTACGACTTGATTTGAGGTCATGGATGTGATTGATAAGTGTTATGATATGGATTGTGTTTGTGATTGTGGATCCTGGATACTGGATCATGTGCAGAAAGGTGCGAGTGCAGTTTCTAGACGGGACTTGGATGTTGCATGAGTGCAGTTCTTGAGTATGTGGTACGTCTAGATGGTGTGTGTGCAGTTCCCAGACATGATAAATATGACTCGGATGGTGCCTGAGTGCAGTTCCCGAGATTGGCCTACGCGTAGTGCGGATGTGACTGTGTGATTGATTGTGCACTTGTGAATAGTGAGGATTGATGGATTGATTGATTGATTGGTTGTATTGTTTGATGTTGATTGTGATTACGTACTGGTATTGTGTACGGGTTTCTGGTCTGTGTGGCCAGGTGCTTATGTTTTCATATGTTTTGGCCTGAGAGCCGGGATTTGATTTGTTTTGTGATTTGGCTGGAAAGCCGGTGCTTGTGATTCTTATGTTTTCCCCTATGCATGCATGGTTTGATAAACTGGAGGGTAACTGATGTATTTTGAAATGCGTTTTCAATGATATTATTTTTTTCCACTCACACCTTTTATGTTTTGATGACTCTCCAGGCCGTGGCACGACGTTCAGGGCTGATTGAGAGGCGGAGGCATGAGCGGAAATCAGTTTAGTTTTCCCTTGTCTGATAGGAGCTGAAGGGTACTTTCGGGACTTCAGTTGACTTGTCAGACGGGAGCAGGATCAGACACAGTTATCAAAGTCCAGTTGGGACAGGTCCTGTTAAATTGGTATCAGAGCATTGGGTTTCTGATCTGTCATGCCTCCAATACGCGAGCCCTGTGCACGGCCTGATAATGAGCTCGAGGGTCCAGACGTAGAAAGAGCCCAACATCTGGGAGTCACTAGATTTACGGGTCAGACCAACCCAGAAGAGGCCTATGAATGGCTTATTTAGTTTGAGTGGATTTTCGGGATTATGAGATGTCCGCCAAAGGATATGTTCTTATTAGCCACCTTTATGTTGAGTGGTAATGCTCATCGATGGTGGCGTGGATTACAGATGACTGGTATAAATGCTCATACTTTGACCTGGGAGACTTTCCGAGATCGTTTCTTAAATCAGTTTTACCCCCGATCCTTCCGAGATGCTAAAGAAGTTGAGTTCCTTCATTTGAGGCAGGGGAATCTATCAGTGGCCGAGTATGAGCAGAAATTCTTGAACTTGTCAAATTTTTCTCCTCTGTATGTGGCAACTGAGGAAGATAAGTGTTCAATGTTTGAGCAGGGATTGAGGAATGCGATACGGAGCGCTGTGACGGTAGATTCGTATTCGACCCTGAGAGAATTATCAGATGCTGCTGCTCGAGAGGAGGCGACTTTACCCATTCGAGAGCGTGATAGAAGCCCGGGACGCTACCGAGAGCATCAGAGTACCGGAAGTACGAGTCAAGTAGAATACCCAGAAGATACTCGAGGAGGTATGTCACGGCCCCTTACCTTCGAACAATCGAATAGTGTTTCGATTCCATCGCCATCACAACGTACACCAATCACTTGCTTTCGTTGTGGACAGCGTGGTCAAATTAGGAGAGAATGTCCCTACCGGTCGGATCAAGGGGCGACAGACCGTACAGCTGTGGGTCGACACCAAGGACCAATGTCGACCGGTACCAGTAGTGCCAAAACTGGGCGACCAGGTTGGGGTCGGCCTTCGAGTTCACGAACGTAGACCTTGGAAATTGTAATAGGGGGTTGCCAGATCTTTGTGTGGCTGTAGATGTTGTGATTATTGTTATCTGTTGTTATGTTGTTATTGTCATGTATATTCTTGTACAGTTGTACTGTTGTGTGTTTTGGTTTAATAAATAACGTGACCGAATTTTGGGGACGAAATTCTTTAAGCGGGGAAGGTTGTAACGACCCGGAAATTCGAAAAACGAAAATTTGGAAAATTTGAGGAAAATGATGATTTTGCCCTTAGTGGTAAGGGATGAAAGTTGACTTTTTATTCGGGACCTTGTTTGGACTTTCCAGGAAGACCGTTGGATAGGTCTCGGGACGCTGAATCCATAGACATGCGGCATGCGTCAATCGGAGTCCGAACGAAAAAGCTATGGGTCGGGAATTGTGAGGGGCATTTTGGTAATTTTCTATGGCAAGGGCAAAATGGGAATTTTCTGCAGCAGGGATAATTGGATAGTTTATGTGGCTGATTCAGCCTAATGGGATAAGGGTTATTCATTAAGTGACATTTGTTACATTAAGAAGAAGATTAGTGGCTTTGAATGCCTAACAAAACAAATGAACCCGCCCAAATCCCATTGTATAATTCAATCAATTGATCGGTGAAGGAGGCCAGGAGATAGTGCCTGAGACAGGAAGAGGAAGCCACCGAGAAAACGAGTGAAACTGAGAGGACAATTGAGGAAAACAGACCTGTAACCGAGAAGAAAACCCTAAAAACAGTCCAAGAACACAAATTTCGAATTCGGGTTTGTAGACTGTTTGGAGGGAAATTGACTGAACAATTTGTCTTCTGGGAGCTAAACGAAGTGAACCAAATCAACTGGAAACGAAATTGATGGTGAATTGACGAAGAACAGACTCTGCGATTTCTTTGAAATTGGGAGCTTGGGTTCGATTACTTGGAGGTAAGAAACCTTGAAATTGATTTCACAGTTATGTTTAAAATGGACCTAGGATGCTTCCTGTATGATTAATTGAATGAATCTGGTTGAATTTGGGTAGAACTCGAGTTAGGACCCGTCGGGTTTCTATGTTGAGTCGAGGGGTTTTAAGAATTGTTTCATCCAATTGAGGTCAGATATCCGAAATAGACAGAGAATAGATGAACATGAGTGAAGGAATGAACAAAATCGAGGTTGAATCAAGGGAGATTGCACCGCGTCTGATCGCGGGTTCACAACCCGTTTAACAAAGAAAGGGGTGAGAGAGACGCACTGTAGCTGCACTGTTCACGTCGCGTGGTTTTCACGCGCAGCCGCTTGCGGCATCGCGTGGTGGGTTTTCTGGGGAAGTGTCCAACAGGTGTTTTACTCTATGTAATGTAACGAACGTTTTAGAGTTGGTTTCGAGTTAATCTGACACCGTCTCGATAATGTTTCGAGGGTCTGACGGTTTATGTTATCTTTTAAAATAATATTTAAATCCCTGAAAATTACGGGGAATTGATATGATGTAAATTGAGTTGTTAGTAATCCTGAATACTGATTTGGACAGGATTCGAGATTCTTGGCGAGTGTCGGAAATTACTGAAACGCGTGCAGCTCGGAAATCGAGGAGTTTGTACGGTGTGTGAGTGGACGTTTGTTTTATAAACCATGATGCATGCATAGTTAAATGTTTTACATGATTGATTGCGTAATTTGACTTGCATTGATGTCTTGATGATGTGGCCTTATTATGTGTGATTTAATGATTATTTCAATCGGCCTTTCGGACCCGTTTTTCGAGGAAATGTGCAAATGGTATTTTGTGTTAGGCCCGGAGTAAAAAAGGTTTGGAAAAGGATATTTGACTTAAGTGGTTAGTCAATGATGATTTCTGGATTATTTTAATGTTTTCCATGTGATTTTACGGATTTACGTATAATTGGTATTTGAACTTAAACACCCTGTCGAGAATGCTTATGACTTGATTTGAGGTCATGTATGTGATTGATAAGTGTTATGATATGGATTGTGTTTGTGATTGTGGATCCTGGATACTGGATCATGTGCTGGAAGGTGCGAGTGCAGTTCCTAGACGGGACTCGGATGTTGCATGAGTGCAGTTCCTGAGTATGTGGTATGTCTAGATGGTGTGTGTGCAGTTCCCAAACATGATAAATATGACTCGGATGGTGCCTGAGTGCAGTTCTCGAGATTGGCCTACGCGTAGTGCAGATGTGACTGTGTGATTGATTGTGCACTTGTGAATAGTGCAGATTGATTGATTAATTGATTGATTGGTTGTATTGTTTGATGTTGATTGTGATTATGTACTGGTATTGATTACGGGTTTCTGGTCTGTGTGGCCAAGTGCTTATGTTTTCATATGTTTTGGCCTGAGAGCCGGGATTTGATTTGTTTTGTGATTTGACTGGAAAGCCGGTGCTTGTGATTCATATGTTTTCCCCTATACATGCATGGTTTGATAAACTGGAGAGTAACTGATGTATTTTGAAATGCGTTTTCAATGATATTATTTTTGTCCACACACACCTTTTATGTTTTGATGACCCTCCAGGCCGTGGCACGACGTTCGGGGCTGATTGAGAGGCGGAGGTATGAGCGGAAATCAGTGTAGTTATCCTTTGTCTGATAGGAGCTGAAGGGTACTTTCAGGACTTCAGTTGACTTGTCAGACGGGAGCAGGATCGGGCACAGTTATCAAATTCTAGTTGGGACAGGTCCTGTTAAATTGGTATCAGAGCATTGGGTTACTGATCTGTCATGCCTCCAATACGCGAGCCCTGTGCACGGCCTGATAATGAGCTCGAGGGTCTAGACGTCGAAAGGGCCCAACGTCTGGGAGCCACTAGATTTACGGGTCAGACCAACCCAGAAGAGGCCTATGAATGGCTTATTCAGTTTGAGTGGATTTTCGAGATTTTGAGATGTCCGCCAGAGGATATGGTCTTATTAGCCATCTTTATGTTGAGTGGTAATGCTTATCGATGGTGGCGTGGATTACAGATGACTGGTATAAATGCTCATACTTTGATGTGGGAGACTTTCCGAGATCGTTTCTTAAATCAGTTTTACCCCCGATCCTTCCGAGATGCTAAAGAAGTTGAGTTCCTTCATTTGAGGCAGGGGAATCTATCAGTGGCCGAGTATGAGCAGAAATTCTTAAACTTGTCAAATTTTGCTCCTCTGTATGTGGCAACTGAGGAAGATAAGTGTTCAAGGTTTGAGCAGGGATTGAGGAATGCGATACGGGGCGCTGTGACGGTAGGTTCGTATTCGACCCTGAGAGAATTATCAGATGCTGCTGCTCGAGTGGAGGCGACTTTACCCATTCGAGAGTGTGATAGAAGCCCGGGACGCTACCGAGAGCATCAGAGTACCGGAAGTACGAGTTAAGTAGAATACCCAGAAGATACTCGAGGAGGTATGTCACGGCCCCTTACCTTCGAACAATCGAATAGTGTTTCGATTCCATCGCCATCACAACGTACACCAATCACTTGCTTTCGTTGTGGACAGCGTGGTCACATTAGGAGAGAATGTCCCTACTGGTCGGATCAAGGGGCGACCGACCGTACAGCTGTGGGTCGACACCAAGGACCAATGTCGACCGGTACCAGTAGTGCCAGAACTGGGCGACCAGGTTGGGGTCGGCCTTCGAGTTCACGAACGTAGACCTTGGAAACTGTAATAGGGGGTTGCCAGATCTTTGTGTGGCTGTAGATGTTGTGATTATTGTTATCTGTTGTTATGTTGTTATTGTCATGTATATTCTTGTACAGTTGTACTGTTGTGTGTTTTGGTTTAATAAATAACGTGACCGAATTTCGGGGACGAAATTCTTTAAGCGGGGGAAGGTTGTAACGACCCGGAAATTCGAAAAGCGAAAATTTGGAAAATTTGAGGAAAATGACGATTTTGCCCTTAGTGGTAAGGGCTGAAAGTTGACTTTTTATTCGGGGATCTTGTTTGGACTTTCCAGGAAGACCGTTGGATAGATCTCGGGACGCTGAATCCATAAACAGGCGGCATGCGTCAATCGGAGTCCTAACAAAAAAGCTATGGGTCAAGAATTGTGAGGGGCATTTTGGTAATTTGCTATGGCAAGGGCAAAATGGGAATTTTCTGCAGCAGGGGTAATTGGATAGTTTATGTGGCTGATTCAGCCTAATGGGATAAGGCTTATTCATTAAGTGACATTTGTCACTTTAAGAAGAAGATTAGTGGCTTTGAATGCCTAACAAAACAAATGAACCCGCCCAAATCCCATTGTATAATTCAATCAATTGATCGGTGAAGGAGGCCAGGAGATAGTGCTTGAGACAGGAAGAGGAAGCCACCGAGAAAACGAGTGAAACTGAGAGGACAATTGAGGAAAACAGACCCGTAAACCCGAGAAGAAAACCCTAAAAACAGTCCAAGTACACAAATGTCGAATTCGGGTTTGTAGACAGTTTGGAGGGAAATTGACTGAACAATTCGTCTTCTGGGAGCTAAACGAAGTGAACCAAATCAACTGGGAACAAAATTGATGGTGAATTGACGAAGAACAGACTCTGCGATTTCTTTGAAATTGGGAGCTTGGGTTCGATTACTTGGAGGTAAGAAACCTTGAAATTGGTTTCACAGTTATGTTTAAAATGGACCTAGGATGCTTCCTGTATGATTAATTGAATGAATCTGGTTGAATTTGGGTAGAACTTGAGTTAGGACCCGTCGGGTTTCTATGTTGAGTCGAGGGGTTTTAAGAATTGTTTCATCCAATTGAGGTCACAGATCCGAAATAGACAGAGAATAGATGAACATGAGTGAAGGAATGAACGAAATCGAGGTTGAATCAAGGGAGATTGCACCGGGTCTGATCGCGGGTTCACAACCCGTTTAACAGAGAAACAGGTGAGAGACGCACTGTAGCTGCACTGTTCACGGCACGAGGCTTTCACGCGCAGCTGCTTGCGGCGGCGCGTGAGGGCGCATGGTGGGTTTTCTGGGGAAGTGTCCAACAGGTGTTTTACTTTATGTAATGTAACGAATATTTTAGAGTTGGTTTCGAGTCAATCGGACACCGTCTCGATAATGTTTCTAGGGTCCGACGGTTTATGTTATCTTTTAAAATAATATTTAAATCCCGAAAAATTACGGGGAATTGATATGATGTAAATTGAGTTGTTAGTAACCCTGAATACTGATTTGGACAGGATTCGAGATTCCTGGCGAGTGTCGACAATTACAGAAACGCTTGCAGCTCGGAAAACGAGCAGTTTGGATGGTGTGTGAGTGGAAGTTTGTTTTATAAACCATGATGCATGCATAGTTAAATGTTTTACATGATTGATTGCATAATTTGACTTGCATTGATGTCTTGATGATGTGGCATGATTATGTGCGATTTAATGATAATTTTAATCAGTCTTTCGGGCACGTTTTTCAAGGAAATGTGCAAATGGTATTTTGGGCTAGGCCCGGAGTCAAAAAGGTTTTGAAAAGGATATTTTGACTTAAGTGGTTAGTCAATGATGATTTATGGATTATTTTAATGTTTTCCATGTGATTTTACGGATTTACGTATAATTGGTATTTGAACTTAAACACCCTGTCGGGAAAGCTTATGACTTGATTTGAGGTCATGTATGTGATTGATATGTGTTATGATATGGATTGTGTTTGTGATTGTGGATCCTGGATACTGGACCATGTGTTGGAAGGTGCGAGTGCAGTTCCTAAACAGGACTCGGATGTTGTGTGAGTGCAGTTCCCGAGTATGTGGTACGTCTAGATGGTGCGTGTGTAGTTCCCAGACATGATAGATATGACTCGGATGGTGCTTGAGTGCAGTTCCCGAGATTGGCCTACGCGTAGTGCGGATGTGACTGTGTGATTGATTGTGCACTTGTGAATAGTGCGGATTGATGGATTGATTGATTGATTGGTTGTATTGTTTGATGTTGATTGTGATTACGTACTGGTATTGAGTACGGGTTTCTGGTCTGTGTGGCCAGGTGCTTATGTTTTCATATGTTTTGGCCTGAGAGCCGGGATTTGATTTGTTTTGTGATTTGGCTGGAAATTCGGTGCTTGTGATTCATACGTTTTCTCCTATGCATGCATGGTTTGATAAACTAGAGGGTAACTGATGTATTTTGAAATGCGTTTTCAATGATATTATTTTTTTCCACTCACACTTTTTCTGTTTTGATGACCCTCCAGGTCGTGGCACGACGTTCGGGGCTGATTGAGAGGCGGAGGTATGAGCGGAAATCAGTGTAGTTATCCTTTGTCTGATAGGAGCTGAAGGGTACTTTCGGGACTTCAGTTGACTTGTCAGACGGGAGCAGAACGGGGCACAATTATCAAAGTCCAGTTGGGACAGGTCCTGTCAGGAACAATATGAAAATTGTTCTCACATAGAAATTTGTAGTTTAATTTCTTTCTTCTAATCAGTTGTGCTGAATTGAAAGCATTGATTTTACGTAAACTTTAATTATCAAACCTTTTCAGTTTGTGCATTTACAATATGCAAACACAATTAGTTGGTGCTAATAAGTAATGATGCTGCTAAGAAGATGTATACCAGCTATCATTTTTTTTTGTATCAATGACATCCTTCTGCAGATATGCTTCACCAGTAATGTGGTTTGTTTAGCATTGGTGTTCTTAACAATAGAAAATCATTAGTAGAGCTGTTGCCTGATATGTGGTCTGCTTTGGTGGAGGAAAATCTAATTCATAAATATTGTAAAAGGTGAAATATTTTATTTAAAATATATACTTTCTATTGGGGCAGAAATGGCCAAATCTAATGTTTCATTACATTGATCAATTTGTGACATTGCATCTCAAACCCTCATGGGAAACATAGATCTCTATTTTATTGTTCACAGTTTTTTATTTCTAACATGCTCTTAATGTTAGCATAGTTGATTTAGGAAAGCTGATTCTGACAGGACCCGTCCCAATCCCACTGGGACCACCCGGGGACGTGACCCGCTCCCGTCTGACAATGACTCTAAACATACCAAAATTACCCTTAAATAAAAACCGAAGACTTAAATAGATAGATAACGTACAAACACAGTGTTTAAAGTGATACTGTCAGACAAGGGAAAGTAAAATACAACATGCGAGCACACTAGTCAGAGTACATTTATTCGGTGCTCAACCTACCCACAAGTGGGTGTACAGGTGCACAGCTAGGCAAACTAAACCTCTGCCTCCTCCTCCGGATCCTCCTCCTCTATTGCCGTGTCAGGGTCTGGAGGGGTCAGTAAAACAAGGGTGAGTGGGCCAAAAATAACAGTTTAGAAATCAATTTAATAATAAAATAATCATAAGGTTTTACCCCTCCGTTTTCCAAATCTTGCATGCAGTGAAAACATAATATTATAAACCAATGAACCACAATAATAATCGTAAGGTGAAACTAACATATCAGTGCACTGTAAAACCCAACCCAAATGATGTCACGGTTCTAAGGCTACGCGTTGCCACTCAGGGTCTCACACCCGAGACTCTCTAGGTACATCAGTTCCCGGTATCCCGGTCACTGCCCGAGGTATATGAACATGCCTTCCTGAGAGTAAGCAGCCCAACGGGGGTCAACTCCACTCAGTTAGAGCCCCGTGACTACTCCAGGGTCCACCCAGGCCAACGACCCTCCCTGGAGGAGACAATATACACAGGTAGGAAAGTACAGTACAATAACAGTATAGTTTACCCTATGTCCCCCGAACATCCCAAACAAAATCCACATATAATCCAGACGGGTCTCATGCCCAAAACATTGTAATAACATATATAAGCAGTTTATAAGACTCATCAGTGGAAATAGTAAAACAGTTTATGCATGCAAGCCTTTTATAAATCAAACAGCCCACTCACACTCGGTCCTTGCTGCTCAACGATCTCTATAAACCTGTATTAGTATTCCTGAGGGTTACTTAAGGACCCTATAATATCAATACCAAGACCCTAGAACAGATCCGCCTCAAAATCGCATCCCGGGCACTATTCCCGGTGCTTCAAACCCCATTTTGACCAACATAACGATCTCCGATCGACACGAAACCACCTCCATTGGATCCGTATCGTCGAAACCTTGAAAATGGTACCGGCCCCACCAAAATCACTGTTCACACGTGCCCCCACGCACCTGGTCAACGCGTGGGTCAACGCTGCTACAGTACTGCTGACGTCAGCAGTGACGTCATGCTGACGTCAGCATGACGTCATCACTGACACTTGTCAGGTGACACGTGGCATGTTCTGATTGGTCCCTGGTCTGACAATATCTGACAGGATGACGTCATCATGACGTCAGGAGTGACGTCAGCATGATGACGTCATCATGCTACAGTATCGGGTCAGACCCGTTTGACTGGAACCGGGTCGCCGTCGACCCACGGCTTGACCCGATTCAACCGTACGATTCCGGCCACCATTTTCGACGGGGTTCATCCCTATAGGGTCGTCTAGGTCTGTTCTATGGTTCTACAACCTCAAAATGGAAAGAAAATGAGAGAAAACTCACCAGTTCTTCTCTGAAACTCACGGTCAAGGTCCGATCGCCTTCTCCGGTGATCCACGCCGTCTCCGTCGTCCAAACCGGTCCTGATCGACTCGTCTCTCACCCTAGAACATGTCTAACATCACACAATCAATTTCCTAGCACGAAAACACGATGGTTCGAAACAGGGGAGTAAAACGGGTTTTCGGGTTTTTGACCTTACCGCCGCCGTGACGCCTCCGCAGGCCGTGCCGTCGTCCAGTTAAGCTCCTGGGGTCCTCACGGTGTAGACTGGAGCTTCCCCTGCGTCGAGATGGTGTGGTTGTCGAGGTTTGCTTCTTGGACCCGTTTCCGTCGTGTTTCGGGTCTGAGTTTTTGGACGGAATTTCGGACGGGAAAATGGGCTGGTGGTAGCTGGTGGTTGCACGGGTTGTGAAGACCAGATGATGGTGGTGCTGTGGGTGGTTGTTTGGTGCGAAGAGGATGGCTGGTTTGATTGCCTTGGTCGAGAGAAAATGGAAGGAATGCACGGGTTTGTGGAGGGGGGCTGTATGTGTGTTTGTAAGAAAAAGGCAGAGACAGATCGTGCATGAACAAGGGAGCAGATGAGAATGAAGGGCCAGGATTCAATCTGGCCAGAAATCCAATGGCTGAAATCAAATGGAGGGAAAATAAATAATATAAAAAATAGATTAAATAGTATTAGTTGCTTTATGGGAATAGTGTAGGCTTGGATGGGTGACACTTGTCACCAATCCACCGGTTTAATTTAAATATTAGGTTGGCACGGATTCCCGTAATAAATTAATATTTTATTTCGTTGTTCTCGGTTCGTAAATTCCGCTAAAACGCTTCCTTGACCATAACTTCTTCATACGAACTCTGATTTCGGCGTGCCGCCTGTCTACGGATTCGTGACGTCCCGACCTACGTCATAATCATGGGTCAAAGTCCAAATTGTTGCCCGGGCCAAAAGTCAAAGTTTTCCCCCTTCAGGGGCAAAATAGTCTTTTTATATTAAAATATTATTATTCTCGGTTCGGGTCGTTACAGATTCTCCTTCTGGGATAGCAGCTCATGTGGTATCTAGGTGTCTCCCTAATAAGATATTTGTTCTTTTGTTTACTTGCTGGTTGGGATTGTTCCCAGGTAATTTTACTTCTGCTTCTTCAATTTTTTATTTCTGTAAGGGATGTGTGTTTAGTTTCTATTTTACTATTTTTTTTTCCAAATTTTGTTCATTAGACATTCTTATTCGTGTAGATTTTACGAGGGAGTAAATTTCATATACGAAATGAGATTGAGAGAACCCTTTCTTCGGTCTACTGAAAAATGCTCTGATATCTATATTCCAAATGGTTTTGAAAACAAAATTGTTATTACACCCAGTGATGAAAATATCGATAATATGGTCGATATATCGGTTGATCTGTCCGAAATTTTGGTCGGCGGTAGGTAAGAGTTAGGGGGGGGGGGGTGAAATTGAGCGAAATATCGAAATCTTTTTTCTTGTTTTAAGTCCATCGATCTCTTTGTTTCATTAAAATGATCGAGATAGGAACAAATTTCATGAAAATCGGACGTAAAACGATTGAGTTACAGTTGGGTCATGTCGCGCGGATCAAAAAACCCGAATCGCAGACCCGCACGAGGAGGAAGAAGACTGTTTTTATTTTAGTACGTTTGCTTTATATATTATTTGCTTACTTAAATTTGCAACTGGGCTTGTTAGTTGAGTTGGTTGTGGGAGCTTGTTTTCAATTAAGCATTTAAGCACCAAGGCTCGACCCCAGGTGCGAGCGCTATTGCCTAATTTTTTTTTTTTCATTTCATTTTTTTCTTATTTTCGGCTATATTTATCATTTTTTTTTCAATTGTAAATATATCAATCATTTCCAATTTTTGAAAAAATATTGACTATTTTTTAATTTTTTTTCAATTTTAAATATATTTACTCATTTTATATTTTTTTCCATTCAAATTTTTTTATGCTTATTGTTATGTTTTTTATTATATTAACATTCAATTATAGTATTTCACTTCAATTTATGCTTATGTTTATATTTTTATATTACTAGTAATCGGCGGAATCCTATTGTATCATATTATTCATCATATATTTATTATATCAAAGTCATTTTATAGTTTTTATTAGTCCTATATAACCGTCATTGAGTACTTAAGATTTTTCCAAAATTTCATTCCAAATTTCCAACTTTTAAATCGAATTTCCTTCATTTTTATTGACAGTAAACGATATCGATATTTGGGGCGAGATAAGCGATATATCTTTCGATATCGATATTTCAATCCTTGATTACACTTGAATTCTCAATCCAAAAATGAATTGAAGTGGTGCAGAGTTTCCACTCTTTTTCGTTTTATGGTGTATATTTGAATTTTTTTTAATCGTCATTTGACAAGGTAGCTAAGTAAAATGGTGACTTGTTTAACAGGTATTCACATGTGTGTGCATCCAGATTAGGCTTATATTATGAATACATAGTTGAAGATGAATAGTGAAAATAATGCAATTTCAATTACTTTCATTGCTACATCCTTACCTAATTAAGCATTTCTCTTTACCATTGTAACTCGATTAATCATCTCATTAGGTAATTTCATTGAAATTTTCGGCGATGCGATTGTCCTGTATATACTGCCTCAACCAACAACTGAAAGTAAAAGGTTGTCTCACTCTGGTCTTATTTCATGATTGGTTATTGTATAATGACTTAGCTGTAACTAGTTCTTAAGTCATATGTTTTAGCAAACTTTTATCAATTTCTTTTCTTTTTTGCCAATTGAAAATTGGGTTCATGGATTTGGATTTATGGAGGATTTTTATTCTTTTTGGAGTCTGCCCCTTCCTACTGCGAGGGTGTTATGCGAAACGAAATTGGGTTCTTAGACCTCACTTCGAAACCATGCAACAGGTTCTCAAGGTAAGTCTTAAAAATTCCATTATTCAAGTTTCAGTGCAACTTAATTATGTATTCTCTTCAAGTAAAACTTAAAATTTTCAAAAACATATGTTTCTATAATTCTATTATGTGTATGTGAATTCCCATTGACACCTCTTCGTTTATCTTAATAACTTTATTAAACAGCTTGCATAGTGGAATTTGACTAAATTTTGGACAAATTACTAGGTTTAATTAAATTTTGATGTAAAGTTTTCTTTTCAATCTATTTAAAATTGGATCAAGTCCAATTTAATGGTCTTGAGTACTTCGTTATCAAATAAACATAAAGTTTGAATGATTATTTGCTGATGTTGGTGTGTAGGTATTCGAATTTAGAGCAAACAAAAGATTTTGCAACATATAAGGTTTTCTTAATTTTTATGTTAAATTTGTATGTAGGTATTGCTGATTTCATATGATTTTTTGGTTTAGTTAGTTGGAGTTAGTCATTGATTGATTGAATTTTGCAAGAATTGCCGAACATTTACAGAAGTGCAAACAACAAAGTCTTGAGACACATAAAGGCTTGGAGGAAGCCAAGAAACAAGTTGAGAAAACAATTTTAGATGATATAAGTTCTTTGATGTTCATCATTTAGATCAATTACATTATACAATTTCATTTATAAAATGGAGGAAGCCAATTTCATTGATCATTCTCTCTTAATCCATTGAGTTCTAATCATCCAAATTTTATTTATTGAATTTTGGTTCATTTAGTGCAACATAAATTTTTTAGATAAACGTTTTTGTTTAAATTCTTAGATAAACGTTTGTGTTCTGTTTTGCTCTAGTTCTACAAAGCCATTTTGAAAACACGGGGCATCGCGCGAGCTACATTGCTGGTCTATACTAAAGCCCCAACTCCAAACACTGTTCATGCGCAGTATTTTCTTCGTTCTCTCTGTTCACTTAGGTGTTTGACCTGATTTTCCCTTTTTTTTTCCCTTCGTTGTGAACAGTGTGAAGATGGACTTGTCCCTTTTCTAACTCTTTTCTTCCTCTCTTCTTGCACCACCTCCTCTTTTTTTTTTTTTTCCTTCGTTCTTGAATTCATCTTTCCATGGAAAGCGCCACAACTATAGCTAATCACCGCGAACGGGTCGTCGTCGTCGTTCAGCCAATTGCTAGGTAGAGACACATGGTCGCGCCTCCGATGCCTCTAATCGCGAAGCGTCCAGCATGGCTTCTATTTCATCCAATGGCGAAGAGCAACAGGTCTCGTCCCTGCTCAATTTGTGGCCACGTTTTGCGCTCTGTCAATAGGTCATGCTTTTCTTCAACCCAAATCACAACATGTCTCCTAAATCTCTCCACCACCTCTCTTCTTTAAATTTGTCCTCAACCCGCACATACATTTTCGTATTGGTCATCTCCACCTCTATAATTTCCTCATATTTTGAATTGGAATTTTAGTGTAGATTTAGGTTATGTGGTTTGAAATTGTTAAATTGGAAAGCAGAGAATTGTTGGTTAGTTTTGTGAATAGGCTTGTATTATTGTTGAATATGGGTTACTAATCATGTTTGTATTTTCCAGATGCTCACTTATTACATGTTGATCTACCATAGATCATGCCGTTAACAAATTGGTAGGCACGAAATCAAAAGCCGTGCCTCTTTTTTGTTTTTCCAGTTACCAAATAGATTGGTTTAAAGGCTGTGACTTTCTTTTGTTCTTCTAATTAAATTCTCCGTTTCAGTTTGATTTTCCAATTTCAAAATTTCTTTCTTCAATTTTGTTTATCGTTTTGTTAATTTTGATTGAATTTATTTTTTGTCCACAGGATCACTGATTAAATCAGTATTTCACATTTACCTATCATCTAAGGTATGCTTCTGCAATTTTCTGGTTTTGTTAATTTTGATTAAATTTTTTTTTTCATTATTCCAACTAAAGATAAGATGTCATATTTTCATTCAACATACTCATTTGCATTCTATTATTAGAAGAAAATTACAACAAATAAATGCCACAATCCTTAATAATAATACCCTAATAAGTGCGTTAATCAAATGATAATATAGTGGTATAAGTAAGGGTCAAATCTTATAAGGACGTGACTTAATGTGTATCCAAAATATTGAATTAGATAGTTCACAAGTAGTACTAAGTAGATACGCAAGACACACGACACAGACAAAAGGCGGGGTTTTGAGTCAAAAGATGCTTAACAACTTAACTTGTAATGCAAGAAAGTAAAGAAATGAAAGGGTTTTGAAATTAGATTTAAAGGCAGATCAAAGCATTCATATCCACACCTAACCACAATGTTTACCAACTTGGGATGCAAGGTTTAATATTATGTTTCTTTCTTGGTTTAGTGCTAGCAAAATATTTCCAATACAAAGTTTAGAGTTCGAGTCCATATTTCCCAAGTTTGTTTTCTCCATCTTCATAAGGTTCCGTCCGCTGTCGGAGAATCGTGTGAATAACAATCCAATGTTTTCATCCACCTTGATAGTGTAACAATTACTCTCCATTTACTCAAACTCTCATTTTTGTTATTGGTTTTGATTATAGTTCAATATATGTGAGGTATTTTCTTACTAATATTTGTAAGTGTTAAATGCAATCTCCATGTGTCTTACTTTATGAATTTTAGTTATTTTATACATTTTAGTGCTTCATACTTCAATTCAATGTTAAGTGTTTTATCCGCTGTCGGTGCACTTAGAGTAGAATTGAAGAGACTTAATGTTGATCGCTGTCGGCGCATTCAGTCAAAAACAAAAGGTAAATCATGTTGTAAGTGTTATCCGTTGTCGGTGCATTTATAATATTGAAAAATGTATAAAGGTAATTGAGACGATTAAGGTAAAATTTCGTGATTGTTTTAATATTTGCAATTATTAGAGTGTTGGTAAGATTTGTGCTTTAAGAAGGTCACTTGTACATAAATTAGAGTAGAAGTAAAATTAGTTTATTTATACTTTTACTTATTTGCATGATTACAAACCTTTTCAAAACCCCCCATTTTATTCTTTATTCTTTTATTCTTTTATTCCTTTATTCTTTTATTCCTTTACTCTTTAATTTATTGATTCTTTGATTAATTAATTCTTTAATTCTTTAATTCTTTAATTCTTTTATTCTTTTAATTCTTTATTCTTTGATTCTTTTATTTCTTTATTCTCTTATTCATCTATTCTTTAATTTATTAATTCTTTTATTATTTAATTATTTAATTAATTATTCTTTTATTCATCTCCCCACTAACACATTATTAATGTTCCCTAATTTCCCCGGTTAAGAACGATCCCTATTTACCAATACTACATCTACACAAAAAGGGTTTAAATTGCATAACACTTAAATTACGTGTTTAATTTGATGCGTAGTTTAGGTGTAACGACCCGTCCCAGAAATTAGGGTTAAGACAGTGATTAAATGGGATTAGTGAGTTAATTGGTGTTTAGTTGGTTACTTTTTGTCGGTTAGCGTAGCATGACGATGTTACCCCTAGTCTGGGCCAATAGTTGACTTTTAGTTCGAGCGGTCAATTGGGTATTGACCGATGACTGTGACGTAGTTTGGGGCATCACGAGTCCGTAGACAGGTGGTACGCCCGATTCCGACATCCGAGGAGGAAGTTATGATGTTCGGAAGGTTGAGGGAATTACCGTACTTTGGCTAAAATAGGGGGAAAGTTGACTTTTCGTACGATCGGGTTTGACATGTTGACCTAGGACCGTTAGGTAGATCTTGTCGTCCTGGGTTCAACGACAGGCGGCATGTGTTCATCGGAGTTGAGATGAGTGAGTTACGGGTCTGAAACGATAAGGGCAAGAATGGTATCAGAGCTGGACCCTGACCGGAAGTGTGCCAGCGAGGACACTGGGCCCCAAGGGGGTTGGATTGTAAGACCCGGTCTTGGATATAACACCCCGGAAATTCGAGGATTTTAATATTGTAAATTTAATGTATGAATTGACGATTTTACCCCTGTGTATGGTATGACCAAATTGTTGACTTTTTGATTGTAGGGTCAAATGGACTTTGACCAATGACCGTGACGTAGTTCGGGACGTCACGAGTCCATAGGCAGGTGGCACGTCCAATTCGGACGATCAGGGAAAAAGTTATGACTATCGGAAGTTCAGGGGCATTACCGTAATTTGGACGATGGGGGCGAAAATGTTGACTTTTCGTTTGGAAACTATTTTTCACATGACTGAAGGAACGTTAGGTAGGTCTCGATGCCCTGAGTCCGTAGACAGGCGGCACGCCGAAATCGGACTTCGTACGAGGAAGTTATGATCAGAAACGTGAATTCGGGAGGTTCGCGTCTCGGTAATCGTGTCGAATATTTTATTCTAATATTATGATTGGAGGACACCTGGATGAGTGACAAGTGTCACTCATCCATTGGCTAGATTGGATCAGCTCCACTAAGCATTTAAATAGAATTAAATCTACCTTTAAATCTCAGCCACTCATCAAAAGTTCCCAGATTTCCTCTCAGCCCTTGATCTCATTTCCTGAGATTAAATCTGGACCGTCCAAATCATTTTAGCATAATTCCCTCTATCCCTTATATTTTCCTACCCGATTGCACAAACATACTGTCCATTCAATCAACACACTTGCATTTCACCCATGCTCTGTGTCTGTGTGTGAGAGACTCACTGGTGAGGGCTGAGGGACGGCGGTGAAGGGCGGCAGACGGCGGCGAGGTAGGACTGTGCTAACCCGAAAACTGTCTAAAAACACAGAGTTTGGAAGCTTGGATTCCAATGTATATTTTTGATTCCTTTTGACCCTAATCAACTCTATGGACTGTTAGGAACCTCTAGGGATCGATTTCGTGACCAGTGGTGGCCTGAACAAAGGTTAAAAGGCGACGGGAAACCCAGATTCTGTTCATCGAGGTAAGACTTAGATTCAGCCCTTGTTTTATAATTTTGTTTAGCTAGAACCGTTTCTGGGATTGAGACGAACACTTAGGAACAAACCTGAGTTAAAATGGTTGAGAATTGATGAAATGGTGACCAGGTCAGATAGCGGGTCTGATCGACCCAGTTGCAGAGAAACGGGTCGACCCGTCAGGAGGACAGGGGTGATGACGTGGCACTCTGTCAGACCTGTCAGGTGACGTGGACCACTCTTCGGACGACACGTGTCACATGTCAGTGCACAGTCAGCACTGACATGTCAGTGACGTGGCCCAATCAGGGACTGCCACGTGTCACTGACATGTCAGTGACGTGGACCAGTGCCGTGCTGACACGTGGCCTGACAGATCAGTGAGGTGGACCAATCATGTGTTGACACGTGGCACCTGTCAGATGACGTCAGCGTTGACGTCAGCAGGAACTGTTCCTGCGTTGACCAGAGCGTTGACCGGCACGTGTGAACAGTATTTTTGGTGGGACCACCACCCTTCTTTAGGTTTCGACGATCTGGATCCAATGGAGGTGGTTTCGGGTCGATCGAAGATCATTAAGTTGGTCAAAATGAGGTTTATTGCCTCAGGAAGCGCGTTCGGGCGGCTTTTCTGGGCCGGTTTCAGTCTAGGATTTCATGGTTGAATGTTAGGGGTTTATATTGACCTTTACGTATACTTTGGACATGACAGGGATTGTAAAATTGTACCAGGTCGAGGGTATACGTTCGGTTTTCAGCAGGATTATACTGTGAGTGGGCCCGATTTCATTAAACCCTTGCATGCTTAAATGTTTTCTGATTTACTTACATATTCACATGCTAGAATCATGAAACGGTTTTGATGCTATTGAAATTATGGTTATGGCACGCGTCACGGTATTTGAGTTTGAAACCCGTCTGATGAAACTTAACGATCGGTTTGGATTTAATCTATGATTATATATATGTTTTGCATGGGGATATCAATAAAATTTATTTGGTACTGCACTGTATGGATCCATTCTTATGATATTGTCTCCTCCGGATGTGGTACCCCGGAGTGGTCATGACGCATTGCCTGCGAGGGGTCATTCTACGGAGGAACCGGACCGTAAAATGACTCAGGAGCAGGATTGCTTATTTGACGTCAGGGACGTCGAGCGTCTAGGACGCTAGGCATTTGAGATGCCGTACCCGGACAGGGTTCGGGGATTGGACTCGGAATTGAGACCCGAGTGGCACGCGTAGCCTTGAGACTGTGACCTTATTGGACGTCAGGGACGTCAGACATCTGGGATGTCGGGATTGGAGCGTATAGTGCAGTAGCTAAAATTATCTTATGATTTTATTACATGCCTTATGGTTCATACTATATGATTTATGGTTTTAAATTCTGATGCATGCATGTTTGGAAAACGAAGGGGTAAATTATATGTTTTACTTATTAAACTGTTTTTATAAACTTGAGTTTCGGCCCACTCACCCTTAATGTTTTGGTAACCCCTCCAGGCTGTGCTACTGAGGTAGAGGAGGATCCTGAGGCTGAGGCATAGATCTACTCCCACATACCTGATCTCCTGTTTGGTGGTTTTCCCGCAGGTTTATTTTAGAGTCGTGCTCGCAATTTGAAATTTGGAACTTTATCCCTTGTCTGACATCGGTTTATTTCGGATTTGATGTATAACTTTATTTGGTTATTTATTCATTTGAACTTTTGAGGTTAAAATTGGAAAGTTATTTTGGGTGTCAGACGGGAGCAGGGCACGTCCCCTTGTGGTCCTTGTGGGATCGGGATGGGTCCTGTCAGCTTGGTATCAGAGCACTAGGTTTTGGTCAGCATGCTAGACTAGCGATTAGTACTAGTTACTTTTCGAGTTTAAGGATAATGTTAACTGATCTATGCCTCTTGACAGTTGGTTATGCCTCCAAGGAGGATTCCTCATACACGAACTGACGAGGATCTGGAAAGGGAAACGGAATGCGCAAGCATTGAGCGGGCTTAGCGTCTGGGAGCCACTCCTTTCAACGGGGGATCAAACCCCGATGATGCTCATGATTGGATCACCAAGTGGGAAAGGATCTTCACGGTGATTCACTGCCCTTCGGGTGAACGGGTGACCTTGGCGGCCTTCTTACTGGAAGGAGGAGCCTACCAGTGGTGGCACGGCCTTGAAATGTCTGGATGGTCTGTCCACACCACTACTTGGGAAGTTTTCCGTTCCCGATTTCTGGACCAGTACTACCCGCGATCGTTTCGCGCGGCACGGGAGGCAGAGTTCCTGCGGCTAGAGCAGGGGGATATGTCCGTTGCGAACTACGAGCATACTTTTGGGAAACTTTCCCGGTTCGCTGCATCATTTGTGAGCACGGAGGAGGACAAATGCCAAAGGTTCGAGTTTGGACTCCGTATGGAGATCTGGGCAAGTGTGACTGCTGCTACTCATGCTTCTCTGAGAGATATGGTCGATGCTACGGTGCGTGTCGAGGCCAGTCTGGCGGCACACCAGACACGACAGCCTTAGGGCGAGGGGCGACGTCAGGATCGTCCACACCGTGGGCCATCAGGCCAGAAGAACAACAAGGGAGGGGGTTACAGGGGAGCACCCTCATCCTTCAAGGGTCGTGGCTGGTCAGGTCGACGTGGAGGCTCTCAGGGCAGAGGATCAGAATACAACTCTGGGCAATGTTCATCTTGGAGCGGAGCTTCTAGTGGGCATTCGGACAGGCCGAGGCCAGTAACCTGTTTTGTTTGCGGAGAGGAGGGCCACTATGCCTGTGATTGCCCGCTATTGTCCAAGAGCAACGACGCTGGGGGCTCTAGTGTGGTGCAGAGCACGGCTTCCCACACTAACGGAGGTCGAGGTCAGGGAGGTGACCGTGGTGCTGGGCGTGGCGCGCGCGGGCGCGGACGAAATGGAGGGCCTAGGGCTCAAGTGTTTGCAATGACCCAGCAGCAGGCGAGGACTGCCCCAGGCGTGGTTACAGGTACACTACATATCTTAAACCTTCTTATACGTGTATTGATGGATGCGGGGGCTACACATTCTTTTATTTCGAAGAGTTGTACTGGTATGCTTGATTGTGTGGTATCACCCTTAGATTGTGAGATGGGTGTTGGCACCCCGATGGGCATCGTGTACCTTGTGAATCAGGTGATTCGGAGGTGCCCGGTGAGAATTGAGGATGTGGATTTACCAGCGGATTTAATTATTCTGGATATTCACGACTTCGATGTAATTTTGGGATTGGATTGGCTATCGGAGCATGGGTCGTTCATCGATTGCTGTCGCAAGCAAGTGATTCTGCGAAGCCCGGGTTTGCCGGAGGTTATCTTTTAGGGGGAGCGTGACGGTTCGCCTCCTGAAGTGATTTCTTCACTTACTGCTACCAAACTTCTACGGAAGGGATGCTAGGCTTATCTGGCGCATGTCTTGTTGGAACAGATTGATACTCCGGTTATCGACGAGATACCAGTGGTACGTGAGTTTTCGGATGTGTTCCCGGAAGACTTACTTGGATTACCACCACTGTGGGAGATCGAGTTTACAATTGAACTACTCCCCGGTACCCGACATATGTCCCAGGCACCATACCGGATGGCGCCGGCCGAGTTAAGAGAACTCAAAAATCAATTGCAGGAGTTGGTGGATTTGGGATACGTCCGACCGAGTACTTCACCATGGGGAGCACCGGTGTTGTTCGTAAAGAAGAAGGAGGGGAGTCTCCGTTTGTGCTTTGACTATCGGCAACTCATCAAGGTGACACTGAGGAACCAGTAGCCTCTACCCAGGATCGATGACCTTTTTGACCAGTTGTGGGGAGCACAGTGCTTTTCGAAGATTGATTTGCGGTCTGGGTATCACCAACTGAGGATTTCGGAGGAGGATATTCCGAAAACTGCTTTTCGAACCCGTTACGGACACTACGAGTTCCTTGTTATGCCTTTTGGTTTGACGAATGCTCCAGCAGCATTCATGGATCTGATGAACCGGGTCTTCTGACCCTACTTGGATAAGTTCATGATTGTGTTCATCGATGATATCTTGGTGTACTCGAGGAGTGCCCGAGCACATGAGGAACATCTACGGTTAATGTTGGAGAAACTGAGACAGGAACAGTTGTACGCCAAGCTGAGCAAGTGTCAGTTTTGGCTGAGCAGTATTAGTTTTCTGGGACATGTGATATCAACGGATGGAATTAGCGTGGATCCCTAGAAAACTGAAGCGGTGACTAACTGGGCTAGACCGACAACGGTAACGGAAGTGTGGAGTTTTGTCGGGTTAGCAAGTTACTACCAGAGATTCGTGGAGGGTTTCTCCAAAATTGCTCCACCATTGACTCGTTTGACTCGGAAGGGAGTGAAATTCATTTGGGACGAGCAGTGTGATCGGAGTTTTCAAGAGTTGAAGGATCGATTGACCACTGCACCTGTCCTTGCATTGCCGGATGACAGTGGAGAGTTCGTGGTCTTTAGTGACGCATCACTACAAGGTTTGGGCTGCGTCTTGATGCAGACTGGAAAGGTTATCGCCTACGCATCCCGGCAGCTAAAGACTCATGAGTTGAACTACCCTACCCATGATTTGGAGTTGGCAGTGGTGGTTCATGCTCCAAAAATCTGGAGACATTACCTATTCGGCGCAACGTGCCGGATATACGCCGACCACCAAAGCCTAAAGTACCTATTCACTCAGAAGGAGCTTAACATGAGACAACAGAGATGGTTAGAGCTGCTGAAGGATTATGACTGTACGATTGAGTACCATCCGGGTAAGGCCAATGTGGTGGCAGATGCACTCAGCAGGAAGTCAGCGGGATCTGTTGCACACCTGGGGATGGTGTATCTTCCTTTGCTGGTGGAACTCCGGAAGGCAGGAGTTATTTTGGATACAGATGAGCATGGATCTTTGTTGGTCAGCTTTCATGTACGACCAGTGCTGATTGATCGGATCATCGAAGCACAACTTTTGGATCTGATACTCTGTATTTACAAGATTGAGGTCGATGCGGATGGGAGACAGGATTTTACCATCCGGGATGATGGAGCACTTGTGAAGTTGGGCCGTTTGTGTGTACCTGCAGTGGCAGAGTTACGGGCCGAGATTCTGGAGGAGACCCATAGTTCGGCTTATGCTATGCATCTGGGAGGTACAAAGATGTACCGTACCCTCCGGAACCATTATTGGTGGCCAGGAATGAAGAAGGATATTGTAGAGTTCGTGAGCAGATGCTTAACCTGTCAGCAGGTTAAGGCGGAACGGTAGAGACCTTATGGGGCTATGCAGCCACTTCCGATTCCCGAGTGGAAGTGGGATCACATTACCATGGACTTCGTCTTTAAGTTACCAAGGACTCAGAGTGGAGTTAACGGAGTATGGGTGATCGTAGACCGGTTAACCAAGTCATCCCATTTTCTGCCAGTTCAGGAGACTTATAAACCTAATCGACTGGCTCAATTGTTCGTAAAAGAAATCATACGATTGCATGGTACACCGGAATCGATCGTGTCCGATCGTGATCTTTCACTTCCAGGTTCTGGCAGAGTTTGCAAGCTACTTTGGGAACAACCCTACGTTTCAGTACTGCCTTCCATCCACAGACCGATGGACAGTTTGAGAGGACCATTCAGACCCTGGAGGACATGATGAGGTCTTGTGTACTACAGTTTCAGGATTCATGGGATACTCATTTGCCGTTGATGGAATTCGCTTACAACAACAGCTATCAGGCAAGCATCGGGATGGCACCCTATGAGGCACTGTATGGTCGATAGTACAAGACACCTATCTGCTGGATGGAGATAGGAGAACGAGCGACCGTAGGGCCGGAGTTGATGGACTTAACCCTGGAAACTGTTCGTGTTATCAAGGAGAGATTGAAGACGGCACAAGATCGCCAAAAGAGTTATGCCGACCGACGGATTCGGGACTTGAAATTTGAAGTGGGAGATTTTGTCTTCCTGAAGTTATCTCCGTGGAGGGGGATTATCCGTTTTGATCGATGGGGGAAACTGAGTCCGCGTTTTATCGGACCATATGAGATCGTGGAGAGGATTGGCAGGGTTGCATACAGATTGGCACTACCTCTAGAACTTTCTAGAGTTCACGATGTTTTCCACGTATCGATGCTGCGGAAGTACGTACATGATGCTTCCCATGTACTGGAGGAACAACCTATCGAACTCCGAGAGGATTTGAGCTTTGAGGAACAACCAGTGCAGATTTTGGATCGGAAGGACAAGGTACTACGTCGGAAGACTATCCCTCTCGTGAAGATTCTCTGGAGAAACCAGAATGTGGAAGAAGCCACATGGGAGCCCGAGGCTCAGATGCGAGAGTAATTTCCTTATTTGTTTCTTTGAAATTTCGGGACGAAATTTCTTAAGGGGAAAGGTTGTAACACCCCGGAAATTCGAGGATTTTAATATTGTAAATTTAATGGATGATGACGAGTTTACCCCTATGTATGGTATGGCCAAATTGTTGACTTTTTGATTGGAGGATCAAATGGACTTTGACCAATGACCGTGACGTAGTTCGGAACGTCACGAGTCCATAGGCAGGTGGCACGTCCAATTCGGACGATCAGGGAAAAAGTTATGACTATCGGAAGTTCAGGGGCATTACCGTAATTTGGACGATGGGGCGAAAATGTTGACTTTTCGTTTGGAAACTATTTTTCACATGACTGAAGGACCGTTAGGTAGGTCTCGATGCCCTGAGTCTGTAGACAGGCGGCACGCCGAAATCGGACTTCGTACGAGGAAGTTATGGTCAGAAACGTGAATTCGGGAGCTTCGTGTCTCGGTAATTGTGTCGAATATTTTATTCTAATATTATGATTGGTGGACACCTGGATGAGTGACAAGTGTCACTCATCCATTGGCTAGATTGGATCAGCTCCACTAAGCATTTAAATAGAATTAAATCTACCTTTAAATCTCAGCCACTCATCAAAAGTTCCCAGATTTCCTCTCAGCCCTTGATCTCATTTCCTGAGATTAAATCTGGACCGTCCAAATCATTTTAGCATAATTCCCTCCATCCCTTATATTTTCCTACCCGATTGTACACACATACCGTCCATTCAATCAACACACTTGCATTTCACCCATGCTCTGTGTCTGTGTGTGAGAGACTCACTGGTGAGGGCTGAGGGACGGCGGTGAAGGGCGGCAGACGGCGGCGAGGTAGGACTGTGCTAACCCGAAAACTGTCTAAAAACACAGAGTTTGGAAGCTTGGATTCCAACGTATATTTTCGATTCCTTTTGACCCTAATCGACTCTCTGGACTGTTAGGAACCTCTAGGGCTCGATTTCATGACCAGTGGTGGCCTGAACAAAGGTTAAAAGGCGACAGGAAACCCAGATTCTGTTCATCGAGGTAAGACTTCGATTCAGCCCTTGTGTTTATAATTTTGTTTAGCTAGAACCATTTTTGGGATTGAGACGAACACATAGGAACAAACCTGAGTTAAAATGGTTGAGAATTGATGAAATGGTGACCGGGTCAGATCACGGGTCTGATCGACCCAGTTGCAGAGAAACGGGTCGACCCGTTAGGAGGACAGGGGTGATGACGTGGCACCCTGTCAGACCTGTCAGGTGACGTGGACCACTCTTCGGACGACAGGTGTCACATGTCAGTGCACAGTCAGCACTGACATGTCAGTGATGTGGCCTAATCAGGGACTGCCTCGTGTCACTGACATGTTAGTGACGTGGACCAGTGCCATGATGACTCGTGGCACATGTCAGATCTGACACGTGGCCTGACAGATCAGTGAGGTGGACCAATCGTGTGTTGCCACGTGGCACCTGTCAAAGTCTGACATGTCAAATCTGACAGCTGTCAGATGACATGTCAGCAGTGACGTCAGCGATGACGTCAGTAGTGACGTCAGCGATGATGTCAGCAGGAACTGTTCCTACGTTGACCAGAGCGTTGACCAGCGCCTGTGGGCGCGTGTGAACAGTATATTTGGTGGGACCACCACCATTCTTTAGGTTTCGACTATCCGGATCCAATGGCGGTGGTTTCGGGTCGATCGGAGATCATTAAGTTGGTCAAAATGAGGTTTATTGACTCGGGAAGCGCCTTCGGGCGGCTTTTCCGGGCCAGTTTCAATCTAGGGTTTCATGGTTGAATGTTAGGGGTTTATATTGACCTTTACGTATAATTTGGACATGACAGGGATTGTACAATTGTACCAGGTCGAGGGTATACGTTCGGTTTTCAGCAGGATTGTACTGTGAGTGGGCCCGATTTCATTAAACCCTTGCATGCTTAAATGTTTTCTGATTTACTTGCATATTCACATGCTGGAATCATGAAACGGTTTTGATGCTATTAAAATTATGGTTATGGCACGCTTCACGGTATTTGGGTTTGAAACCCGTCTGATGAAACTTAACGATCGGTTTGGATTTTATCTATGAATATATATATATATATGTTTTGCATGGGGATATCAATAAAATGTATTTGGTACTGCACTGTATGGATCCATTCTTATGATATTGTCTCCTCCAGATGTGGTACCTCGGAGTGGTCATGACGCATTGCCTGCGAGGGGTCATTCTACGGAGGAACCAGACCGTAAAATGACTCAGGAGCAGGATTGCTTATTTGACGTCAGGGACGTCGAGCGTCTAGGACGCTAGGCATTTGAGATGCCGTACCCGGACAGGGTTCGCGGATTGGACTCGGAATTGAGACCCGAGTGGCATGCGTAGCCTTGAGACTGACCTTATTGGACGTCAGGGACGTCAGACATCTGGGATGTCGGGATCGGAGCGTATAGTGCAGTAGCTAAAATTATCTTATGATTTTATTACATGCCTTATGGTTCATACTATATGATTTATGGTTTTAAATTCTGATGCATGCATGTTTGGAAAATGGAGGGGTAAATTATATGTTTTACTTATTAAACTGTTTTTATAAACTTGAGTTTCGGCCCACTCACCCTTAATGTTTTGGTAACCCCTCCAGGCTGTGCTACTGAGGTAGAGGAGGATCCTGAGGCTGAGGCATAGATCTACTTCCGCGTACCTGATCTCCTGTTGGGTGGTTTGCCCGCAGGTTTATTTTAGAGTCGTGCTCGAAATTTGAAATTTGGATCTTTATCCCTTGTCTGACATCGGTTTATTTCGGATTTTATGTATAACTTTATTTGGTTATTTATTCATTCGAACTTTTGAGGTTAAAATTGGAACGTTATTTTGGGTGTCAGACGGGAGCAGGGCACGTCCCCTTGTGGTCCTTGTGGGATCGGGATGGGTCCTGTCATTGGAAGCAAGAACGGTGAGCAAGACCCGTGAGCTTGAGAAGCAAGATCGGTAAGCAAGACCCGTGAGCTTGGAAAGGTAAGATCGGTGAAAGATCCCACATCACTCGGGGAGGGAAAGGTGAAGTACCTTATATGTGTGGGCACGTATCTATCTAACACAAGACCTTTTGGGAGCTCAATGGCTTTGGGGGGGATTTGAACCCCAAAGTTAAGCGAGTTGAGGCTGGTGCAATCCCATGATAGGTGACCCACTGGGAAGTTGCATATGAGCTCCCGAAAACAAAACCGTGAGGGCTAGGCCCAAAGCGGACAATATTGTGTTAGATGTGCCGGGTCGTGACATTGGGCATTGTCAATTTTTGGCGCCGTTGCCGGGGAAATTAAAATCATTCTTAATGTGTATATAAATTGTTTATATATAAAATGCTCATAATTGTGAATAATGCTTACATATTGTAAATGTGTTTAACTTTTATTTTTACAGTATTCCATTATACTTGTTTAACTAGCTTTATTCCATTACATTTTTTTTATTACTACTCTTTATTCCATTAACTTAATATTCACACTTTTTCTTTATTCCCTTAACTTTAAATATATTCCATTAACTTTATTCCATAAACTTTCTTTTAATTTTATTCCATAAACTTTCTTTTAATTTTATTCCATAAACTTTATGCTCCACTAACTTTATGTTTACACTTATTTTATTCTAATGTAATAAATTGTTTGTTTATGTTTTGTTAAACTTTAAATTTTAAATGAAAAAAAAAATCGAAATAATAAAAAAATATAAAAAATATAAAAAATATAAAAAAAATATAAAAAATAATAATAATTAAAAAAAATAAAAATAAAAGAGTAAGAAACTTTATTTATCTTTGAATTTCCTTAAGTGAAAATATTGTTTCCTATTAAATGTTTTAGAGTTGCATGAATCTCATAGCCCCTTTTTCTTCAAAATCTTACTTTCAGGAACACGTCTGTTAGCGTAGAATGACGAGTTTGCCCCTAGTTTGGGCAAAATGTTGGCTTTTAGTTTGGGAGGTCAAATGGACATTGACTGATGACCGTGACGTAGTTTAGGACGTCACGAATCCGTAGACAGGTGGCACGCCCGATTCCGACATCCGAGGAGGAGGTTATGATGTTCGGAAGATTGAGGGCATTACCGTAATTTGGCTAAAATAGGGGGAAGGGTTCAAAGAAGGGCATTTTGGTCTTTTGCACATTGGGGACTGTGCAACAGATTGGGACAAGTGGATGGTTGAGATTGGGACATTTGTGAGAGAATGGGGAGGTCCTAGGCGTCGTCTAGGGTGGTTATTGTGACAGGAGAAGACCTGATTGGCCGGAATGGAAAACAGGGGTTTCGGGTTGTTTTTGTGTCGAGCTAGGGACGAGGACTTTGGGGCTGTGTCGAGGTGTCTGAGTAAGGGGATTGGGTTGTTGAGGACTGGACGATGAGGTTGGTGGAGAGAGGAGCAGAATTGGTGGCGGGACGGCGGAGAACCGGCCACTCCGGTTCGAGTTGCAGAAACCGGGTTGAACCGGGTCAGCCAGAGGTTGCTGGTGACACTGTTCACAGCGCGTGAATTTCAAGCGCAGGAGCTTCTGGACGAGCGTGGGGGCGCGTGAAGGGTAGTTTGGGGAAGTGTCCAACATGACTTTTAAAGTATTCGATGTAACGAACATTTTGCCGTTGGTTTCGAGTCATTCGGACATTGGCTCGATATGTTTTGGACTGTCCGAAGGTGTTAGGCCTCGGCTAAAAATAGTTAAAAATACGGGAAAATTATGGGGTTTTAGTATGAGTATCGTGAAGTAGTTAGTGACCTTATATTGGGATTTGGGCAGGTTCGGGAAAGCTGAGGATAGCGAATGGCCGGGGACGGCGTAAGTGTGCTCGTATCGAGGCGACGCTGAAATGGTCTATGAGTGGACTTTGCTTTCTAACTCTTGATGCATGCATATATGTTTTTATATGTTTTTCTATACTTGATTCTATGATTTGATTTATGATTGTGATGGTTTATGGTATTTGCACGTTTTCGAGGAAATGACGGTTTTCACGTTTTGCGAGATTTTGATAACTATTGTGATTTGAACCTGGTTTAATGGTTGATTACGGGATTTGAAATACGGTTGGCTTTCAAATAAAGTAAAAGGATTTTGGAAAGTGTTTTTTTGGGCTTGAAGCCCAGTTCAGAAAAGTGGTTTTAAGAAATGTGATTTCGGGACTTGAAGTGGATTCCGGGTTTGGGTTCGGAATGGTTATTCAGGATGCCGGCTTACGGAATGATGGTTGCGGACTCGAATCTGGAAAGGAAATGGATATGAATTCTGGGTCTGGATTCGGAATAACGGTTCTGGATGCTAGAAGGGCGTCAGACCAGTGATTTTCGAATTCGGGTTTGGATATGGAAATGGAAAATGGTTTTCAAATGGTTTTGATTGGATTTGCTGGATCTGGTTATTGGGTTTAAAGACCCGGATTATATTTGACGGGGGGAGGGGCCCGGATTGAGTTCAAAGACTCGGGAGTTTAAAGACTCGGATATATTGATATTTCCCCCGTAGGCCTATTGAGTTTAAAGACTCGGGAGTTTAAAGACTCGGATATTATTGAGGCCTGGATTGAGTTTAAAGACTCGGGAGTTTAAAGACTCGGATAGATCCAGTCGGTTTGATGGATGAGAATGTGGCTTTAAATGTGTTTTGGGTTTTCACTGAGACTTGATGATGATGTTTTGGGCAGTGGCCCGGATGAAATGATTTTCGTTGGCTATAATGATTTTGGTGGTTTTGGGCTGAGGCCCGGGATTTGAAAAAAAAAATGTGAATGGTTTTTCGTGTATGGTTTTGTGATATGAACTGGATATGCATGCCTTGGTTTTTAAAAACGGAGGGTATAAATGTATGTGTTTTCTGATAACTGTTTTATTAAACTTAAACTTTATTTTCATCCACTCACAGTCTTTTCGTGTTTTTGATACCCTCCAGGTTGTTGCGGCGCAGGCTGTTGATCGAGAGAGACGGAGACATCATACATACGTCCACAGTAGACTTTGCGCACTCTGGGAAGTTCAGAAGTTTTTGGACGGTCGGGTCGGAACTCCCTTGTCCGATTTACGTGTCACACGGAGGTTAGACGTCAGTTTGATCCTTGTGTCATACGCAAGTCAGACGGGAGCGGGGTTTAACCCTTAATCCCAGGGGATTGAGGGTGGGCCCTGACATAACTGGGAAAAATGTCATTTCATGGTTAGACAAGGGATAGTCTTAGGCCATATTGTCTCTAAAAGAGGAATTGAAGTGGATAAATCTAAAGTTGATATTGTGCGCCACTTACCCTCTCCCACTTCGGTGAGAGAGATCCGTTCATTTCTTGGTCACGCAGGTTTCTACACAAGATTTTTCCAAGACTTCTCTCACATTGCAAGGCCCTTGTGCCGACTGCTTCAGAAGGAGACACCCTTCGTCTTTGATGCAGACTGTCAGGAAGCTTTTGAGAAGCTTAAAAATCTCTTAACCACTGCCCCCATTCTTTGTGCCCCTGATTGGTCCTTACCCTTTGAACTAATGTGCGATGCCTCTGATTATGCAGTTGGAGCCGTACTCGGACAAAGGCGGTACAAGAAGCCCTACGCCATCTATTATGCATCCAGAACCTTGAATGATGCCCCAATGAACTACACCGCTACCGAAAAGGAGTTGCTTGCTGTTGTGTTTTCTTTAGATAAATTTCGCTCTTATCTACTTCGAACTAAAGTCGTTATTTACACTGATCATGCAGCACTGAAGTATCTCCTAGTCAAGAAGGAAGCGAAACCAAGACTAATCCGATGGATTCTTCTTCTTCAAGAGTTTGACATCGAGATTAAAGATAAAAAAAGGTGTAGAAAACGTGGTGGCAGACCATTTGAGTCGCATAGCACATGAACAAGATCCTGTGGCGATTCAAGAGATGTTTCCAGACGAACAACTCTTCAGAATTGAGGGAAGTACTCCTTGGTATACTAATATTGTCAATTATTTAGTCACCAAGCAGTTGCCCACCACCCTCTCCCGTGCACAAAAAGATAAACTTAAGAAGCATGCTAGGCACTATATTTGGGATGAACCTTATTTGCGGAAATACTGTGTAGATTTATTGATTAGGAGATGTGTCCCTGATATTAAACATAGGTCAGTCCTAGAGTTCTGCCATAGCCATGCATATGGAGGCCACTTTGGATCTAGAAAAACTGCACTCAAAATCTTAGAATCTGGACTATATTGGCCCATACTTTTTAAAGATGCACATTCATTCTGCTTAGCCTGTGATAAATGTCAGAGATCAGGAAACTTAGGACGAAGGGATGAAATGCCACAACATTATGTTCTAACCGTTGAAATATTTGATGTTTGGGGTATCAATTTTATGGGTCCATTTCCTCAATCTAATGGCTATCTCTATATCTTACTTGCTGTTGATTATGTATCGAAATGGGTGGAAGCTAAAGCCACCAGGACTAATGACTCTAAAACTGTTGCAGATTTCCTCAGAACTAACATTCTTTCCAGATTTGGGATCTCGCAGGTCCTAATAAGTGATGGAGGAAGTGATTTCTGCAACAAGACCATTGAAGCTTTAATGTCAGGACCCACCCCGGTTTCACCCCGAAAACCGGGGTAAATCCTGCTCCCGTCTGACACCCCGACACAACACCACCGTAAACTACTAAAACACAGTTAGACGCAGGAGGAAATTTAAACATCTCGAAGTCAAAGTTTTACAGAGCATAGTACCAAATACAAAAGAAAGAAAACCGATGAACAGTACACGCACACGGAAAACTTAAAACACTCAGGGGTCCCTCTCGAGTACGCTATGCCTCAGACGCTACCTCGACGCCGAAACCCCGCTCTAGCTCCACAACCTGGAGGGAAATTTAAAAACAGAAGGTGTGAGTGGACCATAAATAAGAAAAGAATTTCCGAAAACTATTTCATAATAAAACCAGGGTTTTAGCCCTCCGTTTTGAAAACACACATGCATAACCCATTAGATGAAAACAGTTATAAATCACATAAGGATCGTCATAAAACCAGTTTCAGAATCAGCATAAAAACAGTTATAGAAATCACGTCATAAGCATCATAAAACCGTATCATAAAACATAAAACCAAGCATTCATTATCCGATCAAACCTGCTGGACCTAGCCGAGTCTTTAAACTCCCGAGTCTTTAAACTCAATCCAGGCCTCAATAATATCCGATTCTTTAAACTCAACAGGCCTACGGGGGAAATATCAATATATCCGAGTCTTTAAACTCAATCTGGGCCCGTCCCCCGTCAAATATAATTCGGGTCTTTAAACCCAATAACCAGATCCAGCAAATCCAATCCAAACCGTTTGAACACCATTTCGAAATTCATATCCAAACTCGAATCTGAAATCACCGGTCTGATGCCCTTCCGGCATCCAAAACCGTCATTCCGAACCCAAATCCGGAAATCCACTTTTCAACTTTAAAACCAATCGCGATTCTCGAAATCCGCTTTTAAAACCAAAAACCTTGATCCTCCAAATCATGTTTCAAAATCCATTTATAATCATGGAAAACCTGTTATCATTTGAAATCCCAAATTCATAGTATCATAATCAAAAATCAACCTTTCTCGTAAAACGTGCCAAAAATCGTAATTCCTCGAAAAATGTGCAATTAAGTAAAACAGTTATAGATATTCAAATAACCATGGAATCACATATAAAAACATAAAACAAGTCATTAAAAGCAGTCATGCATGCATGCTTAGTTATAGAAAACAAGTAATCTGGGGTCCACTCACAGTACCGAGTCCTCAATCGCGTCCCGAACGTCCTGTACGTTCTTCAGCTTCCTCGGGAAATCCCGATCCTGTCAACAATCACCGAAGTACGTTACTAACACATCTACGAAGGTCCACCTAATTTCCCCAAAAAATCCCCGGATCCTAAACGTAACGAACCGGAACCCTAAACCTTCACCTTCGCGGAACTAACCTCAAACGACGTCCGATTGACCCGAAACCAATTCCATTAGACTCGTCATAACCCCTAGACCAAAAACCATGTTGGATGTTTCCCCAAAAGCCGCCGTACGCGCCCCCACGCGCTTTCCAATGTGGCTGCGCATGGGCTTCACGCGCCTTCTATAGTGTCATCGTCAACCTCAATATCAACGGTCCAGACCGGTCCAGCCAACCCGAACCGGCGTGACCGGTTCTCCACCAACCCTCCACCGTTTTCCTCCCTTTCTTCACCAGCTTCACCGTCCAGTTCTAAGCAATTCATTCCCCTACTCCAAACACCTCGACACCGTCCCTAACCCGTCGACTCGAGCTCGAAACCAAAACCCACACTGTCCCCTGTTTCACACTCCGGCCAACTAGGTAACCCCCAGTCACAAAAACCGCCTTAGACAACTCCTAGGACCTCCCTGAGTCTCACCTAACTCACCAAAAGCCTCGACTAGAACTCAAAACCCACGACTTTGAGTTTCAAATTCGACGGCAAAATAGGGCAATTGAAAGAGGATGAGGAATTAGCTGTACACCGACCACCGCCGTGAGCTCAGTCGTGAGAACACGAGTCCTCCAGTCCACCTCCGTCCTCTAGACACCTCTACCAGCCTCAGTTGGTCCCTCACACGGCAGCACCACCGCTCGAACTCCTCTCTGCTTCTCTGGTTTCCCCGTGAGCTCACACCTCCCACACACACTCACACCTCACCTCCCAACCTTCTCACTGTCTCTCTCTCAATATTTGATCACTCATCACTCACCAAACACACCAACACTCACGATAAATGTCCAACTCCCCTCAATTTTCTCTCAATCTCTCAGTCTCTGTTCTCTCTTCTTCGAACACACACACACGGCACACACGAACACTCAGCCCCAAATAATTGGACCGTGCACCCTAGAAGCCTCTAGCCAAGCCCCACGTGTCACAATCCTCCCCATTCTCTCACAAATGTCCCAATCTCAACCGTCCACTTGTCCCAATCTGTTGCACAATCCCCAATGTGCAGAAGACCATGATGCCCTTCTTTGAACCCAAAATTACAATAATGCCACTACCTTCCTAGACCCGTAACTCACACATCCTAACTCCGATGAATACGTACAGCCTGTCATCGAACTCAGGACGACAAGATCTACCTAACGGCCCTAGGTCAATGTGTAAAAACCCAGTTGTACGAAAAGTCAACTTTCCCCCTATTTTAGCCAAATTACGAAAGTGCCCTCAACCTTTCGAACATCATATCTTCCTCCTCGGATGTCGGAATCGGGCGTGCCACCTGTCTACGGATTCGTGACGTCCCGAACTACGTCACAGTCATTGGTCAAAGTTCATTTGACCTCCAGAACTAAAAGTCAACATTTTGCCCAACCTAGGGGCAAAATCGTCATTCTACGCTACTGGACCTCTCGTAACTGACTAACCACCAATTAAGCTCACTAATCCTATCTTAACCCTAATTCCTGGGACAGGTCATTACATTTAATGAAACGGTATGGTGTCACTCACCGAGTCTCTACACCTTACCATCCTCAAACGAGTGGAATGACTAATCGTAAGGATTGGAGCCAACGGTTGGATGATGCGCTATGGGCATACTGGACGGCATACAATACACCTATAGGAATACCACCCTATAGGTTGGTGTACGGTAAAGCATGTCACCTCCCGGTGGAACTAGAGCATAATGCATGGTGGGCCGTCAAGACTTTCAACATCAAGCTAGATCACGCCAGTCTGCATCGAAAGCTCCAGCTGAGTGAGCATGAGGAAATCAGAAATGATGCATTTGAAAACACTCTGATCTACAAGGAAAAGACTAAGGCATTTCATGACAAACAGATCAAGAGTAAAACGTTTGAAATTGGCAAGAAAGTTTTGTTGTTCAATTCCCGGCTTAGACTCTTTCCAGGTAAATTATTCTCCAGATGGGTAGGTCCTTTTGTTGTTACTAATGTGTTTGCCCATGGAGCCATACAGATCAAAAGTATTGAAATGGGAAAAGAGTTCAAAGTCAATGGCCACAGATTGAAGCCTTACATCGAGGCAATTAGAGGACACGATGTGGAGTCAGACAGAGTACTTCTACGTCCCATCGGATAAAGAATTTGGTCTAGGCTGGATGGACGTTAAACTTCAAGCGCTTATTGGGAGGCAACCCAATGTGTTCTCGAGTTGTGGAGGAGTCATCAACACAGATTTGCTTTCTTTTAACCCTTCACTCTCTTTTACTTTATTTATGTTTTTCTTTCTTACTTCATTTTCTTAAATCATCTTCCTTACTTTGATTCTATGTTTAATTACTTCGTATTTTCCTACATTGAGGACAATGTAGAATTTAAGTGTGGGGGAATGGTTTACAAAATTTATTTGTGCAATTGAAATTGTTTTATTAAGACTTTCTTTTAAAAAAAAACCAAAAAAAAAAAAGAAAAAAACAGAAATTATTGCTTTCTTGAGTCTTTTTGTTTTAACGTAGTGTTTTTACGAGTATCAAGTTGCCCTTTAATTTTTCAATGATATAAATGAACGGAAATGAATATGTTATGGCCATAAAGATAATCACTACAACTTGAATTTGTTTGTTAATATTTTGTGATTAAGTGTTATAACTTGAAGATAGTGCATGTAAATTGGCATATAAACGAGCATGATAAGATAAGTATGAATCATATGAACCTTATGTGAGCTTTAGAACCTTATATACATCTTTGATGAGTGATTCATAAGTTCTTTGTTTAAATTGATATACATATGCCTCATAACTACTTGCAATAGATTTTAATGAACTCTAGAGTACTAGAACTTATTCTATGTGATTTTCAAAGCTTTTAAGTCAATAAACTCTCTGATTTTGGATATGATTAAGGCATTAGGGTTAACACCACAAATTCAAACATCCATGTTCCCTATTTTGTGCGCACAAGTTGCGACCCCCTTAGTTTTAACCCTTTTGAGCCCACGTTAAGCCTTTCTTTCATCACCATAATTATCTAAACACTTGAGCTTAGTATAGACATCCTTTACCCTTGTTCCAAGAACTCGGTTGAAGATATAAAGATTGTGTAAGGAGAAAACAATGATGTTGAAAAGATTTTTATGTAAATTATTTGGATTTACCGACTCAAGCTTTGTTGTATTGTTGACACATGTTATTACCTTGATAAAAAAAAAAAGTTGAGTCTCGATCAAGGTAATAAGGTTTGGTTATGTAATGTTTGAGTTAAGTCCCTTACATTTGTAAATCCGACACAAAGAATGATTATGAGGCCCAACATGATGGAATTAGGCCTATGTTCGAAGGGATGGATTACTGACATCATTGCACTAAGGTTGGGAAGCTATGATACGTTTTGGGAGTCTATTGAGTCTTGGAACGAATTGAGCACCACTTGTCCTATATTTTCCTTGCCTCTAAACTTAGCCCCATTACAACCTTCGTAAAGACCTTATGATCCTTAAGATGGTAAATTTTGATTAGTTGAGTTAATCACTTGAGTAAGCTTATGGTTTTGGTTCATTTGCGCAAGTATGTTTTGATCTTGAGGTGTTTGTTTGAGATTTTGCAAAAGTACTTCATTTCGATTATGTGAGTATTTCTCACATATTTCGAGCGCAAACACAAACCCTCACAAATTGAGTGAACTTATGAGTGCATATCTTTGTGAGTTGATTCATACTTGTCTTATTCTTGTAGAGATCCATTTCACCATATTTACTCATTATCTTACTTGTTAAACATTTGTTACCATGTATTAACTCTTGAATTCCATATGCTTAAATGATTTAAGTAAAAATCTTTTATGCCATGATAATAATGAAATATTGAGACAAATGGTTAAGGGTTTACTTGTTTTGAATTCGTAGTTTGATTTTAGTATTTGCTAGGGACTAGCAAAGTTTAAGTGTAGGGGTATTTGATAGGACGTTAAATAAGCATTATTTTATATTATTTTATACCCTTTATACTTGACTTTCAGTATTAAAATATTAAATAAATTGATAAAATAATTTATTTTGTGATTTTTATGTTTAGATAAATAAAGTTTGTAATTTGGAGCATTTTGGCGAAAGAATCGTCTCGATTGGAATTTTAACAAAGAAATTATGGACGAAATTCGGTTGAATTAGATTAATTAATTAATTTATTGTGCAGCCCAAACCCATTTCAAGAAACTGTGCAGCCCAACTCCATTTCTCCTGCCAAGCCCAGCCCGTGCAGCCCAAATCTCTGGCCCAGGCATCGCAAGCCTAGGTCCAGGCCCAGCCATCCATCCAGCCCAGGCCCGCGACTCAGCGCCCCAGCCCAACAGTTCCCTTCGGCGCGCACTCACCGACAGCCAACGTCCCTCCTCGGCGCGCGCCTGCTGAACCGCGGTTCCTCTCTTCAGGGCTGCCCCGCCGAGCTCCAGGTCGCCCAATCAGCAGCCACCCGCCGAATCCTCCGTCTTCTTTTCCAGCAGGGGTTGCCACCCATTCCAGCCACTTTCCAACCCAATTTTCCAACTTTACAACTAAAACCACTTCTAAACATCATCACAAATCTTTATTACTCATGATTCCATTATTTAACTTTTTTTATTGTATTTTTATATTATTTTTGGTAGCTTTTTCCACCTATAAATAGGGTTTCATTTCACTTGTTGAAATACACATTCTTTGAGGCACACATTTGAGCCTTCCTTAAGAGAAACTTTGGCAAAATATTTCCAATACAAAGTTTAGAGTTTGAGTTCATATTTCCCAAGTTTGTTTCCTCCATCTTCATAAGGTTTCGTCCGCTGTCGGAGAATCGTGTGAATAACAATCCATTGTTTTCATCCACCTTGATAGTGTAACAATTACTCTCCATTTACTCAAACTCTCATTTTTGTTATTGGTTTTGATTATAGTTCAATATATGTGAGGTATTTTCTTACTAATATTTGTAAGTGTTAAATGCAATCTCCATGTGTCTTACTTTATGAATTTTAGTTATTTTATACATTTTAGTGCTTCATACTTCAATTCAATGTTAAGTGTTTTATCCGCTGTCAGTGCACTTAGAGTAGAATTGAAGAGACTTAATGTTGATCGCTGTCGGCACATTCAATCAAAAACAAAAGTAAATCATGTTGTAAGTGTTATCCGCTGTCGGTGCATTTATAATATTGAAAAATGTATAAAGGTAATTGAGACGATTAAGGTAAAATTTCGTGATTGTTTTAATATTTGCAATTAGTAGAGTGTTGGTAAGATTTGTGCTTTAAGAAGGACACTTGTACATAAATTATAGTAGAAGTAAAATTAGTTCATTTATGCTTTTACTTATTTGCATGATTACAAACCTTTTCAAAACCCCCCCTTTTTCTTCTTTATTCTTTTATTCTTTTATTCTTTTATTCTTTTATTCTTTTACTCCTTTACTCTTTAATTTATTGATTTATTGATTAATTAATTGTTTAAATGTTTAATTGTTTAATTCTTTTAATTCTTTATTCTTTGATTCTTTTATTTCTTATAGATAAAAGAATCAAAGAATAAAGAATTTAAAGAATTAAAGAATTAAAGAATTAAAGAATTAAAGAATTAATTAATTAAAGAATCAATAAATTAAAGAGTAAAGGAATAAAAGAATAAAGGAAGAAAAGAATAAAAGAATAAAAGAATAAAGAATAAAAAAGGGGGTTTTGAAAAGGTTTGTAATCATGCAAATAAGTAAAAGCATAAATAAACTAATTTTACTTCTACTCTAATTTATGTACAAGTGACCTTCTTAAAGCACAAATCTTACCAACACTCTAATAATTGCAAATATTAAAACAATCACAAAATTTTACCTTAATCATCTCAATTACCTTTATACATTTTTCAATATTATAAATGCACCGACAACGGATAACACTTACAACATAATTTACCTTTTGTTTTTGACTGAATGCGCCGACAGCGATCAACATTAAGTCTCTTCAATTCAACTCTAAGTGCACCGACAGCGGATAAAACACTTAACATTGAATTGAAGTATGAAACACTAAAATGTATAAAATAACTAAAATTCATAAAGTAAGACACATGTAGATTGCATTTAACACTTACAAATATTAGTAAGAAAATACCTCACATATATTGAACTATAATCAAAACCAATAACAAAAATGAGAGTTTGAGTAAATGGAGAGTAATTGTTACACTATCAAGCTGGATGAAAACAATGGATTGTTATTCACACGATTCTCCGACAGTGGACGGAACCTTATGAAGATGGAGGAAACAAACTTGGGAAATATGGACTCAAACTCTAAACTTTGTATTGGAAATATTTTTCCAAAGTTTCTCTTAAGGAAGGCTCAAATGTGTGCCTCAAAGAAGGTGTATTTCAACAAGTGAAATGAAACCCTATTTATAGGTGGAAAAAGCTACCAAAAATAATAAAAAAATACAATAAAAAAAGTTAAATAATGGAATGATGAGTAATAAAGATTTGTGATGATGTTTAGAAGTGGTTTTAGTTGTAAAGTTGGAAAATTGGGTTGGAAAGTGGCTGGAATGGGTGGCAACCCCTGCTGGAAAATAAGACGGAGGATTCGGCGGGTGGCTGCTGAATGGGCGACTTGGAGCTCGGCGGGGCGGCGCTGAAGAGAGGAACCGCGGTTCAGCAAGCGCGCGCCGAGGATGGACGTTGGCTGTCGGTGAGTGCGCGCCGAAGGGAACTGTTGGGCTGGGGCGCTGAGTCGCGGGCCTGGGCTGGATGGATGGCTGGGCCTGGACCTAGGCTTGCGATGCCTGGGCTGGAGATTTGGGCTGCACGGGCTGGGCTTGGCGGGAGAAATGGTGTTGGACTTCACAGTTTCTTGAAATGGGTTTGGGCTGCACAGTAAATTAATTAATTAATTTAATTCAACCGAATTTCGTCCATAATTTCTTCGTTAAAATTCCGATCGAGACGATTCTTTCGCCAAAGTGCTCCAAATTACAAACTTTATTTATCTAAACATAAAAATCACAAAATAAATTATTTTATCAATTTAATTAATATTTTAATATTAAAAGTCAAGTATAAAGGGTATAAAATAATATAAAATAATGCTTATTTAACGTCTTATCAAGTGCATGTGCAAGGGTCTCTTAAGCTCACCGTCGCACATTCATTCCTCCATAGTTTGTATGTTTAGTTCTCTCAAACTACCAAACTTCTAATCAATATGCAATAATTCTCTTAAGCTACCAGAGCATTCAAGAAAGCATTAAGCACAAAAGGAGTCTGATGACACTACACTAACCCTAAAAAGTGGTATGCAAGTCTAGGTGAGTTATGGATATTTTTACATATTATTTTACCATAATAATTTATGCAAATTCATCATATAAGTCATGCAATTAAAGTAGCTAGTTTCAAGAACATGAACGAAATAGCAATTAATAAACAGTGAATCAATCTACTAAGGAAAAAATAACAATCAAACCAAGCACAATAATCAAGTCACAAAATTGTGATGGTTAGGGCTTCAAGATCAGCCCCAACCCTAAGGAACACTACTCATTAATCATAATGAATACAATAACATTGATTGAATGAATAAAAATTAGAAAGTATGAACCCAAACTATACTCTCAAGATGAATTCCAGGTAAGGTCGTGAGCAAATCCTTCAAGTACAGTTTAGAATCAAAAAAATTATTAACACCCCTAGATATATGAAACCAAATTAGAACCTCATGGGATGTTTGTGTAATTGACAAAATCTAAGGGGCTTTGTGAAAACATAAAAAATCTCAAGGAGTGTTAGTGTAAATAACCCTATAAAACATATAGAACGCCGCATGCCTCCCTCATCCTTCCCAAAAGAAAAACGCTAGGAACAAAACACCACCAGTATAGTTAATAACATCCTCATTTCAAGGCAGTGGCATGTCGACATTTGACAGATGGTGGGGCACATCAGCATTTGACGGGTGGTGACACTAAGTGGCGAAGAACCTGGCTCCGTATTTTCCTTCTTTCTTTAGTGGCAGATTTGCATCTACATCTCAAAGATGCATGTATTTTAGCCCTTCCTTTTGTGGCTACCGTTGCTGATCTATATGCATATATACAACATATGTAAACTAATATTCTTACTTTGCAAGAATAATGGAATTGAAGGGAAGAAATCATGAGGCCATTCCTCCCAAAAAAATCTGGAACGAATTGTTATGGACTAAAAGGAGCCTTGGTTGTTGTCGTGGTGGTTGTAACGACTCGACCAGTAATCACGAAATTACTAGGAGATTATCGAGAATAATCAGGATTAGTCGAGGTAAAACGATGATTTTTATCCTAGAGATGGAAAAATGTTGACTTTTGACCTAGGAGGTTATTCGCGCAACCGGGTCACTCGACCCGAATCGTGACTCGACTCGTTCTCCATCAAAACGCAACCAAACTTCGCCATTGTTCCACCAATCTTCTCATCCCCTACCTCGAAAGCGATCTACAAGCTTGAAATCAAGAAAACTAACCTGAAATCTCATGGCCCAGGTCGAATCCTCATCGCCTAGGTCGAACCCAGACTCGTCCAGTTGTCCATTCTCGTCCATTTTGATCCCTACGGGCTCGCATGAACTCAGAGAAGATAAAGGTGGTTAGAAACCAGAGTTTCAACCCCTAAAATCCAAGACCCGAAATTCAACATATATGGGTTTTCGGTTTTTACCTTTTTCCAACAGCCTTTGTTTTCTTTCCTTCATCATTCTCAATCGCAAAATCACACACAACCTCTCCCCTACTCTCCATGTTCCTCAAACTAGAACCACAATGAAGAAGACAATGAGAAATGGTGAGGTGGGGCGGTACGGGTGTGTGTATTTGAAAACCAAGGAGAAAGGTGCAAGAACTTAAGGGATAAGGATCAGTGGGTGAGTGACAAGTGTCACTCATCCATTGAACCTGGAGACGAATATCTAGGTCCACAAAATAACAAAAGTCAACCTTCCTCGTAAATTGTGTAACCGTAAAATTGACTAAATCGGCATGATACCTCAGCCTTCATGCAGCCCGCGTCTGCGATCAATCTGGAGGGTGCCAAAACCAATAAAAAGTGTGGGGAGGGTCCTATCAGTGGTGATGGTGGTCGTCCGATGAAATTTTGAGTCTTAAAGGGGGAAAATGAAGATTGAGATTTTAGGGATTTAATTTTCGATAAAATAAGAAAGTGTCTTCAGTGACGGGTAGATGTGGGCACGAATTTGTTAAAACCATTAACCGATTCGCTCAAAACCATTATTTATCCAATGGCTTACGTTTGACCAGATAAAAGTTAAATGGTTTGAGAATCCAAACCATTCCATTAGTAACGGTTTAGATTTGAATTTTTATTTTGAATCCATTAAATCTAAACCGGACGGTTAAAACTATAATAATTTTTATTAATCTATTATTAATACAAAGTAAAAAAATTTGTGATCAATAATATGGCTCTTAAAAGATGCAAACGCAACAAAAATATGGCTCTTTGCACCTGCTAATGATCACAAATAAGTCCCTAGCCTTCTGCTCATGTTTACCATTTACCAAATTGTAGTGGCAATTGGAAGATTTTATAAACCAAGACTCCAAAGAAGAAAATAGTCTATTTAGTCTTAAGTTAAAGTTTCGGACATACGCTGAATATTGAGTCTGTTAGTCAATGCTCCTCAAAGCAATGTTAGACTTTAGATTGGTGCTTTTTCATTCCTTTAAGGTCAGTGGGCAGACAAGCTTCCCTCCACTCTCCTTGCATTCCCTGAACCACTTTTCAATTGCTTCACGCTCGAAAGTTTGCCCATTTTCTAAGGTAACTGGAACCTGCATAACTTATTTCACCCTCGAAAGTTTGCTCATTTTCTAAGTTTGATAATTTTTTTTATGTCTAAATGTTTTCAAACCTCTATCGATCCAAACCAAATTGTTAGTAATGGTTTGGATCGAAACAATTTTATTTTACATTTAAAAAAATATAAATCTTATCGAACTGTTACGATTTTAATGGTTTGAATTTCGATATTGTCAATATCCTTATCCAGCTGCACTGTGTTCACCCCTAGTGGAGTGTGCGACATTGAATTTCTAGGGTTCTTTTACTTTATTTTTATTTTTATAAATTGGTGATTTTTATTTATTTTTCAAGGAAAATTATGTAATCTGAAAAAGATGACAAGCCTTGTCATTACACATCATGTGCCACACATGTTGGTATCAACACAATTGGGAGAATTGTTGGTGTCTTTAGCATTTTTGTTTCTTTAATTTATAATTTTAGCATTTTTTTTTAATTAAATGATTTTGGGCAAACATCACTTTACACCTCAACAGTTGGAGTCAATTTTAGAATGGAGCACCAAATTCCAATTCCAACATTTTACTCTATATAGTTTTGAAATCACATTAATTTACCCCATTGACATATTTTACTATGAAATCATCAAGTAAGTTTAAGTAATTATGCTCTTGAATTTTTGTTTAAATGCATTAATTTGAAATAATCGCGAAATTCAAAGTAATTAGTAACTTAATAAAACAATAAGGCTTACTTTTCACTTTACTCGACGAACTAGACATTAAATCTCAATTTACTTTCCGAACGCACAATCATGTCAATTTGCTACTAGAACCACCTTTCTATTAGCTCAGCTACTCCAAATGCTAGGCTTCGTTAATAATTACTATTAGAAATGATTATTTTGTCAAAAAATTAAAATAATTTCCCTAGTAGAAAAAATTATTCCTATATTCACCTTAACTTCTCCAATTCTCTCACTTTCAGATCCAATTCATCATCTTCTCACAACCTAGCACCACCATCATCTTCATCTCACAATCCCAGCACCACCATAATCTTCATCCCACAAACCCAAGACCATCATGAAAAGCCTTCATGGTTGAAACAATTAAAAAATGTAACTTTGCATAAATCATACAAATCACCATTGTTTTCTAGAAATCAAATTGAAACATACTCCCATCTACAAATCACCATTCAGCTTGGTAAACAACAAAGAACAATTCTAAAATCTTCGGGACGGCCCGATGTACCCAAACAGAATTATCAAATACACTTTTTTAGCTATAATCTTAAAAGCTTCCAAATAGGTAAAGGCCTACACACATTCTGTATTCTCACTAAGTTGACCCATATTGTAACATTCCCTGTATCCATAAAATAAAAATGGCTAGCATTAAACTACAAGTTGGCATTTGGAATAGACATAACAACAAAATTTGGGAACTTTTTTTTTTTAGAAAATTGGATTTTGAAGAAGAAAAAGAACAAGCCAAGTATATATAATTCTCATTATAGAAAAAAAAAATAACGTAGGGAGTAAAGATACTGATGGGAAGACAGCCTTGGGCGCATCTTCGTCAGCATAGCCGGTTTTGTAAGTGTGGGAAGTGAGGCCAACTACCATAGCTGATACCTCATTGCAACCTAAAGAAAAATCCCCAAAAAAAAAATTCAGGAAAAATGAAAGATATCTATAGAGCATGTAATTTATGTTAGGTTTTTGAAGTACTCACCGTCTCCGTGCATAATTGAAGCTTTCTGAGAGTGAGGGACGAGTTGTTGGTAGCATAAAGGGGTGCCCCAACTTAGGTCTATGAGTGATTGGGCAAGAGCGAGGGTGTAAAGGTTACTGAAGCTTTGAGGAAATCAAAAGTAAGGGATAACATAACTTGTAGACAATTGATTGGAAACAAAAAAGGTTTTCCATTCATGGTTTGTTTGTGATTGAGGGCCAAGATTTAATACAGTAAAATCGTTACAATGCTTGTTGGAAACGAAAGAATATTCAAGGAAACTGTCCATAGAGTTTGTCATCTTTTTGGTGTTATGTGAGAATTTGGATTGATAAGGTGGGCTAGATCAAGGTAATGGGCTGGTGATGTTGGAGAGGGAGTGAGGTCCACATTGCTCCCTCTCGAGAAATGGACCGTCATTAGGCCAAGAAATCAAGGAAATGGAGGCGGCTGTCAGCGACAATCTTCTAGATAGTATTCGATTTTAGCAAGGACTACCACTCGATGAGCCACTTTGTGAGGGGAACATTGTCCTTCTTGAACACGCCCTTGTCTAGGACCTTCTTTAAGTACCAATTAGTGGTGGCCATACCGTGGATTGGTAGGAGGATCAGGGAAGGGTGAACTGAATCACCCACTTTGGCTTTGAGGAGGGAGACATGAATGACTGGGTGTAGTTTGGAGCCTGAAGGCAATTCCAGCCGGTACGCAACTTGGCCAATACGGTCCATGATCTTATATGGCTTGTAGAACCATGGGGAAAGTTTGTGGTTGGCTCACTGGTGGAGGGACTACTGGTGGTAAGGTTGGATACGGAGAAAGACCCAAATGCCAATCGCTAACTCACATTCATTGCGGTGTTTGTTGGCGTCCGCCTTCATTCGGTTCTGCACCAAGGTGAGGTTGGACTTGAGCTCGAGCAATAATGTGTCTCTATCGCGGAGGTTGGAATCCACCAGTCGGACATTAGAAGAGCCTGGGTGGTAGGTCATGACAGTTGGGGGCGGTTGGCCATAGAGGGCCTCGTATGGTGTCATGCGGATGAATGTTTGATAAGTGGTGTGGTGCCACCATTCTGCCCATGGAAGCCATTTGTGTTACGAACCAAATCTCGAGGAAACATGAAATTGAAAATTTTGAGGAGAAAATGATGATTTTGCCCCTAAGTCAAAGAGTTGACTTTTTTTGTCAAAGAGTTGACTTTTTTTGTCAAAGTCAATGTTGACGTTTTGATCGCGACAATTTTTGGTGATTCCAAAAACATCGTTAGAAAGTTGTCGGCCTCCCAAGTACGTTGCTATATGGCATTTTGGAAATGGAGTTCGGACGGTTTCGTTCTGGATCTCAAATATGTAGGGGCATTTTGGTCTTTTGGTAACAAGGGTATTTTGGTAAATTTCTTCGTGGGAATTTTGTTGTGGGTGAATGGGTATGGGACACGTGTCCCTTATCCCTTGTATTTGTGTGCCACCGTCCTTGTGTGTGTAGGTGTGTTGAGTTATAAGGTTTTTTAGTTTCGTGTGTGTGCATGACCGAGAAGAAAAAAAGAACGAAAACGAGGAAGAAAGAGAGGAAACCAGAGAAAAGAGGAAGAAGAGAGTGGGATGAAGGAATGTAAAAAAAGAAGGAATGAGGGTTGGGGTGTTCGAGTCAAACCAAACCTGAGAAGAGAATTTTTTGGTGTCGTGTAACCCATTTTTCGATAAGGGATCTTCGAAACAAGGTTGGTTTTAGTTCTTAGTGTCCATGCGACCTTGGTAAGGCCCCAGTTCATGAGGTTGGACGTGAAGATCACCTAGGACCGAAAAAGAAACTTGGACGTGAGTTCTTCAGCTGGTCGAGCCAATTTTAGGATAAGTTTTCATGTTTTAATTGTACAGATCCTTCCTAACCTAGAGTAGAACATGTGGGTCGAAACTGAATTGAAAAAAAGTGAAGAATGAGTGAGAAATCACCGGGTCCGGTCGCTGGGTCGGGGGACCCAAAAACCATAAAGTCAAGCGAGGAAGACGATGAACAGTTATTGCACTGTAACGGCGCGTGGTTCCCACGCGCAACCACTTTGGGTGGCTCATAGGGGCGCATGAGGGGGATTTTTCAAGTACAACCAACATGAGTTTTTATCCTTTTCATGTAACAAACATTTTGGCGCATGTTTCGAGTCAACCAGATACTGTTCCAAGGTAGTTTTGAGTGTCTGAAGGTTTAAGATTCGTTTTAAATTCGTTTAAAAATCTCGAAAAAATGTGGGATTAAAATAGAGGATATTTGAGATGGTTATTGGCCTTTAGATGTGAATTTTGTTAGGTTTTAAGATTTTTGGAAATTACGGGTATGCGTGCAAAGTGAAATTCGACGATACAGATGGTGTCTGAGTGGACTTTCTTTCTCTAAACTATTATGCATGCATTCTTACATGAGTTAAATGCGTTTATATATGATTTTGATGATATTGGAGTGATTGGAATTTTATCGGATTATCGGTGATTTTATCAATATTAAATTAATATTTTCTTACGTGTTTTTTGTGGTTTTCTGTAAACTATGTTTCGAACACCTTTTCGAATGTGAATTATGGCATGAAATAACGTGATTTGGAATATTTATGATTTTCATATGATTTCTGGTTGGTTTTTACAGAAGTTGATTTAATGGCACATTTTGTGGTATGAGTATGTGTTATTTGTCTGAGACTTTGATTGTGGATTTTGGATTGTGATATGAGATGTGGCATGAGTATGTGTTATTGGTATTGTTGATGTAAACTATGGTGGAGATGATTATGATTCGAATTTTTGTCAATTATATGTTTTATGATGCTTGGTGATTGTTTAGTCTCAGACATCGAGCTGGAGGCTCCGAATCCAGAGACTAATATTGTGTATGATTGTGATTTTGTTGATTGGATGTGAGTCTCAGACGTTGAGTAGGGTTCTGGTTCTTGAGATTGTGTTGTGATGACTCGGAAGTCGAGCCTGGGGTTGCAGCTCCCGAGTGTATGTGATGGCCTACCGGTAGTGCACTTGTGATGTGATGATTGATGTTGTGTTTGTGCAGCGATGTTGAGTTGACTTTGTGTGAATTCTATGATAATGTTGGATATGGATTGATTGTGTATTAATGATGTGAATTATGATGAGTAACCTATCTCTTGATGTGTGTTGACGGATCTAGTATTCTCGGACGTTGAGCTGGGCTCCAGTTCCTGAGTGAGTTTGTGGGTACCTACCAGTGAGGTAATGGGTTGATATTTGATATTGTGAGTCGAGGAAGGGTTGCCTGTGATATGTGTGGATTTTTGTGACAGTGAATGTGGTTCGATTTTGTGTCTTTGATGTGGTTGACTAATACGTTTGTGACCTGTTAGTATCTCGTGGTTAAATTGGTTTACATTTAACAATTGATTTGCGGTTGATGGCTTTACGGATGTTTTCATAAATTTAGAAAGTATAAATTTGTGTTTTGTTTTAATCAAAGCGAGATGGTTATTGAAATGGATTTTGTATGCATGCATGGTTTTGGAAAATAGAGGGTAAATGCTGGTTGTTTTCAAAGTATGTTTTTTTTTAAACTATTTCTTTTTGTTCACTCACACGTTTTCTTGGTTTTGTAATCCTCTAGGGCTGCTACACGGAATCGATGCATGAGAGGTGGAGGCATGAACTAGCAAGGTTTGCATGTATTCCTTGTCTAACAAGGTTTCAAATGTATGTCTTGATTCTTGTCAGACAAGAGCAGGGCTTGATTGTCCTTTTCTAGTGTGTTTTGGGTGGGGTTCTGTCAATTTGGACCAAAAAGTCTGTTTATCCCCAATAAAGTGGTGCATGTAATGTTCAATGGTCCGATTAATTACGTAGGTTTGGTCGTTTGTCTATGGGTGATAGGTAGAGCCTCGGCATAATTGAGTGCCCTCGGGTTTAAGAAAACTATGGTAGAATATGCGGAGGAATAACGAGTCTCGGTCGGTGACATTGGACCTTGGTAGGCTGTGGAGGCAAATAACCTCCTAAACGAAGATCTTTGCAATCTGAGGGGCAGTGAATGGATGGGAAAGTGGAATGAAGTGCGCAGATTTGGTTAGGCAATCAACAACCACCAAGACGGTGTTCATTACCTTGCCGATGGGTAAGCCTTTAATGAAGTCCATGAAGATGTCTTGCCATAATCCTTGAGGGACGGTGAGTGGCTGTAGATGAAGGGATCCGCTCTTAACTTATTTTGATAATTACGCTTGGTCCTGCTCATGTAACAACAATCTTGAAATTACCAAGATTACTTTAATCGTTGCCAAACAAGGGATATTCTTAAATCGTATTTATATTGATATCATGATAAGTCGACTAAATATAGTTCTACCGTGCGTGGTCGTCGTCCACATCCAGCCCGCTTGCCCTTCCAAGTGCTGGAATTCGACTATTTTCTAGGTCTTAAGCCATCATTATTATCCTAACTCTATTGCAAGGTAAGTCCATAATTATACAATATATTCACACACCTCGTTCCTTAAACTAAATCCTTAGTTATATACCCTTTTTACATTCCTTAATTCCATTTATATAATTAACACTATTCACAATGTTAACCGTAAGTTATTAAAATGACAATAATTTTACACATTTAATTTATAGGCCGTTCATGTATTTCTATATACCTTTCTAGAAATTTCTTAAATCTCCAATTCATCACACTTCACCATTTAAGTTCATTAATTTTCATTTTAAACTTATATTTAATTTTCTATATTTTTTGGAATTAAAATACTAATTTTTAAGTATGCAAAACACTGCGAATAATCAAAATTGCCATGAAACGATGCCCGTTCGTCTCGAAATTTGTACCTTTGGACTTGTAAAATTGAAAATACGAACTTTCATGTTGGCTGGATGACGAAGGGCTACCTCACGCGCCACAATGGCCCTCTATGCATTGGCTTCACGTGCTTGTGTAGGGGGTCATCCCCTACCTCCAGACGAGTGTGCAATTCGGGTCGCCCGACTCGCCGATGTGTCACGACTATATCTCCTTTGTTTTTCGTCCATTTCCTACGTGTTCTGTATCAAACTTAATCTTCTCAATCCCAGAAACATGTCCATAATCTCTAAAACGAGAAACTCGTGCTATATAGAAACACATACCTGCATATTTCATCCATGATTCCAGAGTCTGTCCCTTAGCCTTCCTACACCCAACCTTTAACTTTTCTAGCTTAAAATGATAAAAAGGACTCGCATAACCTACCAGGGTTCTTGGTTTCAAGTTAGAAAACCTCGAACGATGGAAACTCCACGGGGTAATTTTTTAGTTTCTATGGTCTTGTCCTTGGCATGACGAACCTAGTTGACAGGACACGTCCTTAAACTTGCATTGAAAATCGAGTCGGTCCTATTTCCGTTTGAAAACTCTTCAGACTAAGGATTTTCCTATTTTTATCCACATCCATATTTTGATAAGCCAAATAAAAAGAATTCATCCTTGTGGACTTACTGCTCACATGTCAGGATCCATCCCAAATCCCCCGGGATTAACGCGAGAGGTACCTGCTCCCGTCTGACACGAAGTGTCAGACCAAGGATAATTCCAACCTCAGCCCCACCGGGGCATCTAGAGTACGCCAGGATCCAGAGGAGGAGTGTGATGTCTCGGTCTCTGCTGCAGCCAGCATCCACGATCAACTTGGAGGGCATTAAAATCATTGAAAGTTGTGAGTGGACAAAATAAGAACCTTAATAAAATAATTTCACAAAAAGACATTTATGCCCTTCACTAAAAAAGCATGCATACATTCGAAAACCATTTATCAATCCATTTAAATCATTAGGGCCTTGGCCCAAAACCGTAAACCAAAGTATATGGGAACTCAGCCCAAAACCATTCTCAGTGCAACATCATACGTATATATATATAAAACCCATCCTCGGCATCTTATATGCCCAATCAATAACCCGTCATGATATATCTAAGTATGCATACTACTCAGGGTCTCACTCCGAGTCTACCCACAGGATCTACGACGTCTGAGAGTATTAGTCCAAAATCCAGGATCTACGACGTTTGGAGGACTGTCTGCGGATCCAGTCCGAGACTATACCATATCTCTCACTCTTGGAATGTGCTCCCTCGTGGAGTCACTCATTCCAGGCAGTGGATCATGACTCTCCAGGATCTACGACGTTTGGAAGAGACCATACATACGGGAGGTATATACATTTTCAAATACTTCTTTCAAATAATAATTCAACTGGGTCTCATACCCAAACATCTCAACAAGATTCCTCGAATCCGATTCAATAGGGTCTCAAAACCGAATTCTCATTTCATAAACCGCAACTAGGACTCAAACCCGATACCACAATTCAACGGGACTTCAAGTCCGATTTCACAATCAACTGGGCCTCAAGCCCGATATCACAACCAACTTGGCCTCAAGCTCGATACCATAAATCAAATGGGCTTCAAGCCCGATATTACAACCAATTGGGCCTTAAGCCCGAATTCGTAAACCAACGGGGCCCCCAGCCTGATCGTATAATTCAAATGGGCCTCCATCCCGATTTCTCATCAAATCAAATGGACTCCAAGTCCAAGAGTTCGTAAATCAAATGGGTCTAATTCCCGGTTCAATATTTCTAAATTCGAAATCATTTCATCAAACCACCACAGATAACACACCACGTATAGGCACGACATAAAACCGTAAATCTCGAAATACGTGCAAATACGTAAATACTAACTACCACCCACATATGCACTCAAGGCATTCTAAAACATGTATTAAAACACGTATAAAACATTTATGCATGCATTAATTTAGAAAGCAAGGTCCACTCACAAACCGTCCAAAGCTGCACCTCGATACGCGCGCCATATGCCCTGCCCAGGCCAATCACCGTTTCCGGGGTTCCTAAACCTGTCCAAATCATATTAGAGTGACAGGACCTGTCCCAACTGGACTTTGATAACCGTTTTCGGTCCTGCTCCCGTCTGACATGTCAATTGAAGTCCCGAAACTACCACTCAGCACCTATTAGACAAGGGATAACTGCACTGATTTCCGCTCATGCCTCCGCCTCTCGATCAACCCTGAACGTGGTGGCACGGTCTCGAGGGTCATAAAAACATAAAAGGTGTAAGTGGACAAAAATAATATCCTTTGAAAATACATTTCAAATAGACCATTTTCCCTTCCAGTTTATCAAACCATGCATGCATAGGGTAAAACATATGAATAACCATCACTGGCTTTCCACCCAAATCACATGAAAACACTAACCTGGTCATAAAGACCAAAATCCGTACTCATTACCAGTACGCAAAGAAATCACAATCAACATCAAATCGCACGACTCAAGTGCACAATCAATCACACAATCACATCCGCACTACGCGTAGGCAATATCCTGTGCCTCAGTCGTCTAGGAAGCCACCCCTAGCTCCGATTGTTCAGGCACATATATCCCCGAGCATCAGTCGTCTAGGAACCACCCCGAGCTCTGACTGCCTGGGCCCCGAGTGCCAGCTGCTTGGGAATACCCCCTAACATCGGCTACCTAGGAACAATCACAATCATATCCCCCGAGCTCCGGTCGTCTTGGAAATACCCCTGGCTTCGACCGTCTGGGAACTCACAATCACAATGAAGACTATCCCGGGATTACATCCCAAAGCATTTCAATCAAATCCTTGACTTCAAAACAAGTCAAAATCATTCCCGACAGGGTCTCAAGCCCAAATGCCATTTACACGTAAATCCGTAATATCTCATTTGAAAACATTAAAATAATTCATAAATCATCCTTGACTCACCAAATAAGTCAAAATATCCTTTTTGAAACCTTTTTACTCCGGGCCTAACCCAAAACATCATTTGCATATTCCTCGTAAAACGTGCCCGAAAGACCAATTAAAATAATCATTTATCACAATTAATCATGCCAAATCACCATGACATCATTGCAAACCAAATCATGCAATCAATCATGTAAAGTAGTTAACTATGCATGCATAATAGTTTATAAAACAAACGTCCACTCACACACCGTCCAAACCGCTCGATTCTGAGCTGCACGCTTTTCCATAATTTCTGACACTTTTTCAGGAATCCCAAGTCCTTGGAAATCAGCTCCACGCGCCTACTACAGTGACAGCTACAGTGTCACCTTCCTCGCCGAATACCTGCAAAATGGATCCTGCAACCCGCGTACCGACCCGTTTGAATCTCTCTCAATCCTGATTTAATTCCTTCAATTGAACTCAATTTGCACAAATCAACCATCAATTTCCTGTTTATCTGGGAGGTCTGTTCTAGGACAAAACGACGCCAATTTCTTTCTTTTTGCAGTGGGTCGACTCGAATTGATCCCAGAAGGCTAAATATCAAGCCAATTGTGGTGTTTGTGAACCATAAGTTCCAATTCAAAAATTGAGCAATTCGAATTTCAAGGATTTGGGTTTCGGGTTTTCTCTTCGGGTTTGTGAGTTTTCTTTCTATATTCTCAATTATTGCTTCTCGTTCTATTCAATTCGATTCTCTCTGTTGATTCTGATGATCAACTATGGATATAGTTATGTATGTTTTATCGTTTTATCCTTGTTTTTATTTCAAGTGCCAACAATTGCCACCAATCTCCCTTTCGAAGTGACATGTGTCACTCAACAGGTAGATGAGTCACCAACTTGGCTGATTCATCAAATAGCCCAGCCAAATTATCATTTTACCCTTACCAAAAAAATCACCAAAATGCCCCTTGTCGTTTGAGTCCCGTAACTTTTCCGTCCAGACTCCGATTTACACATGTCGCTTGTTTATAGACACAGCGTCTCGAGACCTACCCAACAGTCCTTACGGAACATCCAAAAAGTGTCCTAAACAAAAAGTCCACTTTGGCCCCCCAAAACCAAGGGTAAAATCGCCATTTCCTTCCAATTTTTCCAAATTTTCTATTTTCAAATTTTCGGGTCGTCACATAGAGGGTTACTAACTACCTCATTAACCTATCATTGAAGCCCCGTAATTTTCTTGGATTTTTAACTATTTTTAAACTCAATCCTAAACCTTTGGACATCCCAAACTATATCGAGACGATGTCCGATCGACTCGAAACCTGTCCCAAAATGTTCGTTACATCGAATAGATGAAAACACGTGTTGGACACTTCCCCAAAAGGTGGCCCACGCGCCCCCACGCGCCACCCAAAGGGACTGCGCATGAAGCCCATGCACCTGCACCAGTCATCTTCAACCTTCGACAGACTGGGTCCGAACCGATCTGCTGGTTTTCGTCCGACCGGACCAGCGGAATCGGTCCAGCCCCATTCCTCCCTAATTTTTGGTCTGTTTCCTTCCCTTTCTATTCCATTCTATTTGTTTCAATCCTTGGAATCTATTTGTGTGATTAGAACCAAGAAAAACCATCTAAAACCTACCCGTTCAAAACACCCTTCACGGTTCGATTTTTCCCACCCTTCCCCTGGGCTGCACCGCCACTCTCCGCCGTAAAAAACCGTCTCTAGACATTCCTACTAATCCAACGAACCTCCCCCAATCACCAGAAACCACCCCCAACGTCCAAAACCCGAAATTCAAATTTTGAACGTAAAAAGCTTACCTTCGCGGTTTCACGGCCACCGTGCACGACAGCCCCCGATCGTGACACCGTCCAGCATGTCTCGGTCTCCTCTCCCTTTTTCATTCACGGTTCATGCTCATCAGGTGAGGTTGAGGGGTGTTTGTGAGGGGTGGGTTGCACGGTTTATGAGTTTCAAGTTGGTTTGGATGAATGGAACAGATGACGATGGGTGGTGCATGAATGTAAGGGAATGGGAAATGGATGAGTGACACTTGTCACTCATCCATTGGGCCTATTCAAAAGATCGGGGCCCCACACTAAAAGACAAAAGTCAACTTGCCTCGTAAAACGTGCCGCCGTAAATAGTTCCTCGGAACTTCCGTGAACCATAACTTTCCCGTTGAACGTACGAATTCGACGTATCGCCTGTCTACGGACTCGTATCGACACGATCTACGTAACGTTCCTTGGCCCTCGAGCATCGCACCTCCCTGGTCAAAAGTCAACATTTTGCCCTCGTTTAGGGGTAAAATCGTAATTTCGTTCTGAACGTCCGTCAAACCTCGGCTAATCTCTTATTAGTCTCACTAACCCGTAATTAGTCTTAATTAATGCTTAAAATTAGGGACGAGTAGTTACGTCACATCTGACCCACTAACCTCGCTGGGATGGAGAATCTGCTAGTTCAACATTTTCTCAGGTCTTGATCCATTTATTATAATAAACTTTAAGCCAATAACATCTTTAACGATATTCATTAAATAATAAATTTTACATCATTTACAAGCCATCACACGCACCATACATGTAAAAAAACCCTTAATCTACAAGGTTTTCCATTTACCAAAATTTATCATTATAACTTCCTAATATCCCTAAATTGGCTTTATAGAATTCCCTAATTATTCTCAACCAAATTAACCACGGTAATCTTCTAACTTTTCAGAATTTAATTCAATACATTTAAATATAAATATAAACATAACACATCTAAATGTAAACGTAACACATTAGACCTTCAAAACTATACTCAAATGAAGCCTAGAAACCATACAAACTATATCATTAGGCATGCAAAGAAGATATGAGTAAATTTGGTGTTGGCCAAAGGCCCAGGAATCATTGTATGTGCCCCCACGCGTCGTTGTGGGCCTCTGCAAGTGGCCTCACGCGACTGCGATCACAGTCGCATGCGTACTCGCCCATGTCCTCTAGCTGGGCTGCAACTCGAGTCGCCCGACCTTGTGACCTAACCCGACTCGAGCTTCCATGTTTTTCGTTCTTTTTCTACGTATCAAACGCTCAGATTGGTCTAATTGATGTTAGGAAGGGTTCCATGGAATGTAAACCAATAAAGCTTACCTCAAAAGTCGTGGTTTGATTCCATCATATACAACCATCATTCCTTATGATTTCCTGAAGCTTCCCTGCATCCAACACGCCTTCCTTCAACTCGAAAATATTCACAAGGACTCACACAACATGTCAGGATCCTTAGCTTTGGCTAGACGACCCCAAAATCATTCTTCAACCCACGATCATGTTTGTGACCTCACAGGTTGATCCTGTCTACGGGTGGGGTACTTCCTTCAGTTCACTTATAGTTTCTTCTCTCATCTATTCTTTCTCCTATCCTTCTTCCTTTCTTTCGTTTAGGGTCTCTTCTTCTTCTTTCTTCTTAGTTTCACATTTTTGTTTCTTTTCCCTAGTTCGGTTCTTCTCCCCCTAAATTCACCCTCTTTCTCTCTCCTTCCTCATGTGTGTATATATATATATATATATAACTATGTTGGTGGGATTAAGGAAATGGAAGGGAAAATCTCATTACGTCTTCAAGGCTTGGATTTTCTTAGCCAAACATATCTAATCATCAACTCAAGCACTAGTCATGATGAATAGCAGTACAACTTGTACTTTGAACATCACCCGTCTGGGGTTACATAACAAACTCTTGATTCACACTCCAAGTCAAGAAATTGCCAAAACTAGAATTTAACGCGAATAATTGGTTTGGTACAAAAATATAACAAAAACCCGGGCCTACCACAATAATTTAAGTTCCTTCCGAACTCTTATTTAATTTCGAATTATTCCAAATCTCATTCTATTATTTTGACTTTCGTCCGAGCCCTAAATTGATATCCAAGTCCATGTCACACTGATAGGTTAAATCCCCAAGTAAAATCACCATTATTTACACCATTTCTATAAAATGTCTTTTCGTTATTTTGAACTCCTTAATTGTGCATCCGAATTTGTCGAAGTTGAAATGAAAACTTTCTTATCCTTTGAATCTTACTCCTATTCAAGATTCGAGAATAACTGCCAAGTTTCATATAGCTTTCATTATCCCATCTTTTATTTTCTAGCACTTCACAGTATCTAATTAAATTTCTCAAACTATCCATTTGGAAAAAAAAATGAAAAGCAATACTAGTCTGCAATTTCAACCAGACTTAATTCACTATGAGATCCAGCATAATTCTAATCATCTAAATAAACAGTTTCGCATACGACTTCACACGAAAGTCTTTAAACTGACTGATTATATTCATCCATAATCATCTAGACTCCATCATATCCTTCGATCATCTAAAATTCTTCCCGATCTCATATTCAATTTACAGAACTATAACCAACAATTTTACCTTCCAACTCCTTCTAAGATCTAGTCTACTAATCATGACTCATGTCCGAGTCCTAATTCAATATTTATAACTCGTACCATTACTAATGTGCTTTGTTTTTATACAAATCAGTTCCGACTCAGAATCTTTCCATCGTTTCAATAACTAAATTATTCACTCAACCAAAGAGATCATTTTTTTTTTTAAATCTTAACAGGGCTTATCTAGCCGAAATATACTATAATTTCTTGATTTGGAAACTTACTTATTATCCAAACGCTCACAATTTCTCCTTTTTAGCCCTATAGCTATCATGGGCTTACTCGTCTTGTCAGGACCGGTCCCAAATCCCCCGAGATTAACGTGGGACCCGCCTGATCCCGTCTGACACGAAGTGTGAAACCAGGGAAAATTCCAACTCTAGCCCTCGCCGGGGCTATCAGAGTGCGTCAAGATCGTAGGAGGAGGGGAGTGATGTCTCGTCGAATGCTACAGCCTGCATCCGCGATCAACCTGAAGGGTATTAAAACACGAAAACTGTGAGTGGACATAAATAAACATTTCATTGAAAACATTTTCACACAAGACATTTATGCCCTTTATAAATACATACGCATGCATTCAAAATCATTTATCAAATGTTCATAAAAACCTTGTCAAACATTTATGACCATTTATCAACTATTCATAAAAACTATTTATCAAACATATCAAAACCTTTCAAGGGTTCATGCCCGGCCCCATAAACCGTCATGACCCATAAATCCATTTGGGTCCCTGACCCAAAATCATAACTCAAAAACCTTTAAACCACTACATGTGGGAACTTAGCCCAAATCCGTTCTCAGTGAAATACCAAAACATCAAGTACGGGGTCTCCGCCCCTAAATCACTTTTCTGTAAATCTCATACATACTCGTACGTATAACCCATCCTAGGCACTTCCAGTGAAGATGCCAACTCGGGGCACATAGCCCCTAGGGAACACATCGCCGAAATAGTCACGATGACATCATATCTATCTAGTGTGCACGCTACTCGAGGTCTCACTCCGAGTCTTCTCCTAGGAATCTACATCTAAGAGGCTCAATCACTGGATCTAGTCCGAGCTCTCTCTGGATCTAGTCCATACATCTCTCCGGAATCTGGTCCGGGACCACATCATAATAAGTAACCACCACTCCTGGAATGGGATCCCTATGGGGATACCCACTCTGGTCTGTGGATCGTGACTCTCCAAGTCGACGCTGGAGGAGACCATATAATCATATGGAGGGTTTATTCATCATTTTCAAATACTTTCTTTCTTTCTCAAATACATTTCTCAATTGGGTCTCACACCCGATTCATCTCAATAGGATTCCGCGAATTCGATTCAAATCACTTTCACAGGCCTCGGCTTAAATCCATAGTTCAACAGGGTCTCATGCCCAAATTCTCATTTCAAAAACTGAACTGGGACTCAAGTCCGATAACATGAATAACTGGGCCCTAAGCCCGAACCACAACTCAACAGGACCTCAAGTCCGATTTTACAACCAATAGGGCACTAAGCCCGATATCTCAACTAAATGGGTCTCAGGCCCCATATCATAAATCAACGGGGCCTCAAGCCTGATAGTACACCTAACTGGGCCTCAAACCTGAATTGTAAACCAACTGGGCCCTCAGCCCGATCGTATAACACAAATGAACCCTAGGTCCGATTCCTCATCAAATCAAATGGACTCCAAGTCCAAGAGTTATAAATCAAATGGGTCTCGTGCCCGATTTCATATTTCTAAATCCGAAATCCATTTATTAAACCCTCGTTGAAAACATGGTACGCAAAGTTACGACATAAAGCCGAAAACCTCGAAATACGTGCAATTATGTCGATCCTAAGCTACCACAAACAAATGCACTCATGGCATCACAAAATATATTCTAAAACAATTATAAAACATTTATGCATGCATCAATTTCGAAAGAAGGGTCCACTCACAGACCGTCTGAAGCCACGCATCGATACGCGTGCCAAAACGTCTTCTCGGGCCAATCGTCGCCTCCGGGATTCCCGAACCTGTCCAAATTCATTTAGAGGTTTACTAATAGCCTCATTAACCTCTCATTGAAGTCCCATAATTTTCCCGATTTTCTAACTATTTTTAAACGTGAACCTAAACCTTCGGACAGCCCGAACTATATTGAAACGATGTCCGTTTGACACGAAACCAGTCCCAAAATGTTTGTTACATCGAATAAATGATTTCACATGTTGGAACCTTGCCCAAAAAACCCCCGCACGCGCCCGCATGCGCCCCTAGAGGTGCCCTGCGTGTGGCCCCATGCGCCTCGCGCTGTAGATCATGCCTAACCTTGCGACGGTCGGTTCAGACCGTTCGATCCGGTTCACCTGCAAATTGGACCGGCGTGACTGGTCCAGGTCCATTTTCGGTCCAGTTTTCACCCGTTTTGCTCCTAATCTATCCTATTCTTCCTTAATTAATCCTAGAAACCTAAATCCATTACTTAAAACATAAAAAACCATCAAAATCCACCCTGTTCAATTTTTCCTCTTCGGTTCAAATATTCAAAACCTTCCCCAGGGCTCCTCAACGTCCAACCACTCTCAAAAGCTTCCTAGAAACTCCATAGCAACCTAATTAGTTCAACCCAAACATCTAAACAAGCCCATAATAACTAGAAATCGAAAATGGATTGAAAATGGATTAACCGATTACCTTGATCGGTTTTTCCTCCTCCGCCGTCCACGGCGGCCATCCTGGCCAGCCACCACGTCCACCACTCCTCCTCTCACTCTCTGGCCTCTCAAACATGGTGTAAGGGTTTGGGTTTTGGGTGAGAAAAATGGTGATCGGGTTTGGTTGGATTAGGAAGGAATGATCGATGCACAGGGGGGATGGATGCATGAAGCAAAATGATGTCCAGTGGATGAGTGACACTTTTCAATCTTCCATTGGGCAGCACAGAAATATATGGGCCCCACTTCAGTCCAAAAGCTCCTCGTAAAACGTGTCACCGTGAATAGTATCCCAGAACTTCCGTGAATCGTAACTTCTCCGTCGAACGTCCGAATTCAACGTGCCGCCTGTCTTAGGATTCATATCGTCCCGATCTACGTAACGGTCTTTGGTCCTCGGCCATCGGATCTTCCGGGTCAAAAGTCAACTTTTGGCCAAAATTACCAAAATGCCCTTGAACTTTCGAACGTCATAACTTCCTCCTTGAACGTCGGAATCGAGTGTGCCACCTGTCTATGAACTCGTGACATCACGAACTACGTCACAATCATTAGCCAAAGTCCATTTGACCACCTGAAAGAAAAGGCAACGATTTGCTCATTCCAAGGGCAAAATAGTCATTTCGCCCGAACGTTCGCTAATCCTCGTCTAATCCCCGATTAGCCTTGCTAATCCGCCATTAATTCTTAATTAATCTCGTTAATTCGGGACAGGTCGTCACACGTCTCATCATCATCTTAACCAACCAACAACTCAATTTCCAACCATAGTACATAACGACACTACGCGTAGGGTATCATCACAACCATTATTTGAGTCTACAAAAAACTCACCACCCGGATTATAACTGTACTATTGGCCATCATACCACTTGGGGTACAATGTTCGAGTTTCTGCTCAAGGATACAGAATCTAAGTGCTAACCATGGATAAACCACTCAGGGATACAACATCCGAGGGTCCTCTCAGAGATACAGCATCTGAGCTCTAGCCACAGACAAACCACTTGGGGATACAACGTCCAAGTGCCCGTTCAATGATACAACATCTGAGCGCCAATCACATAATCAAACGGCACTACCGGTTGGCCAATCACTTAAGAAAAATGAGCTTTACCTTGACGTTCAAGTGAGAACCGACTCAGGAAAATGAGCTTTACCTCAACGTCTGAGTCGCCACAACACTGGTCTTAGGAAAAGGAGTTTTACCTCGACGTTTGAGATCACTCATCACATTATGGGTCTGAGGAAAATGAGTTTTACCTCGATGTCTGAGGCTACTCATCATAATACCAGTCTCATGAAAATGAGTTTTACCTCGACGTTTGAGACTAACTGCCACTCAAGAAACAACATCTGCCCATAAACACAACAATACAAATATCGAATGGCATATATGTTATATATGTCCACGTTTACAACATATATTCACTGCTTAAAAACCAAATCATTATTTCAAAATTTGGGTCTAAGCTCAACACCATTTTCATAAAACCTTGTAAAATGTATACTAGATCCACTTAAATTATCAAAAATCATCAATAATCATTTGAAAACCAAACTCAAGTCATTATTACATAAATCAATAACCTTGACTCGTAATTCGAGTCAGACCCAAATTTCAAACCAGACTATAGTCCAAACACTGTTTATGATAAATCTCGTAAAATGTGTACTTCAAATAATTCCATAAAAATATCAAAATTATTTTAAAATCACAATCAAACCAACAATTAAAATATGCTATGCACATAGAGCATATCTCAAAAATATAATATTCAGTACCTATGCTCTAATACCAAGTTGATAGGACCCGTCCTTAATTTTGCATTGAAAATCAAGTCGTCCGTGCTCGCGTCTGACAATTCTTGTCAAACAAGAAATTTTCCTATTTTTATCCACATCCATATTTCAATAAGCCAACTAAAAATAATCCATCCTTACGGATTTATCGCCCAAATCCGACCCACTAACCATGCTAGGTAGTGGAATCTGCCGATTCAACCTTTCTCAGATCTTAAACCATTTATTATAATAAGCTTTAAGTCAATAACAACTTTTACAATATATTTATTAAATAAAAAAATTATATCATTTAAAAGCCACCACACGCACCATACATGTAAACAAACCCTTAATCTACAAGCCTTCCCATTTACCTAACATTTATCATTATAAGTTCCTAATATCCCTAAATTCTTTTTATAGTGTTCTCTAATTATTCTCACCAAAATTAACCATGATAACCTTCTAAATTTCCAGAATTTAATTCCACACATTTAAATATAAACATAACACATCTAAATATAAACATCACACACTAGACCTTCAAAATTATACTCAAATGAAACCTAAAAACCATACAAAATATATCATTCGGTCTGTACAGAAGAGAGGAGTAACTTTGGTGTTGGTTGGAGGCCTAGGAACCACTGCACACACCCTCAACCGCCATCGTGGGCCTCTACGAGTGGCATCCACGCGTATGTGACCGTAGTCGCAGGCGTACTTGCCCTTGTCCTCCAGCCGGGTCTACAACTCGGGTCGCCCGAACCGGTGACTTGACCTGACACAAACTTCCCCATTTTCATGCTTTTTTCACGTATCAAATGTTCATATTGGTCCTATTGATCTTAGGAATGGTTCCATAGAGTGTAATCCAAGAAAGCTTACCTCAAGCCATGGTTTGATTCCATCATATACGACCATTTCTAAATTACTTAGGCTTCCCTGCGTCCCACACGTCTTCCTTCAACTCGAAAACGGTCACAAGGACTCACACAACATGTCCGGATCCTCGAGTTTTACTGGACGACCCCAAAATCATTCTTCAACCCACTTTAGTGTTTGTGACCTCACGAGTTGATCTTGTCTACGGTCTAGGGTACTTCCTTCAGTTCACTTATGGTTTCTTCTCTCATCTCTTTTTCTCCTCTCCTACTTCCTTGCTTTTGTTTTGGGCCTCTTCTTCATCTTTCTTCTTAGTTTCACATTTTTTTTCTTTTCCTTAGTTCGGTTCTTCTCCCCCTTAAACTCCCTTTAATTCCTCTTTCCCTCCTCATGTATATAAATATATATATATATATATAACTATGTTGGTGGGAGTAAGAAAATGGAAAGGAAAAACCAGAACAAATAAGAATATTCTAGCTTATCCTAGAATATCCCTTGTAAAATTACCAAAATACCCCTAATTTTTTTTACCGATAATGAACTTATTTGATCTTCAATATACCGTTTGTCTATAAATTCATGAGGCTGAGACCTTCATAATAGTCCACACAAAGTTTCTAGAAAGTGATCAAGTCAAAAAGTCAACCTTTGAAATTCAAGGGCAAAATCGTCATTTTTTCTTTTCTCAAATTTTCGGGTCGTTGCGCTAGTTGTCTTCCATTTCCCCCGTTCCACTTTTGGCACTCTCTTTCTCCTCCTCTCTCTTCCCTTTCTTCTTCTTCCCCCTTTTCCTTTGATGTTTCCCTTTTTCTTCTTTTTCCTTTCCTACTGGCCTTACTCCACTAAACACCCAACATGCGCACATGCGCCCGCATGCGCGCGAACACACACACACTTCCTTATATAATGGTCTAAGTTGATGGAATGGATGAGATGAAGAAGGGAAATCATGAATCTTTTAGATAACCCAAGATTCCTCTAGAAAATTACCAAAATACTCTTATGTCCAAAATTACCAAAATGCCCCTAGTCACCTTTTTACCCGTATCGCACCTGTTTGATCGTTGAGTTCGGCATACCACCTATCTATAGACTCTAGATTCTGAGAACTTTGTAAGGGTCTGCGTAATACGTCTAAAAAATATCTCGATAAAAAAGTCAACCTTTGATTGTTTAAGGGAAAAACTGTCATTTCCATTTAATTCTTCCAAGTTTTATTTTATTTTTGGAATTTTTGGGTCGTTACAACTTATCCCCCTTAACAAAATTTCATAATATGCGATATCAATCAAGTGCATGGAAGTATCTTAATAATGTTAATTTCAATCTCCTATAAGTTAGTAACCTCAATAACTAATTCGGGAATACTTCTAGAATTCCCATACTTACTAATAAACTTCAGTATCTAAATAATTTTCTCAAATTACCCATTTGAAAAATGGAAAGCAATACTAGTCTTCAACTTCAACTTTCAACTCTTTCTGAGTTATAGTTCACTAACCTGACTCATGTCTGAGTCCTAATTCAATATTTGTAACTCATACCATCACTAACGTGCTTTGTCATTAGGCACATCAAATTGATACAAAACCTTTCTATTGTTTCAACATCCCAATTATTCACTCAACCAAAGTGATCATTTTTCTACCATTTCTAGGTCCATATTGTCCAACCATACTCTAACTTCTTGGTTCAGAACCTTACTCATTCTCCAAACCTAAACAAGTTCTCCTTTCTAGCCCTATAACTATCATGGGCTCGTCTACTCCTCTCATCACCAGGCTTAACCAATCACTAACTCAAGTACCAAACGTAACAAGCAACAACACTACGCGTAGGCCAACACCTCATCATTTGAGTCATGTCTAAAATATCAACCATTCCTTAGGATCTAGCCTCTTCAAGCTGTACATCTGGGTCTTTTCTAGCCAATCACCCTATCTACATAGACGACCTCATAGCCTTGGAATATGTGGAGTCGAGCTCCGGACATTCGAGTTCCATCTTTTGAAATCAACAATGTCTGGGAAGCCACCCCTAGGTTTTAACTGTTCCCATTCCGAAGTTGTCATATCACAGTCCTCAGAATCTGCGAAGTTGAGCTCTGGAAGTCTAAGTGCTAACCAAGCGCTTAGGGATACAAGATCTGAGAGCAATCCACATATAAACCACTCAGGATATAAAGCTCAGCTCGACGTCTGAGTGGAAATCAACTTAAGATACAAAGCCAAGCTCGACATATGAGTCGTCATTACAACACCAGTCCTATGATACAAAGCCCAGCTCGACGTCTGAGACTAACCAAATGCTCAGGAAAACGGAGCCGATGATAGATACAATCCCTACCCCCATGTATTATCGTGGGATGTGTCTGCTCCCGTCTAAAACCGCATATCATACATGGAATAAAACTGTAACCCGCTTGGGGTTATCCAGAGTGCGCCAAGATCTGTGGTGTGCGCTGTGACATGTTATGCCTCTGTCTCTGCTATAGCCCGCATCCACGATCAAAATGGAGGGTGCTAAAAACAATAAAACGTGTGAGTGGACAAAAATAAGCATTTATTTAAACCATTTTTTCAAAATATACTTTTCACACTCCGTTTATTAAATAATGCATGCATATCACTTTAAAACCATTACTTTCCAAATAAAACGGTAGCATATGAAAACCTATAAAATCAAAGGCTTTCTTTTCAAACCAACATATGTGAAAACATCTGGACATAATCAATTAGCAAAAAACCTCAAGACCCATTCTCATATTCAACCTGTGGGATCTCAAACCATCATCATCAGTCACGTTATCCAATCCTAACAACGCGTGCACATAAGCTCAAGGACCACTCTGATCCGAGCATGTTGCCTTGAAGATGTCACCGATCGAAAATCTCCAGATCTTCGTGAACATATCAATGATCGATCTCATCTAACATCCGCACTCCTGAGTCGAGCCTCCTTCGGCTGCTCGACAGCAGACGCATCATGATCTCTTTGTACCTCGGAAGCGAGCGTTATCTCCAGGGTGCTCTACAGGGAAACATATTAGCAACCGGAGACCCTTTCATAATCATTGAGAATGGTCATAATAAAACAATGGAAACACATTTTCAAAATTGTTTGTATCTCAAATCAAAACAGTTATTTCGCATAGGGTATCAACCAAAAATCAGTTTTCAAAAATCTCATAAAATCAGTGTCCAGTTCCCATTTCACAATCTCAAATCAATTCACAATAGAGCCCTTGACCCGAAACATGGTTTTCAATACACATGGACTCACTTCCGAAGTCCAATATCTTTCCAATAGGGTCTCAAGCCCAATATCTCATTTCTAAATCCAAAAACCATTTATTAATCAAATCTCTGTTTCATTTCTCATTTGACTATACTCGGAGTTAAACCTTAAACCAACTGGGTCTCAAACCCGAAATACCGATTTCACGCATCTCCATGAAATCATTCAAAACCTATAATTTCATACTGGATCTTAAGCCCGAAGGAGCGATTTCACACATCTCCGTGAAATCAATCCTGACCCGACATTTCAAATCACAACGCATTTCATTTTCAAATCGTGATCAAGTCGACGTAATATGCACGTATGGCATTTCAAATCATAATCATATAACAATCAAAACATTTATGCATGCATCATTTTATAAATCAAAGTCCACTCACAAGACGTCCGTACTGCGCACTCCGAAATCTGCGACGTAAGCCACTCCGGGACTAATCTGCAATCTCCGGGATGTCTGGACCTATCCAACTCACATTCAAAGGTTACTATCCATCGATACAAGTCCTAATCATAAACCCTCAAAACTTTTGGAACAGTCAACGTGTCTCAAACATGCTTCTCGAGGTTAAAAACCTCCAATTGACCCATCAAATGACGTTCAATAGACCTGAAACCACCACCATTAGATTCAGATCGTCGAAACATTTTAAGCATGATCAGTTTCACCTTGGAATTCGTGTCCACACGCCCTCACGAGCTAGTCGAAGTCTACACGGTCCAATCAATGCTGACGTCATCCTGACATGTCTAACACATGTCATGTTTGACAACCTACCACATGACACACCCTGATTAGTGTCATGTGTCACCCTCTGACACTACCCCGTCACTACTGACTGGGTTTGACAGCCTTCCATGTGTCACCCTCTAGTTGGCCACGTGGTCCGATAAGTTTGATAGGATGATGATGTGGACAACCATGTCATCATCATTAATCTCTAGCCGGGTCGATCCGAACCTCTACAACGGGTTGTTCGACCCGACTACCCGTCCCGATCTGTTCTTCCTCCTCGGACCACCAAAACTCACCATTTTCCCCTATTCAACTCGCCTTTAATCCAAAAACAAAACCTTAACCTCAAAACTCAAAAACAAAGTCAAAATCTCACCTGTCAAACTGAAATCCTCATGGCCAAGCATCGAGCTTCCTTCAGGGGCTGTCCAGTGATCCTTTCTCGTCCAAAACGATCCATATAAGCTCGTATGAGCGAAATAAACCCAACCATATCGTTAAAATCATCCCAAAACATCCAGAAAATTGAAACCAAAATCCAACAAGCTCACAGTTTTACCTGGGTTCACGACCAGCCGTTCCGCCGTGCCTCCGTCGTCCACGCCATCGTCTCAGTCTCTCTCAGCCGCGCAGTCTCTCTGTCTCACTAACGCAGCGCAGCTGCTGGTTCAGATAGGTGTGCGATTGGGTTTGGGGTTTTGAGGTTTGGACGAATGAAATAGGAAATGGAATGATAGGTGCATGTATGTGAAATGGGGATCAATGGCTTGTCACTCATCTATTGGCCCATAACCGATAATTTGGTCCCACTCAAGTCAAAACCAAGAGGCAACTGTCTCGTAAAACATGCAACCATAAATAGTACGTATAATCGTCCTTCACCCGTAACTTTTCCTTATGATTTCCAATTTTGTCGTGTCGCCTATCTATGGACTCGTATCATCTCGGTTTACGAAATGGACCTCGGTCCACATGCATTTGACTTCCCGGGTTAAAAGTCAATATTTTCACCCATTCTAGTGGCAAATTCTTAATTTCTCCCTAAACGTCTGACAATCCTCAACTAATTCTCGATTAGTCTCGCTAATCCCGAATTAATTCTCGATAATCCCATAAATTCGGGACGGGTCCTTACAATCTTCCCCCTTAAAGAAATTTCATCCTCGAAATTCACATTACTCCAAATCCACACCAAACTACGGAAATCCAATTATGCCTCCGACCCGAGGCTCCTATGTGTATACGTACACGTCCAACATCCATCAACAATACTCATACCAAATAAAACGTCAGTTAACTTCAACGACAATCCAACGGTCACTGCTATAACTCAGCTCATCTTCTACGACTGTATCCAACAAGCGCGTGACCAACTGTCATAAAAAATTCCAACACTCAATTCTCTAGCCTCACATCTCCAAGTCTCGACTTTCACATCCCGAAATCCAAAGTCATCCTTCAAGTCTCAACTTCAAGTCTCAAGTGAGACGTCGATACTCATCGATCCCACCTATCATCCACGCATGTGCACTCATCATCCAAGCTGACAAGCCATTCGAACAGACCTGTTCAGTCAAATGGACATCTCCTTCAGTATGAGCTTCGCCAATCTTCTCCCACTTGACAGTCTCCAACTGTAGATCATATCCATGCCAACTATCGTGACTAGCTGATCACTCATCGGCTTCACTCTTTCCATTCGAGTTCTATACAAAAATCTAACTCTCTCTAGAGTCCTCTTACTGTACCTTGTCTCATCAAGAGACAAACTCTATAATCCTGACTCGAGAGGAGTCTCAAATTGTATCGCACTCATTCAGAGTGCATATTGGCCCCATCAAATATATACTTACTCTAGCTGACATAATCACAACTCAGTTTCACTAGGGTTCCTATGGCCCACTACCATGCCCCTAAGCTTCAAGCTCACACAACACTGAACCCTCTAAAGGTCCCTTGACTCTAGACCACAGTACTCGACATCCGTTCCAAGTGTCTCAATGAAAATCAACATCGAACTCAATCCGATTATCATACCGTGTCCATCGTGGATCTAATCCACCTAATGCGTGGCTGCCCTGCCAATCGGGGTCCCACACTAGACCTGTCTATCCAATCTCTGCTCTGGACAGATCACATACCAACTCATAATTTTCTCAGAGTTCTCCGGTCACTCGACTAACTCCAAAGGCCAACCGACCTATGTCTACCAAGGGGTACCATTCTCTGAGCACAAAATCCTGTCGTTATCTACCTCGACCCCCAATCCTGATGATGTGAAGGGTTGGATCATGTGGCATGCTGTTACAACTAATCCAACCATAAAAGTCTCGCTGGATCACTGTCTACTATGAATCAACGATCATCTACCATCAGCACGATCTTGAGACTTGTGGGTTATGGGCCAACCACAATTCCGCTGCACCAATCTGATCACCTTAACTATCGGGCTTCAAAAGTTAAACCCTAACATGTATATTAAGTATACAATCTGAACCTGTGTATCTATGCATCACTCTCATTCCAAAACCCTCACTATCGTCCAAGATAGTCGAACTAAAGCAATAACTAATCTTTTGCTCACTCAATGATCATCTCACACTAGATTGACTCTCTTCCGAGTCAATCTTGTCAACAGGCAACATTCTCAGGGAATTCTAGGACTAAACTCCGTCGTACTCAACCAATCCAGGAGACTCCAATCTCAGTCATTGTAGTTGGTTGACGATAACCCCAAAATTACCTTGGTCCTTCGTGTCGTGTGAATACTCGCAACAAACATCACGACCAGGATATCAAGACTAGTCCACAGTTTCCGAAATCCATGTAGCATGAGTACACAATCCACTAAGTCCTATCTATGGATTTGACAATCTGGATCCCATCCCACCATAGTAGAATCCAAAACTCCCATAGGGATTAACACATCCAAGGTCCATGTTTCCCGAAACCATTTTCATCTCAACCAGTATGATAAGGTTTCGTTGCCAACTAACAATGGCTAACCATCACCACACACTATTCGTCAGCCATCTCGGGAATTCCTCTTCTGAAGTCAATTCAAGAATCACACATCCGAACATACAATACATGCATCCAAGGCATGTCTTCCAACCAACCCTTTGACTTTGAGTCAAGTCAAACCAATTTCAACAGGGTATTTGTGCTACATGCTCATGTCTAGCGTAACTTTACCTCCCTCTAAGGTAGCAAGCTCGGTAAATCTTGAAAGAGATACCGCTAGGAGTGTCGAGACAACCAACATCATCTTAAAGCTTACTTAGCCATCTGGGGACTTCACAACACATGTCTCATAACTCGAACAGTCATCCTATCGTAACGTCCCAGCTTCCAAGCTGTAACTCACGAAATGAGTATCCTCTGTCTATTCCTTGGTAAAATTCTTGTAAAAAGCTGAATAATCTTCCTTAGTGATCTCCTCTGGTCTGTTGGTGAGACCAATCATAACAACTCAGGACTACCAACTACAACTCGTTCCTCGAGAGCTCAACAGAGGAATTGTGGTTAGTCCATCAATCTATCAGGGCATCCCAACAAGTACCGTATGTCCTGGAAAACCAATCTGTCTTTCGTCACACCTTATCCAAAACTGAACCATCTCGAATCACTAAACCGTGCTCAATATAGTACTGGTCGAAGTACTAGCTCGCATGTCCCAACTCTATGGGATCAACTCCTACACGCATCACTCGTGCAATCCGACCTAGGGTACCTATCACCAATCCAGGCATACCTTGTGTCTCTAGTAACCTAACTGAACTCCATCTCCCCGAGCCACTTGGGATCCTCTCTGTCCCTACTCACTATAATCTCAACCTGATCCCTCATTGGCATCACATCACCTAGACACACTCCTGTCATCTAGAATCATCCGATTTCTTTTAGATTCCAACCGGCTGAACTCTACCTGAAATGTCACATCGTCACTTAACTCTTACATCTAGACCCAACACAAACTGACGAAGCCTATTTGCCTCACTATCATCGCACATAGTGCAAATTGAGTTAAAACTCTGAATCTCTACTCCCAGCAACGCGCGCCCATAAGGTCAAGGACCGCTCTGATCCGAGCATGTCGCCATGAAGACATCACCAGCCGCCAATCTCCAAATCGTCGTGAGCATATCAACGATCGATCTCATATAATGATACACTCAAACTAAGCATTAAAGTTAACATAAAGTCACTTCAACACTTAATAAAAACATATGCAAATTAAAACCCTTTGTGTAGATGTAGCATTGATAAGTAGGGATCGTTCTCAACCTGAGATTGAGGGTACCTAAGCATGATTATCATTTGATTGATTAATTGGGGGTAAATAGATTATTTAAAAGTCCTAAGTAATTAAACTAATCTAAACTAGCCTAAACTAATATTTACATGGTCAACTCATCTTTAACCTAACTCATTCATGAATTCTATTAACCTCAACCTATGAAATCCTCTAATTCTAGCCTTACGAGTTACTTGCATATTCTTTTAAGTACGTGCCTGTGACCCTCGACGACAATTTCAATGATCTAGACTCGGGACCCCCTATATCTAGTCAAGCATTAAGTACGAACATACATGTCAGGACCCGTCCCAATCCCCCTGGGATTAACGCGAGACGACCCTGATCACGTTTGACACGGAGCGTCAGACAAGGGAAAATTTCGACATTAGCCCACTCGGGCCTTCTGAGTACGCTAGGATCCGGAGGAGGTATGTGATGTCTCGGTCTCTACTACAGCCCGCATCCGCTATCAACCTGAAGGGCAGTCAAAACATTAAAATCTGTGAGTGGACAAAACAACAATTTATAAAAACATTTTCATAAAGACATTTGTACCCATCACTAAAAAGCATGCATGCATTCGAAGAGCAGTTACTGAACCATTACGGTCTTTAGCCCAAAACCTTAAATGAAACTAAGTACCCGGGCCACTGCCCAAATCCATGTGGGACTCAGCCCAAAACCCGTACACATCACATAACATATAGCATATATACATAAATCACATAACCCATCCTGTCATGGTATCTAAAGCTACATGCGTGCTACCCGGGGTCTCAAAGCCCAAGTCTCTCAGGGTCCACCCAGGTCAATGTCCGTAGATCAATGACCCTCTCTGAGGTTATAATCCAAGCCCTCCTGAGAGTAAGGTACCCAATGGGGGCGACTCCACTCAGTTAGTGCTCTGTGACTACTCCGGGGTCCACCTAGGCCATCGACCCTCCCCGGAGGAGACATTCCAAATAAGGAAGGTATATGAATATATATATAAATATAACGAGAAAATTCATGCCCGGTCCCCATAAACCGTCATGAATCTGAAAATCCATTTAGGGTCCTCGACCCGAAATCATAAACGTAAAGTAAATGGGCCTCATGCTCGAACTCATGACTCAACTGGTCATCGTGCTCAATATCTCAGGATCGGTCATGATTCCAATCGTAGTGATGTGTGCAACCATCCGTCCAGGACCGCTCTCAATCACGATATGTTGCCCTGAACATATCAACTGACGCGACCACCTCTAAATCATGGTGCACTCATCACCGATCGATATTCGGAACCGTCAGCACTCCGAAGTCGAGCATCTAGTGGCTGCTTGACAATGATTCATGCATCGTGACCTCTCCAGAAGGAACACATCCCAATCTAGAGGCGAGCGTCGTATCGTCCATCGCTGTGCACAAAACATTCGCCACGACCACGACTCAGACACGTAGGTCACCAATAGGGCTACATGCCCGAGACAAAACCAAATGGGTCTTATGCCCAAATTTATCCTTTTTAAATCCAAAACTATTTCATTTAAACCATCGTAGAAATACAGACCCATATAGACACCGTATAAGGTTGAAACCTCGAAATACATGCCAATACGTAACCACACACAAATGCACTCATGGAATCACAAAAAAAGTATTAAAACATATAATAAACATTTATGCATGCACCAATTTAGAAAACAAGGTCCAACCATAGACCGTCCGAGCTGCCGTCTCGATATGCGTGCCATATGACTCTCCTAGGCCAATCGTCATCACCGGGACTCCCAAACCTGTCCAAATCACTTTAGAGGGTTACTAACTACTTAAATAACCCCTCACTAAAGCCTCATAATTTTTCGTAATTTTAAACTATTTTTAATCCCGATCCTAAACCCTCGGACACCCCGAAACCTATCGAAACAATGTCTGATCGACATGAAACTAGTCCCAAAATGTTCGTTACATCGAATAGATGATTTCGTGTGTTGGAAGTTTCCCCATCATACCACTCACGTGCCCCCACACGTGGCCTGAAGCCCATGCGCGTGAAGCCCACGCACCGGGCACTGTGGATCTTCCCTGTCCTCCAGCGGCCGGTCCGAACCGGCTGGTCCTGTGCAACCGGTCCAATCGAACCGGCGTGACCGTTTCATCTCGATTCCTCCCTCGTTTTCGGTTCGTTTCTTCCCTTTTTGATTCCAATCTTCCTATTTCAATCCCATGAATCATTTTATGAATTTAAAACATGGAAAACAATCCTAAAATCCATCCGTTCTAAACTGCCCATTTCGTTCCAAGTTTCCATTTCCTCCCCAGGGCCTCCTTGACCATGAACCACCACCAAAACCATCATATTAACTTCCTAGCAACCTAATAATCCTTACCCCAACCATCCAAAACTGCCAATAATATCACAAATCGAAAATAAAGGAAAATGGGTCAAACCGATACCTTGTCGGGTTTCCTCCTCCACGCCGCCGTCCACGGCGGTTCAGGCCTCCCTGCAGTCACCTCTCAGTCCTCAGCCACTCTCTGCCTCATCCTCAGGTTGAAGCAAGTGAGGGGGAAGGGATTGGGGTGTGGTCATGGTCGATGGCATTGGGTGAGATCGGGTTTGGTTTTGCACGAACAAAGGGATGATCGATGCATGTATGGGAGGCAGTGAGCAATGGATGAGTGACACTTGTCACTCATCCAGTGGGCCAATTTAAAATATCTGGGGTCCACTTGCTAACAAATAACTCCCGTCTCGTAAAATGCGTAATAGTACTTTTGAACTTCCGTGAACCGTAACTTCTCTGTCGAACCTCCGAATTCGACGTGCCGCTTATCTATAGATTCATATCGTCCCGATCTACGTAACAGTCCTCTGCCCTCGACCAACGGACCTCCCAGTTCAAAAAGTCAATATTTTGCCCACGACCAGGGTCAAAACGGTCATTTTACATCGTTCGTCCAATTTCCCCCAACTAATCACGGATTAACCTCACTAATCCTTGATTAGTCACTAATTTAATCCCGAAATTCGGGACGGGTCGTTACAATACAAACATAACAAAAACTAGAACCATAAAACATAGAAAACTGAATCAATACAAATCATAAAACCAAGAATAATATTAGAAATCAGTTCATAAAAGCAATATTGAAGCACAAGAGATAACTATAAGGTAAAGATGTGGTGTTACAATTTTTCTCTTCGGGACACCCTATGGATACGAAGTGAATGAGTACTCTTTAGTGAGACAAGCGGGGACCCCCCAACTAAGTCACGGACGAAGGTGTAAAATATGATGTATGGTATAATTAACCTTGCACAAGAAATCTTAAATTTATTGAAAAAGGAAAATTGGTTAAGCAGAGCTTTTGTACAAAAATGGGCGACGACCCCTTCACAAATAAACTAAACCTCTCTATTTATAGGAGAAAATTAATCCTCAAATAAATAGGAGTTCTCAATTTAAATCCTAAAAGAAAAATGATTAAACTAATTAAATTAAAGTCCTAAAGGATAAAGGTAATAAAAATCCTAATTAAAAAGGTTTCCTAAAAAAAAGGAAACAAATCCATGCTTGATTTGGACAAATTTCCACAAGAAACAAGGAAAATAGGTGCTAGAATTGAATAGAAGACGGTTCGGTGGAAGCCCACCGAAAATTAGGCTGAATTTCGGTGGTCAATGATCTGGTCGCTGGAATCCAATTTGGTAGGCACGCGTTAAAAGAAGCATAGGGAATTGGCTGGACGCGGCTGAAGTAGAGGCAGAGAGCTTCGGTGCACACGCGCTGAGCTTGGTGCTGCCGCCTTCGGTACACGGGCGCCGAGCTTCTCTCTTGGACATCGGTAGGCACCTGCCGAACCGGTTTCTAACCTGCCATTTTGGATTCGGTAGGTTCCAACCGAATTCCTGAGTGGTTTTGGGTGGCCTCCTTTAATTTGATCATAACTTCTTAAATATAACTCTGATTAAGGTGATTCTATCGCCTAAATTCTCGTAATTCCGTACTCTATCCAATTATGCACATTCTTCATAAAACATGTTATTTTCTCCAATTTTTTGGTATTCAAACATTAAAAGATAAGCATAAAGGGTATAAAATGATGCTTAATTCAAGGCTTATTATATAACATCAGCACTACTGAGTTGAGCCTTCATCGGCTGCTCGACAGTAGGCGCATCGTGACCTCTCCGTACCTTGGAGGCGAGTATTATCTTCAGGGTGCTCTCCAGGGAAACATATTCGCAACTGGAGGCCCTCTCATAATCACTAAGAATGGTCATAATAAAACAGTGGAAACAAATTTTCAAAACAATTTGTTTCTCAAATCAAAACAGTTATTTCGCATAGGGACTTAGCCCAAAATCAGTTTCCAAAAATCTCATAAAATCCGTGTCCAGTTCCCATTTCACAATCCCAAATCATTTCACAAAAGGGCCCTTAGCCCGAAACATGGTTTTCAATACACATGGACTCACTCCCGGAGTCCAATATCATTCCAATAGGGTCACAAGCCCGATATCTAATTTTCAAATTCAAAAACCATTTATTATTCAAATCATTTTCAAATTCAAAAACCATTTATTATTCAAATCACTTTTTAATTTCTCGTTGGACTATACTCGGAGTCAAACCTTAAACCAACTGGGTCTCAAGCCCGAAATACTGATTTCACACATCTCCGTAAAATCATTCAAAACCTATAATTTCATACTGGGTCTTAAGCCCGAAGGAGCAATTTCACGCATCTCTATGAAATCCATCCTGACCCGAAATTTCAAATCCACAAAGCATTTCATTTTTAAATCATGATCAAATTGACATAATATGCACACCAAACATTTCGAATCATAATCATATAACAATCAAAACATATATGCATGCATCATTTTATAAATCAAAGTCCACTCACACACTGCTTGTGCCATGCGCTCCGAAACCTGCATCGTAAGCCACTCCGGGGCAAATCCGCAATCCCCTAGACGTCCGGACCTATCCAAATCACGTCCAATGATTACTATCCATTGATACAAGTCCTAATCACAAACCCTCAAAATGCCCAGAACAGTCAACATGTCTCGAACACACTTCCTGAGGCTAAAAACCTCCAATTGACCCATCAAAAGACCTCCGATCGACTTGAAACCACCACCATTGGATTTAGATCGTTGAAACCATTCGATCATGACTAGTTTCACCTCGAAATTCATGCCCATTCACCCTCAATCACCTATCAAAGTCCACAAGTGCCAGACAACGACGGTCAATGCTGATAGGTCTAATAACCTGCCATGTGGCACACCCTAATTGGTGCCACATGTCACCTTCTGACACTACCACATCACTACTGACTAGGCCTGACAGCCTACCACGTGCCACAGTCTGGTTGGCCATGTGGCTTGACAAGTCTGAAATGATGACATGGATAGCCACGTCATCATCGTCAACCTCTAGCCAAGTAGACTCGAACCTCTTCAACGGGTTGTTCGACCCGACTACTCGACCTGGTCCGTTCTTCCTCCTTCGACCAGCAAAACTCACCATTTTCCCCCCCATTCAACTCGCCTTTAACCCAGAAACAAAAACCTAACCTCAAAACTCGAAAATAAAGTCAAAATCTCACATGTCAAACTCGAATCCTCACGGCCAACCTTCGAGCTTCCTTCCTAGGCTATCCAGTGATCCTTTCTCTTCCTCCTTCCCTTAACGTCTAGAAAATTGAAACCAAAATCCAATAAGCTCACAGTTTTACCACGGTTCACCGCCAGCCATTCCACTGTGCCTCTGCTGTCCACGTCTCGTCTCAGTCTCTCTCAGCCGCTCACTCTCTCTGTCTCACTCAAGCGACCCAGTTCCTAGTTCAGATGGGTGAGATTGGGTTTAGAGTTTTTGGATTTGGATGAATGAAATAGAAAAAGGAATGGTAGGTGCATGTATGTGAAATGGGGATCAATGGATGAGTGACTATTGTCTATTGGGCCACAACTGATATTTTGGGCCGACTCAAGTCAAACATAAGAGTCAACCATCTCGTAAAACGTGCAACCGTAAATAGTACGTACAATCGTTCTTAGCCTGTAACTTTCTCGTACGATGTCTAATTTTTATGTTCTGCTTGTCTACGGACTCGTATCATCTCGGTCTACATTTGACTTCCCGGGTCAAAAGTCAACATTTTCACCCGTTCTAGCATCAAATTTGTAATTTCTCCCTAATCGTCTGACAATCCTCGACTAATTCCTGATTAGTCTCGCTAATCCCCAATTAATTCTTGATAATCCCTTAAATTCGGGACGGGTCCTTACAGCCTAACTTTGGACGTCTGAGCATTAACCTAATTATCCAGTCCCGAGAAACAAAGCTGCGCTCTAGACATCTGAGCGCCAAGCATGTTCGAAGGTGATTAACCTATGCACAACATTTCACTAATAACAAGAGAACACATATTTACAACATATATCCACTCCTTAAAAACCAAGTCATCCTTTCGAAATCCAAGCTTAAGCCCAAACAAAATTCTCTTAAACATCGTTAAACGTGTATTTGAAATCAGTTTTAAAATTTCCAAAAGTTATCAATAATTATTTACAATTCGAATTTAAATCATTGCCACACAAAGCATATAATAACCTTGACTTCAAATTCCAAGTTAAATAAAAATCCCAAATCGACTTCAGCCCAAATATTGTTTATGAAAAATCTCGTAAAACGTGCAGTTCAAATGAATCCCTAAAATCATAAAAAATACTAAAAAATCATGTAATTAAACATTTAAAATGTGCTATACACGAGGCTTCACATCTTAGAGGCAAAATATTCAGTACCTATGCTCTGTTACCAAGTTAACAGGACCCGCTCTTAACTTACTTTGATAATTACGCTCGGTCCTGCTCTCGTCTGACAACAATCTTGAAATTACCAAGATTACTTTAACCATTTCCAAACAAGGGTTATCATTAATTGTATTTATATTGATATCATGATAAGTCGACCAAATAGAGTTTAACCTTGCGGGGTCGCCTCCTACATCCAACTCGCTTGCCCCGTCAAGTAGTGGAATCTGACTCTTTTCTAGGTCTTAAGGCATCATTATTATCTTAACTCTGTTGCAAGGTAAGTCCATAATTATACAATATATTCACGCACCTCGTGCCTTAAACCAAATCCTTAGTTATATACCCTTTTTACATTCCTTATTTCCATTTTTATAATTAACACTATTTAAAATGTTAACTGTAACAAGTTATTAAAATGACAATAATTCTACACATTTAATTTATAGGCCGTTCATTTATTTCTATATGCCTTTCTTGAAATTTCGTAAATTTTCTATTCATCACACTTCACCATTTAAGTTTATTAATTTTCATTTTAGTCTTATATTTAATTTTGTATATTTTTTAGAATTAAAATACTAATTTTCAAATATGAAAAACACTTCGAATAATCAAAATTTTCCCAAGACGATGTATGTTCGTCTCGAAACCTATTGGACTCGTATAATTGAAAACACGAAGTTTAATGTTGGTTGGACGGTGAAGGTCTGCCGTACGCGGCCCCATGTGCCACCATTTCCCTCTGCGCATGGGCTTCACGCGCCTGCGCAGGGGGTTATTCCTTACCTCAAGAATGGTCTGCAATTCGGGTCGGCCGACCCGGAAACTTGACCCGACTGTATCTCCTTTGTTTTACGTCCATTTCCTACGTATCCTACATCAAACCTAATCTTCTCAATCTCATAAACATGTCTATGATCTTCAGACAGAGAAACTTAAGCTAGAAATTACGAACACATGCCTGTATATTTCGACCAAGATTCAGCGTTCCAACTTCCAACCATCAGTTTTTCTAGCTTGAAATGATAGCAAGGATTCGCATAACTTGCCAGAGTTTGTCCTTTGCATGATGAACCTGGGTGTCCCTTCCACTTCACTAGTTCCTTTTCTGGCACTCTCTTTTTCCTTATCTCTCTTCCCTTTCTTCTCCTTCCCCCTTCTCCTTTGCTATTTCTTTTTTTCTTGTTTTCCCTTTCCTTTTGACCTTACACCACTGAACACCCAACACGCACGCGCACATGCGCGTACACACACACACACACACACACACACACACATGCACATACACACACACACACACACACAAACACACACACACACACACACACACACACACACACACACACACACACACACACACACACACACACACATACAAACACACACACACACCTCTTTATATAATGGGCTAAATCGGTGGAATATATGAGATAAAGGAGGGAAATAAAGAATTGTCTAGAGTGAAAGTTTAGACTCTGGAGTGCAAGAACTTCGTAATGGTCTTGGCAATAAGTACAAAAAATATCCCGATCAAAAAATCAACCTTTAACCGTTTAAGGGAAAAATTGTCATTTCCATTTAATTTTTCCAACTTTTTTTTTTCAAATTTTTGGGTCATACAGTAGAATCTCAGGTGGGTGAATTGACTCTTAGTTTATGTGCTGGTAGATGTCACATAATGAAATGTAGGCCTTTGTGTCTTTGCGAATGCCAGGCCAGTTGAAATTGTGAGTGAGGCGCTTTAGTGTACGAAGATAGCATGAATGTCTAGCTTCTAGGGTGGAATGGAATTCTATGAGAAGGAAGACAAACCAATTGGATGTGTCAGGGATAAAGAGCCGCTTCTTATAATGGAGATTACCCTGTTGTATAGAGAAATGAGCTGGGACTAGTTGATTGGCGAGCAGCTTAGACAATATAGGACTTATAAAAGGGTCAATGGCACAAAAAGAAGTGATATCAGTGACATAATCAAAGATGGGTTGAGAAAGACCCATTAAGGATAGGAGGTCCTTTTTATGGGAGAAGGAGTTGGCAACGACATTGAGGATGCCTTTCCTGTATTCGATGCCAAAGTCGTAGCCGAGAAGTCTAATCATCCACTTTTGCTGGGTGTGGGTGGAGATTCGTTGGTGGTGGAAGTGTTGGAAGTTTTGATGGTCGATACAAACTGTAAACTTGTAGCCTAGTAAGCATGGTCGCCATTTGGTTACGGAAAATACAAGCGCTAGTAGTTCCTTGTCATAGACAGAGAGGGCTCTGTTCTTTGGGGAGAGAGTTGTACTGAGTAAGGCATTGGGGTGGCCTTGTTGGGATTACAGGCACCAATGCCCATTTCAGAGGCATCACAATCGATTATGAAGAGTTGAGAAAAAACTAGAAGGGCAAGGACTAAGGTTGAGTGCAGGGGGTTTTAAGGTGGGTGAAAGAAGCCTATGTGGCGGGTGACCAGATGTTTTTAGTAGGTTGATGAGTAGGTGATAAATGACCCCAACATGATGGAGGAACTATCTATAATAGCCCAGGAGTCCTAAGAATTCATGAAGGCGTTTAAGGTTGTTTGGGCTGGGCCAATTCTTAGTGGTGGAGATTTTAGTAGTGTCCACAGAAACACCCTGGGCTAAAATGATGTGGCAGAAGTAGTTGATAAGACTTGAATTAAGCATCATTTTATACCCTTTATACTTATCTTTTAATTTTTAAATACCAAACAATTGTAGAAAATAATATCTTTTGTGAGAATTGTGCAGAATTGGATAGAACTCAAAATTACGAGATTTTAGGTGAAAGAATGACCTCAATCGGAGTTATATTGAAGAAGTTATGATTGAAACAAAGTAGGCCACCAAAACATACTCAGGATTTCGGTAGGAGGCTACCGAACTCATATAAACAGCCCAGAAACTAGTCCGGCAGCCGCCGACTGATCCCCACTTAATAGATTTGACTCGCGTTTCCCGACTGAGTGAACCATGGGTTGGCGCGCATGCACCAAACCACTCTGCCCCTTCCTCAGCGCTTTTTTATCGAATTTCCATTGCCTTTTTCAGCTAGCGCCTACCGCATTTCCCTCCAAGTTTTAGTAGCTTCCTACTGAGCCGATTCATGTTCAATTCCAGCAAGCATTTTCCTTCCTTTTTAAGGAAAATTTTCCTTTTTAATTTAATTTGTTTTTCCTCTTTAAATTAGGAGTTTTTATTACCTTTTAAATTAGGAGTTTTTATTACCTTTTAAATTATGTTTTGTATTTATTCATTCGTTAGGATTTAGAATACCTTTTGCCTTTAGGATTTTAATTTAATTAGTTTAAACCTTTTTCTTCTAAAATTAAATTGTGAACTCCTATTTATTTTGGAATTAATTTTCTCCTATAAATAGAGAGGTTTAGGCTATTTGTAAGAGGTCGCTCATTCTTTGTATCAAGCTCTACTTAACCAATTTTTCCCTTTCATTATATTCAAGATTTCAAGTGTAAGAATAATTACACCATACATCACCTTCTACACCTTCATCCGTGACTAAGTTAAGGAGCCCTCGCTTGTCTCACTAAAGAGTGCCCAATCACTTCGTATCCAAAGGGAGCTTCGAAGAGAAAAAGTGTAACACGACCTCTTTACCTCATAGTTATTTCTTATGTTTGAATATTGGTTATATGAACTGATTTCTAATAATATTCTTGGTTTTATGATTTCTATTGCTTCAATATTCTATGTGTTCTATGATTCTAGTTTTTGTTATGTTTGTGTGTTCGCGCTTAATGCTTGACTAGATATAGGGAGCCCCAAGTCTAGGTCATTGAAAGTGTCGTCGGAAGCCCCAGACACGTGCTTAAGAGAATATGAAAGTAACTCGTAAGATTAAGATTATAGGATTACGTAGGTTGAAGTTAATAAAATCATTAATGAGTTAGGTTAAAGATGAGTTGACCATGTAAATAATATATTAGAATAGTTTATATTAGTTAATCATGTAGGACAATAGAAACAATCAAGTACCCCCCTCCCCCCCCCCCCCCAATTAATTAATCAAACGATAATCATGCTTAGGTACGCTCAATCCTCGGTTAAGAACGAACCCTATTTACCAATGCTACATCTACAAAAAGGGTTTTTAATTGCATACGATTCCTTATGTGTTGAGTGTGACTTTGTGTTTACTTTAATGCTTATTTTTTGCATATCCGTAGTTGACTGAGTGTTGGGCGAACAAGCATTTTGAACATTTCAATTTGAAAGCGTTTGTGTGCAAGGTGTGGAAGACAATGTCTATGTGGTTGAGGTATTCAGGCCAGGATCTGCTATGATAAGGATATCATCAAAGAATACCAAGACGAACTATCAGAGGTATGGGCGGAATACATCGTTCATAATGGATTGGAAGGTCGATGGGGCATTTGAAAGGCCAAAAGGCATGACGAGGAATTCGAAATTCCTATAATGAGTTCGAAATGTGGTCTTAGGGATGTCCGTGAAAGCCATACGGATCAGATGGTAGCCTGAGCGCATGTCGAGCTTGGTAAAGTGTATAGCTCCATGTAATTCATCAAAGAGTTCATCAATGATAGGCATTGGGTACTTATCTCTAATGGTGATGGAGTTCAAAGCACGATAATCGATGCAAAGACACCAAGAGTCATCCTTCTTCTTAACGAGGATGACATGGGAAGAATACGGGCTGGAGCTGGGCTGAATGATGTCGTTACGGAGCATTTCATGGATGATATTGCCAGGACCCGTCCCAAATCCCCTGGGAATAACGTGGGACGTGCCTGCTCCCGTCAGACACGAAGTGTCAGACCAGGGATAAATCCGTCTTTAGCCCTCACCGGGGCTTCCAGAGTACGCCAGGATCGTAGGAGGAGGAGTGTGATGTCTTAGTCTCTGCTATAGCCCGCATCCGTGATCAACCTGAAGGGCATTAAAACCACGAAAACTGTGAGTGGACAAAATAATATTTTAATAAAATGTTTTCATAATAAGACATTTATGCCCTTCACTAAAAGCATATGCATGCATTCAAAAATCGTTTATCAAAACGTTCATAAAACCATTTGAAAACATTCTCAAAACCTTTCAAGAGTTCATGCCCAGTCCCCATAAACCGTCATGAACTATAAAAACCTTTCAAGGGTTCATGTCAGTCCCCATAAACCATCATGAACCATAAATCCATTTGGGCCTTGGCCCGAAATCCGTAAAGCAAGTACATGGGAACTCGGCCCAAAACCAGTTTCCGTAGGGACTTAGCCAAAAACCATTCGCAGTGGAATACCAAAACATAGAATACGGGGTCTCCGCCCCAAACCATTTCCAAAACATCGAATACGGGGTCTCTGCCCCAAATCACTTTCTAAAACATGGAACACGGGGTCTCCGCCCCCAAATCACTTTACATAAGAACCACATACGTACTCATAAATATAATCCATCCGCAGCATTTCTGAGATGAAGCCAACTCGGGGCACACAGCCCATAGGGAACACATCCCCGATATATGTCACGATTTCATCTCTATACTAGTGTTCACACTACTCGGGGTCTCACTCCGAGTCTACCCCCAGGAATTCTTCGCCTGGGAGGCTCTATCTCTAGATCTAGTCCGAGCTCTATCTCCGGATCTAATTTTAATGTCTCTCCAGAATCTGGTCTGGGACCACATCATAACTCCCACTCCTAGAACGGGATCCCTATGAGGATACCTATTCTGATATGTGGATCGTTACTCTCCAGGTTGACGTCTAGAGGAGACCATATAAATCATATGGAGAGTGTAACACACTTTCAAAACTTTTTCTTTCTCAAAGCATATTTTAACTGGGTCTCATACCCGATTCATCTCAATAGGATTCCTCGAATCCGATTCAAATTCACTTTCACATGCCTCGGCCTAAATTCACAGTTCAACAGGGTCTCAAGCCCGATTTCTCATTTCATAAACCGAACTGGGCCTCTTGCCCGATATCACGACTAACTGGGCCCTAAGCCCGAAACCATAACTCAGCGAGGCCTCAAGCCTGATACTACAGTCAACGGGCCTCAAGCTCAATATTACAACCAAATGGGCCTCAAGCCTGGATTCGTAAACCAACGAGGCCCTCGGCCCTATCGTATAACTCTAATGGACCCTCGTCCCGATTCCTCATCAAATCAAATGGACTCCAAGTCCAAGAGTTTGTAAAGCAAATGAATCTCATGCCCGAGTTCATATTTCCAAACCCAAAATCCGTTCATTAAATCATCATTGAAAACGCAATACGCAAAGGTACGACATAAAGCCGAAACCCTCGAAAAACGTGCAAATATGTCGATCCTAAGCTACCACAATCAAATGCACTCATGGCATCACAAAACATGCATTTAAAAGCATATAAAATGTTTATGAATGCATCAATTTTGAAAGAATGGTTCACTCACAGGTCGTCCGATGTCCCGCCTCGATACGCGTGTCATAAGCCTCTCCTGGGTCAATCCTCACCTTTCGGGTTCTTGAACCTATCCAAATTAATTTAGAGGGTTACTAACTACTTAAATAACCCCTCACTAAAGCCTCGTAATTTTCCAGAATTTTTAACTATTTTTAAACTCGATCTGAAACCTTAAGATAGCCCGAATTGTATCGAGACGATGTCTGATCGACTCGAAACTAGTCCCAAAATATTCGTTACATTGAATAGATGATTTCACATGTTGGAACCTTCCCCAAATCCCTACCATGCGCCGCCCAAAGGGGCTTCACGTGTGGCTCACGCGCGTACTACAGTTTTCTTCACCCTTGGGCGAACTGGTCGTTCTAGATCGTCTCTGCAACCCGGTCTGGCTGGACCGGCGTGCCCGGTCCAGGGCCATTTCTCCCTTATTTTTCGTTCTTTTTCTCCCCTTTCGATCCCATCCTCTTTGTCTCATCAATTCCCATCGATTCATGATTGAAAAACCTAAAACCTACGCCTAAAACGCACCTGGTTGAATCAAACAGCACGGCCCTGTTTCCTCCTCTCTGCCCAGTCGACTCCGGCCACCAAACTCCATCCAAAACGTCCCCTGTGAGTCTTATGATCATCTGTAACGTCACCCAAATCATAGAAACAGTCAAAACCGTCCAATCCAAACGTTGAATTTACAAAGCCAAAGCTCACTGTTTTGTTTCCTACGGCCACCGTCCCCAGCGGTGGACGATCCTGCCACCATCTTCATCGTCTAATTCTCCTCTCTCTGTTTCCCTCATGTGCCACAATTTTTGGATTAGGTTTAGAGGGGTGGAGAGGATAGTTGTACAAAATGGAAAATGAGTTTCGGGTTTAGTTTGGAAGAACAAAGAAGATGGTCGATGCATGTATGTGGGAAGGTGGGCAATGGACGAGTGACACTTGTTACACATCCGTTGGGCCTGCCAAAATATTTGGGCCCCACACTAAAGACAAAAGTCCCATTTGCCTCGAAAAATGTGTTATCATAAATAGTTCCCTCGACTTCCGTGAACCGTAACTTCTTCGTCGAACGTCCTAATTCGACGTGCCGCCTGTCTACGGATTCGTATCGTCTCGATCTATATAACTGTCCTCGACCCTCGACCATCGGACCTTCTTGGTCAAAAGTCAACTCTTTGTCTCTTTTTAACCAAATTACCAAACTTCCCTCAAACTTCCGAACGTCATAACTTCTTCCTCGAACGTCGAAATTGGCGTGCCACCTGTCTATGAACTCGTGATGTCCCGAATAACGTCACAGTCATCGGCCAAAGTCCATTTTACCGCCTGAATGAAGAGTCAACATTTCGCTCATTCTAGGGGAAAAATCGTCATTTCGCCCTGAACGTCCGTTAATCCTCATCTAATCCCCGATTAGCGATGCTAATCCGTCATTAATTCGTAACTAATCCTGATAATTCGGGACTGATCGTTACAATCTACCCCCCTTAAAGAATTTCGTCCTCGAAATTCAAATTGACCTGATTCCACAACTAACTTGTGGAATCCAACCATGTCCCCTCACTCGGGTCGTTGCACCCACGCAAGAATACCCGTGTAACAGTACACGTCCAACACACATACCGTACTTGGCTCGAATGTCTCACTCGAGACAAAATGTCGACACTCGTTGATCTCGCCTGTCATTCACTTTGACAGGTCAGCAATACCATACTGACATTCCAACGGCTTTTCAATCTAACACTCTGACACATTCCATCCTACAGTCGTTACGCTGAATTACGTACTTTCACTAAGGGCTATCACATCTAAGCGGACATCCTGCTCAGCATCCGATCAGACAACATTCTATAGATCCTACCATCACAATGGCACGAATCCCACCTTGCAGACCATACTCAAACCTATGTCCATACTGACTCTCCTTAGAGTCCCATCAGTCCATACCAATCCGAACTCGTCGGATACCGATCAATCCATTACCACGATATGTCACGACTTCGTGACCAGTCGACAACTCCCAGCTCCACTGCGCTTCGTTGCTCTACTCTGATCTTGACTCGTTCTCGAGTCCCCATATCGTATCTCGCATCACTCAGCGATCTCCGCTGACATCTAGACTCACCTCGAATCTCAACTTGTCACTATCGGATCTAATCTGATTGCAACCCACGTCCATCTAGGACTCTATCCAACCTACAATATTTCCATACCCTCGGGACATTCTTGACCCGACATACCGATTGACCGTGGTCAATCCCATCGTCCAATGTGTACAATACACCGGTACGCCTCCATCCCAACAATTATCAAGGCTCTACTCGGCCTGCTCACGGACCACACTCAGGCAGCTTCCAACCGTGTACTACCGTCCGCACTCTAATCATGGTTCAGACCCCAACCGTCTATCACCAGGTGAACATCAATCTTGTAAAATCTCTATCCTCGTATCCAAGATAGAGCAATACTCCCTCACTAATCCAAAATAGATCGTATACAGTTCTTACAACCTCTTTGAATTTAGCTGTCATATCACTCCTCGTCGTCCCACCTAAGGAAGAATCCCGAAGAATCCAAGATGATGACATCAAAGTTCATCCTATGTCATCCTCCGGCACCCAGCACTATCTACCAAAGAGTCACACTCAGTGACCTCGGAATATCCATCACCAATGTGGAATCAAGCACTCTTCTCATCGTCTAAGTCACAACTTCTCTTGATTCCAAAGTTCCAATCACATTGGAAACATGCTTCTTTTCCAATTATTGAGCTTACTCATTACACGAGCATTCCCACGTCCTATAGGAAAACGATTTCCAAGTCCCCAACTCAGGAGGTATGGTCAACCGAAGCCAACCAAAACCAATCTGCAATGGACTCTCAAGTCCTCAGCTCAACTGGACACCATTCACGCGTCCGTAAATACCGTTCATGTAGGTACACTCATTCCGAGTGGAATTCACGTGACTCAAGGTTAAACCTTGTATACTATTTACGGATGTGCATAAGCAGCCTCCAACCCTCGCATCTCGTACCTATAATCAACCTGATCCAACTATGACTCACAGAATTGGTCGAAATCCACCGACATCGGTCGGTAGGCTAAACAGATCGCAATGTCTGTCGTAATCTGAAGCCAAATCTCTGCATACTACCATATCTAACCAACCGACCATACGTCATGTGACGTCGCTCATGTCATCCATTAATACATTTTCATCTGAATGCCACTTAGGCATTTCAACCTTTAACGTTACTACTCATGGGCACACACTTGCGCCCCAAGTCTCGTATCATCAGGGAACTGGTCACTAAACCAATTACTCCTGGTGCCTCGCACTGAGCCACTCGAGATCCTCTCTGTCCTGCCTCACATGCTCTCCCCTCTAGGGACCTCTACTATTCCATCTGCATACTGGTTCGCACGTCCCAACTCTATAGGATCAACTCCAGCACTCACACTCTTGTACTCCATCCATCCAAGGATATCTAGGGCACATGTCACTCATCCAGGTATATCTTACTCGTCACAGTCACCTCACAGAGGTAGTGTGGCAAGTGTGCCAACACCCAGCGTCAGCGTCTCATTCTGCGATCGCACTCAGCCGTAACTGAGTCAAATCCAGAATCTATGCTCATACTGTGTGTCACTCACGCACCTCGTATCATCATCACGACTAACGAATCCCATCGTCACAATCGTCACGGTAACTTGAGCCTATCCAACTCGATAAGACTCGATCACGTCCATCGATAGCAGCGTCTGCCATCACTTCGTGTAGACCAATCTCAGAAACACTCTGCTATCGAGACTCCAATCCATGCGATCGACTCATCACCCGTACCAACCACTCCACACGCAACATTCACTTATCGGTCCACCTCAGGATCCGGTCGATAAGTACCACACTCCTGGTAACTTGTCTAATCAACCACTAACTAGGGTTATTGCAAACCCGACTGCTCACTACAGCACAACCATCCTGACTGATCCCTCGCGCTCGACTCTGAAGAGTCGTCATATTCCAATAATGGTACCAAAACAACCAGTAACCACACTGTGAGGATCTCATCCTCACGTAACTCTACGGCTCTCAATCGTTAGGCCCATAAGAAATTGGCCCTCCTCGGTGTCTACCACTGCTCAAACATGGTATACCACAATCACCGCATACCATACCAAGCCACACAACATCTACACCGTGGCATCCTCTGCCAGTCGACGTCCCTCCGAGATTCGACACACCGGAACATGGAAACACATGCCAAATAAGGTCAAACATTCCTATTCCCAACAATCTCACTCGGGTCAACCATGACCTCAGTTGCCTTCTGCAGCACACTCTCCAATCCGACATGACACAACCGACATGGTCTCAACTCTTGGGTCATGATACGGTGTCTATTGGTCCACTGGGTCCTACTTACCAGTAACACTATGGCTCTAAGCCGTTAGATTTGCAAGAAAATCAATGCTGATGGGAATCCAACCTCTCCAAAACAAGGCATCCTGCGCCAAACTAACCCTAAACCATTGCATGTCGTGCCAAACACAACCTAACTAGGGTTCGATTCCACTAAATCCTCGTACTAATACCCCAACTATCAAGTTGATAACGGGCTATTACGACTGTAGAGACATCACATCCTCGACCTGCGCGCACCCTGAGAGCAAAACACGCTCTGATACCAACTTGTCAAGACCCGTCCCAAATCCCCTAGGAATAACGTGGGACGTACCTGCTCCCGTCTGACACGAAGTGTCCGACTAGGGATAATTCCGTCTCTAGCCCTCACCGGGGCTTCCAGAGTACGCCAGGATCGTAGGAGGAGGAGTGTGATGTCTCAGTCTCTACTACAGCCCGCATTCGGGATCAACTTGAAGGGCATTAAAACCACGAAAATTGTGAGTGGACAAAATAATATTTTAATAAAATGTTTTCATAATAAGACATTTATACCCTTCACTAAAAGCATATGCATGCATTCAACAATCGTTTATCAAAACGTTCAAAAAACCATTTGAAAACATTCTCAAATCCTTTCAAGGGTTCATGCCTGGTCCCCATAAACCGTCATGAACCATAAAAACCTTTCAAGGGTTCATGCCGGTCCCCATAAACCCTCATTAACCATAAAAACCTTTCAAGGGTTCATGCCGATCCCCATAAACCGTCATGAACCATAAATCCATTTGGGCCTTAGCCCGAAATCCGTAAAGCAAGTACATGGGAACTCAGCCCAAAACCAATTTCCGTAGGGACTTAGCCCAAAACCATTCGCAGTGGAATACCAAAACATAGAATACGGGATCTCCGCCCCTAACCATTTCCAAAACATCGAATACGAGATCTCCGCCCCAAATCACTTTCTAAAACATGGAACACGGGGTCTCCGCCCCCAAATCACTTTCCATAAGAACCACATACGTACTCATACGTATAACCCATCTGTGGCACTTCCGAGAAGATTCCAACTCGGGACACATAGACCATAGGGAACACATCCCCGATATATGTCACGATTTCATCTCTATACTAGTGTGCACATTACTCGGGGTCACACTCCGAGTCTACCCCCAGGAATTCTCCGTCTGGGAGGCTCTATCTCTGGATTTAGTCCGAGCTCTATCTCCGGATCTAGTCTGAACATCTCTCCGGAATCTGGTCCGGGACCACATCATAACTCCCACTCTTGGAACGGGATTCCTATGGGGATACCCATTCTGGTCTGTGGATTGTGACTCTCCAGGTCGATGTCTGGAGGAGACCATATAAATCAAATGGATGGTATAACACATTTTCAAAACTCTTTCTTTCTCAAAGCATATTTCAACGGGGTCTCATACCTTATTCATCTCAATTGGATTCCTCGAATCCGATTCAAATTCACTTTCACAGGCCTTGGCCTAGATTCACAGTTCAACAGGGTCTCATGCCCGATTTCTCATTTCATAATCTGATTGGGACTCAAGCCTGATTTCACAATCAGCTGGGCCTCTAGCCCGATATCATGACTAACTGGGTCCTAAGCCCGACACCATAACTCAACGGGGCCTCAATCCTGATTTCACAACCAATAGGGCCTCAAGCCCGATACAACAGTCAACGGGGCCTCAAGCCTGATATTACAACCAAAATGGGTCTCAAGCTCGGATTCGTAAACCAACGGGGTCCTCGGCCCGATCATATAACTCAAATGGACCCTCGGTCCGATTCCTCGTCAAATCAAATGGACTCCAAGTTCGAGAGTTTGTAAATCAAATGGATCTCATGCCCGAGTTCATATTTCCAAATCCAAAATCTGTTCATTAAATCATCATTGAAAACGCAGTACGCAAAGGTACGACATAAAGCTGAAAACCTCGAAAAACATGCAAATATGTTGATCCTAAGCTACCACAATCAAATGCACGCATGGCATCACAAAACATGTATTTAAAATCATATAAAACATTTATGCATGCATCAATTTCGAAAGAAAGGTCCACTCACGGACCGTCCAAAGCCGTGCCTGGATATGCATGCCATAAGCCTCTCCCGTGCCAATCCTCGCCTCCGGGGTTCCCGAACTTGTCCAAATTAATTTAGAAGGTTTCTAACTACTTAAACAATCCCTCACTAAAGCCCCGTAACTTTCTGGAATTTTTAACTATTTTTAAACGAGATCTGAAACCTTCGGACAGCCCGAACGATATCGAGATGATGCCTGATCGACTCGAAATCAGTCCCAAAATATTCGTTACATCGAATAGATGATTTCACATGTTGGAACCTTCCCCAAAATCCCTACCACTCGGCGCCACGTGCTTCCCAAAGGGGCTGCGAGTGTGGCTCACGCGCCTGCTACAGTTTTCTTCAACCTTGGACGAACGAGCCGGTCCGGTTAGGCTCTGCAACCCGGTCTAGCTGGACGGCGTGACTGGTCCGGCGCCATTTCTCCCTTATTTTTCGTTCTTTTTCTCCTCTTTCAATCCCATTTTCACTATTTCATCAATTCCCATCAATTCATGAATGAAAAACCTAGAAACTACGCCTAAAACTCACCTGGTTGAATCAAACAACACGGCCATGTTTCCTCCTCTCTGCCCAGTCAACTCCGGCCACCAAAATCCGTCCAAAATGCCCCCTGTGAGTCCTATGATCATCAGAAACGTCACCCAAATCATAGAAACGGTCAAAAACCGTCCAATCCAAACGTTGAATTTTCAAAGCCAAAACTCACCGTTTTGTTTCCTAGGGCCACCGTCCACGGTGGTGGACGATCCTGCCACCATCTTCCTCATCTAATTCACCTCTCTCTGTTTCCATCATGTGCCATAAGTTTTGGATTGGGTTTAGGGGGGTGGTGAGGGTGGTTGTACAAAATGGAAAATGGGTTTCGGGTTTGGTTTGGAAGAACAAAGAAGATGGTCGATGCATGTATGTGGGAAGGTGGGCAATGGATGAGTAACACTTGTCACTCATCCATTGGGCCAGCCAAAATATCTGGGCCCCACTGTAACGACCCGTCCCGAATTCTAGGATTAGATTAGTGACTAATCACGATTAGTGAGGCTAATCGGTGATTAGTTAGGCGAAATCGGACGAACGATGCGAAATGACCGTTTTGCCCCTATGCGTGTGCAAAATGTTGACTTTTCATCTGGCGGTCAAACGGACTTTGACCAATAATCGTGACGTAGTTCGTGACGTCACGAGTTCATAGAAAAGTGGCACGTTCAATTCCGACATTCGAGAGAGAAGTTATGATGTTTGGAAGTTTAGGGGCAATTTGGTAATTTTGGTTAAAATAGGCCAAATGTTGCATGAGCGGAGATCCAGAGTTGCATGATTCGCACACTTTGTGCTGATGCTAACAGGTGACGTTGGTGATAGTGACAGTGGTGGTACTCGTGCTGGTGCTGGTGCCGGTGATCGTGAGGAGGGTGAGTTACGAGTCGGGATGTGACTCCGTTGAGATGGGCATATGTTCGGTATCGGTGATCCGGGAGTGGATCACGGATATAGTTAAATTGGTGATGGACATGTGGTTGATGTCCGAGTGTGTTGTTTCCGATATGGTTGGAATTTTGGAATCGTGAGAGTTTGCGATTGTGGTGACGAGAGGGATGCGGGTTTTCCGTATTGGTGATGTGTATTTCGAAGTCATTTTGGGTGACTTCTCAGATTCTACCATGATTGATGATGGTAGATGATGTTGATGATGTAGATGTTGTTGGTTGCCACTAGTACACCGATCGTGTATTGGTTGGTGGACCAGTGGGTTGTCTTGGGTCATCAGGTGGAGTGAGTATATCGAAGTTAGGTTACTGAGATTTCTCATTCTCTACTTGGTGGCAGACGATGTCAGGTTACATGACGTGGTGAGTGCAGCGAGTGTTGTTTGCATTCACGTAGGATGGATTTTGATGTCATTGTATTCGATCATCCTTGGTTTTTCCTCGGTGGAATGACAAGGATCGATACGAAGTGATTGGGGAGAACCCACAGTCTCGACGTGTCTCGTCGTTGACTGATCTGTTTAGATGTGGGAATTTGTTAAAGAATGGTGTGACTGACGAAGGATTCAGGAGGGTGTAATACCCTATGATCGGCTCTCAGGTGGATTGTTAGCTGAGTGAGCATGTGTGGATCCTACATGGATCTCGATCGTGACGTCTATGGTCGATTGACGTAGTGATGGATCTGGATCGTGATCTTGAAGATCCAGATAAGTGGAGAGTTTATCACTCTTACTTGGATGTTTGAGTTGAGGATGTTGGGACTGAACTTCTTTTCGAAGTGAATCCCGTATGGTATATTACTCAGGTGAGTAGTTTTCTGACGTGGTCGGATATGGTCAGCCTCAGAGATGTGTTGATGTTGGGATTGGATTCCCTATGAAGTTAATCGAAAGTAATGTGTAAATCAATTGAACAGGTATCTGATAGGTTCAGATATAGTGCGTCTTGGTAGACGAGAACGAGATTTTGGGTTTTGGAATCAGATTTATGGATGACGATTCAGGATTTGATTTTGGAACTTGAAAGTGGATTTCTAGATTCGATTTTTGGAATCGGATTCTGGGTGACGATTCAGGATTTGATTTTGGAGCTTGACATTGGATTTTATTTTATGGATTTGGGTTCGGAATGGTCATTCCAAATGCTAGCTTACGGAATGATGATTTCGGATTCGGATTTGGACATAGTTATGTATATGAATTCTGGGTTTGGATTCGGGATTTCTTACGAAATTGCGGATTCGGATTCGGATTTGGAAATAGATGATGGGTTGGAGTTTCGATTTTTCTAATGCTGGATTGGACAAGTGAACTCCATAATTGGAACGTGTTTGGTTACGACCTAGGTGGTCGTGTTGTTGTTGTTATTGTTGTGGTTGTCGTTGTTATGGTAGGTTGGTAGATGGACGTATGTACCTTGTACATAGTTCGAGGTATGATACCGGGTAGACTTGTGGTGCCTGGTGATGGTATATAGGTTATACCAGTGGTATGATGGTGAGCGTGTTGGTAGTCAGATTGGTTCTGATACCATCGGATTAGTTGAGGTCGTGGACTGGACATTGGAAACTGTGCATTAGGTCATGGTATTTCTGATGGGTCCAGTTACACACAGGTCGAGTATTTGTTGGTATGCGTATACTCAGGTTGAGTGAGTTGGTGGTTAGTATAACCACAAGTGGGTATAGTGTTAGTTTTCGATTGGCGACTGTCAAGTAGTGACAGTTTGACAGGACCCAGCCCGATTATCTCCTCGATAATCGGGAAGCATCCTGCTCCCGTCTGACAATCGAATCCAAAAGACCGGAAAACTAAATAATATTACATCACACCCATTGTCAGACCAGGGAGGTTAAACAAATACATCCGACTGGATGTCAAGTCCACAGTTTCACAGAGTATAATATTACAAAACAGGTTGAAGAACAAATCCTACTCTGTGAACTAACTACTCCGCAACGGAAAACTTTATGCCTCTGCCTCTACCTCGGCGCTTGCCCCCGAACTTGTACCACGACCTGGAGGGTAGTTAAAACAACAAAGTGTGAGTGGACCGAAACAAAGGTTTACAGAAAACAGTTTAAGGAAATCGGGGTTCGCCCTCCAGTTTTACAACACGCATGCATAACCAAATATTCGTAAATCGCGTATTAAAACATTTGGAACCACTTTTTTTTCCGAAACACGTGGAAAACATTACAGAAAACCGTCATAACTCATGTAAAACAATTTAATATTACCAGAATCCAGAAACCGTCATTTTGAAACATCAATTGCACAAATCAAGTAAAAAGTAAGTCAATAATCACAATTAAGCCGTTGGATCCATCCGAGTCTTTAAACTCAATATCAGGCCTTTCCGGGATATCAACGAGTCTTTAAACTCAAAACATGATCAATAGGCCTCGGGGGTATCACATTAACCGAGTCTTTAAACTCAATCCGAGTCTTTAAACCCAATTTTCGGGCCCGCCTCAATAAACCGGGTCTTTAAACCCAAAACCAGATCCAACCATCAACCGGGTCTTTAACCCAAAACCGTTTTTAAACACAATAAACCGGAATTCATCATAAACCGTTTTCCAACATCATTCCGAAATCATATCTCGTCATAATAGGACTTATGTCCGAATTCACATGCAAATTCCAAAACATGCAATTTCTGAAATCACTTCACAATCATAATCAAAACATCATAAATCCGTAACAAGCATAATCATATACATATACTTCATCAAAACATCATTCATGCATAAGCGAAAACCGTAACCTCGAAATGCGTGAAATACGATGAGTATCTCGAAAGCGTGAAAACACGTAAAATCGAAATATCATATCACCATCATAAAATCATATGTAAAACCATAAGATAAATAAGTAAAATAGTCATGCATGCCCGGTTTAGAAATCAAAAAGTCCACTCACGGTTTTAGGACGCGTCAATCGCGCCCCGTGCGCTCCTAGTAGCTTCGAAAATGTCCGGGCCTGTAAAAACGTACAAGAAGGGTTACAAACATCCTCAAATAGCTCGTATGATTTTCCCTAATTTTTTCGGATTTTTCGACAAAATAAACCTTAAGGACCTAAACTTCCGAACTCCCGAAATTATCCCGAATGACTCCCGATCGACTCGAACTCTAAAGATAAAATGTTAATTAGACTGAAAGGAACAAATTCCATGTTGACCGTGATCAGAGATGACATCACACGCGCCGTCACGCGCCGCCCAAAGTGGCTGCGCGTGAAGGCCACGCGCCGCCCAAAGTGGCTGCGCGTGAAGGCCACGCGCCAAGCTACAGTACCTTCTCCCTCACCCGAACAGACTGATAAACGGGTCTATTACTCGCGACTCAACCCGACCAGTTCAAGCTCAATTCTCCATCAATTCCTCTCGTTTTTTATCCTAACTTCTCCACTAATCCATTAATTTAAGGTCTGTATTGATGATTAACCTCGACTAACATTAAAACGATCCAACCGAAACTCGAACAGTCGAACTAGTCAATGTCTGGAACTCACCCTACACGGTTCCATTCTCCAATTAACCTCACAGGGAGTATGCTAGGACCTAGACGAACACAATGGAACAATCAATTGAACTCGCCGTTACCTGGAAGTCGTCGTCCTCAACACTGTGTTTTTCCAGAAACTGGAACTTGAGTTCCTAAGCAAACCTTGATCATTCCTCTTCAATTCTTGCCCGGTCGTGTTAGCAAGGATCCCAGAAGACTAATTCCACCCTCAGTTTGGTTCAACTCACCTCAAAACCCAACCTTTGAATTTCCCTCCATTTCTGCATTTTTTTCTTCCCCGTCTCAGAACACTCGCTCAACTCTCTCTCAGACTACCCAAATGATCGAAATGAGTTCCCCGACTCAAAGGCACACCGTTAATCGATCAATGCGGCCAGCAATCCGTGGGAGACCAACTGAGGTCTCTGCAAATGCTTTCCCGCAAGCACAGAGACCACGGCCATTTTAAAATCCAGCCCGTGCACTGAGCTCTGATCAGTCTCCCATGAGTGCCTCCCACTGCCTCAATCCACATAAACAAATCGTCTGAGCCATTCCACTAACACTTTAAACAATTGCACGCACAAGACACCACGGCATGGCCGTGTGCTCTGTTTTTCACGGTGGTGCTACAGTAACAGCCGTGAAATGACCAAAATGCCCCTCTGTGCAATAATTACCAAAATGCCCTCCAACTTCCGTGACCCGTAACCCGATCACCCGACGTCCGTTTCACGCGTGCCGCCTGTCGTTATACTCAGGGTGTCGAGACGAACATAACGGTCTTCGAGTCATATGAATATCAATTGTCAAACAAAAAGTCAACTTTTTCCCCTTATAACGTCCAATTTACGATAATGCCCCTGGACTTCCGCACGTCACAACTTTCACCCTGTTCGTCCGAATCGGATGTGCCACCTGTCTATGAACTCGTGACGTCCCGAACTACGTCACGGTCATCACCCAACGTCCGTTCGACCCCCCGATCAAAAGGTCAACAAATTGACCATACGAATCACAAGGGTGAAAACGTCATTTTATTCATTATTTTACAATATTACATTTTACGAATTTCCGGGGAGTTACAATCTACCCCCCTTAAGAAATTTCGTCCCGAAATTTCAAGGAAACAAATAGGGGAACTGTTCTCGCATCTGCGCCTCGGGTTCCCATGTGGCTTCCTCCACATTCTGGTTCCTCCAGAGAACCTTTACCAGAGGAACGGTCTTCCGACATAATACTTTATCCTTTCGGTCTAAAATCTGCACCGGCTGTTCTTCAAAACTCAAATCCTCTTGGAGTTCAATGAGTTGTTCCTACAGCACATGAGATGCGTCGAACACGTATTTCCGCAACAACGACACGTGGAAAACATCGTGGACCTTCGAAAGCTCTGGAGGTAGTGCCAACCTGTAGGCCACCGGGCCAATCCTCTCAGTGATCTCGTAAGGTTCGATGTAACGAGGGTTCAACTTCCCTCGCCTTCCAAATCTCACTACACCCTTCCAAGGGGACAGTTTCAGAAATACCCGATCTCCGACCGCAAACTCAAGATCTCGAATCCGATGGTCCACATAGCTCTTTTGTCTGTCCTGGGCTGCCTTGAGCCGATCTCTGATGAGTTTGACCTTCTCGGTTGTCAATTCCACCAATTCGGATTTAGTCAGCTTCCTTTCACCCACATCCGTCCAACACAACGGGGTTCTGCACTGCCGTCCATACAAGGCTTCGTACGGAGCCATCCCAAAGCTCGCATGATAGCTGTTGTTGTAGGAAAATTCCATCAAGGCTAGATGTGATTCCCAAGTGTCCTGAAATTGCAGAACGCAAGCTCGCATCATATCCTCCAATATCTGGATGGTCCGCTCAGACTGGCCGTCAGTCTGAGGATGAAATGCAGTACTGAAACGGAGTTTCGTCCCAAAGGCTTCCTGTAGACTTTGCCAAAACCGAGAAGTAAACCTCGGGTCTCTATCCGAAACTATTGATTCTGGAGTACCGTGCAACCGGATGATCTCGTCGATAAACAACTGAGCCAACTGTGTCATCCTGAAGTTCTCTCGCACCGGCAAGAAATGAGCTGATTTCGTAAGCCTGTCCACAATCACCCAAACTCCATCGTGACCTCTGGGTGTCCTAGGAAGTCCAAACACAAAATCCATCGTTATGTGATCCCATTTCCATTCTGGGATAGGTAGTGATTGCAAGGCTCCACAAGGTCGTTGTCTCTCAGCCTTCACTTGTTGGCAAATCAGACACCTACTGACAAACTCGGCAATCTCCCGTTTCATACCCGGCCACCAGTAGTGTTCTCGCAAGGTACGATACATCTTGGTCCCACCAGGATGCATCGCGTAGGCCGAACTATGAGCCTCGTCCAAAATTTCCTTCTTCAGTGCCTCAACGTCGGGCACACACAACCGTTCTTCTTTTAGCAAAGCTCCATCCTCTCTGACTGTGAAATCCAGCCGTTCACCGGCCTCCACTTCAATCTGAAGTACACACGAGACAGGATCTTGAGATTGAGCCTCAACGATCCGATCGATTAAGAGTGGTCTCACGTGAAAGTTAGCCAGCAAGACACCTTGGCTATCCAGTCCCAAATCAATGCTAGTCTTGCGGAGTTCAACCAAAAGTGTGACGACCCGTCCCGAATTCCGGGATTAGTTTAGTGACTAATCTCGATTAGTGAGGTTGAACAGTGGTTAGTAGGGCGGAATCGGACAAATTGTGCAAAATGACCGTTTTGCCCCTGGTCGTGGGTAAAATGTTGACTTTTTGATCGGGCGGTCAAATGGACTTTGACCGATGACGGTGACGTAGTTCGGGACGTCACGAGTTCATAGATAGGTGGCACGTTCGATTCCGACATTCGTAGAGAAAGTTATGGTGTTCGGAAGTTGAGGGGTATTTTGGTAATTTGGCATACTAGGGGCCAAATGTTGACTTTTTGACCAGGAAGTCCGATGGACGAGGGCCAAGGACCGTTACGTAGGTATCGTCGATACGAAGCCAACGACAGGCGGCATGCCGAAATCGGAGATTCGACGACAACGTTATGGTCAAGGAAACGAATTTACGAACCGAGGCTCGGATTAAAATAATAATATAATAATGAATAGTGACCGTTGACCCTACACACCTGGATGAGTGACAAGTGTCACTCATCCCTTGAAACCAGAATCCATGTTTTGGGGGAGACCTAATTATGATGTTTTAATATTAATTAATTAATTAATTAATCATTTTAATTTCCATTAATCCCATTTATGTTTTCTTAACCGTGTACAACCAAACCCAGCTTCTACCCAACCTAAATTCCTCTGCCATTGCTGAGCTCGTGAGTGAGAAACTGAGGGTTTTGTGAGGTTGAACTGAGTTGGGTAAACACGAGAGATCGACGGAGAAGGGAGACTCGAATTTCGGATTTTTGAGTTTAGGAGGGAAATTCGAATACTGAGTGTTAGGCCGTGAGGATCGAAATTGAGCTCACATTCAGCTTTCTGGGATCAACACGAATCGATCTGCAACAAGAACGAAGGTAATTGGGGTCGAATTAAGGAAGAACGGAACGAAGGAGGCCTCTGAAATTCCGAGCTCGAGTCGTGGAATTGGAGGCTTCGTTGGATGAAATTGAGGCGGGGAAACTACTTCTCATGATCCCACGATGCTTCTGGGTTCATCAATTGAAGGAAAACGGTTGTGATCGACAGACTTCCATGGTTGCACAGTGACGGCCATCGAGCTTGATTCGTGACGATTGAACACTGGATTGAAGCAATTGGGTTGGGGGAAATGATTTACGGAGTCCATGGAAGCTTCTGGTTGAATCAATTTAAGGATATCGATCGAAATGGATGGGGTTCGAAGGATGAACAATGGACGGGTGTTCTTGGTGTTCATCATCGAATCGTGGAATTGTAGGTAAGGTCTTGTGTAATCAATGTTACAGAACTTAAATTAAACTTAAAACGAAGATAATGGAATGATCAATTGATGTAATTAAGGATGAATTGATAGGATTGGAACCAGGTCGTATCGCGGGCAAACTGGACCCGTTTACCAGACATACGGGTTAGATGGTGACACTGTAGCAGGCGCGTGAGTTTCACGCGCAGCCACTCACGGTGGCGCGTGACGGCGCGTGGGCACGAATCTCGAGGTGAGGTCAACATGATTTCTGTCCTATTTAATGTAACGGACATTTTGCAATTGGTTTCGTGTCGATCGGACACCGTCTCGATATTGTTCGGGATGTCCGAAGGTTATAAATTAAGTTTAAAAATAAGTAAAAATTCGGGAAAATTACGGGACTTTGATAGGATGTTAATGATGAGGTTAGTGACCCTCTAATGTGATATGGACAGGATTGGGAGTCCCGGTAATAGTGGTGAGGCCCGGGAGGGCCGGTGGCACGCGTATCGAGGCATACCGTGAAAACGGTCTGTGAGTGGACTTTGGTTTTATAAATCCTATGCAAGCTTAAATGTGTTATATGGTTTATATACATGATTTCTATGATGGTATTTGTGAGCATTGATTTCGGGTATGTTGCACGTATTTCGAGGTGTTTTCCGTATTTCACGTATATCGGGATTAACGGTTTATTTGTGGTTTTGCGTGCTTGTGGTTAAATAAATAATATGATAAAACGGTTTTTATATTGGAAAGATGAATTCGGGCTTGAGGCCCACTTGTTTTGGAAATCTCGGACTTGGAGTCCATTTGAGTACGTAATCGGGCTGCGGGCCCAGTTGGTTTATAAGTCGGGCTGCGGGCCCAGTTGGTTTATAAATCGGGGTGTGGGCCCAGTAGTTCATAAAGTCGGGCATGAGGCCCAGTTGGATTAAAATGATGATTTCGGGTAACGGGCCCTATATTTAATAAATGTGGTTTCGAGTCAGGGACCCTAAATGGAAATGTGTTGTTTTATGGAAAATTCGGGCAGGGCCCATCATGATGTTGTGAAATGAATTAATAAAATTGTTTTCCATATACCATCTGGATACAAGGATATATGATGGTCTCCTCCAGATGTCTGGGACACTGGGGAAGTCACGGTGCATTGCTTGCGAGGGGTCATTATACGGAGCAGCCGGACCGTATGATGACTCAGGAGCAGGATTGCTATGATTGACGTCAGGGACGTCAGACATCAGGGATGTCAGATATATGGACCCGGAGAGACCCCGGGCAGCACGCGTAGCTTGTGAAACCGTGAGATATGACGTCAGGGACGTCTAGCATCAGGGATGCTGGTGATGGTAATGGTAAAATACGAATTAATGAAATGGCTTTCCGGGTGGATTTATGATTGTGTGATTTTAATGAATTGATGTTCATTTATGGTCGTGGGTGGTGACCCACAAGGTTTTAATATGTATAATTATGGTATTTTTCAGTTTTGGGCTGAGTTCCCACACTTGGTTTTCGGTTAACGGTTTTTGGGCTAAGGCCCTAATGGCTCGGTTGAGCAAACGTTTTGGTTACTGGTTTTTGTGGCATGCATACGTTTTTATTGGAGGGCATAAATGTCTTATAAATGTGTTTAATAAACTTATTGGTTTTGTCCACTCACAGCTTTTGGTTTTAATGCTCTTCAGGTTGATTACGGATGCGATTACAGCAGAGACTGGGACATTGCACACCTCCTCCATCGATCCTTGCGCACTCTGGATGCCCCGTTTGGGCAGTGGCTCTTGGTTATCCCTTGTCCGACACCCTTTGTTGGACGGGAGCAGGGCACATTCCACGGTAATCCTGGGGGGATTGGGATGGGTCCTGTCAACTTGGTATCAGAGCATGGTTGCTCTATTTGTGCGCGCAGGTCGAGGGTGTGATGTCTCTTTGGGCTGCAATTCGTTATCAACCTGATAGATAGTTTTTGGGTTTGGATAGTGGATGGAGTGTGATTGGCCCGATACGCCGTGCGTTAATGTGATTCGACCCAAGTGGGGTTGATTGTGGTGAACTGGTATTGTGGGACCGTCGGTTCGGTCATGTGATATTGGGTTGTTGTGCTGCTAGGTGCAGCCAGGTTCGGGGAACCTCATGTGAGTAATGGTCTAAAATGTGAACCCTTGTGGTGGTTTCTAGTGTGAGGGATGTTGGTTAATCGGAGTTGGCCGATGACCTAGTGGTGGAACCCACGTTGATGGGATGGTAGGATTGGATTTGACGTCTATTCGATGTCAGGACCGCGGGGTCGGTCAGGTTGTGAATTTTATATTACGGGAAGTGGTTGGGTTCGGTTGAACCATAGGGTGTGATTGTGGAACCCTAGGTAAACCTTAATAATGATTAGCGGGTGAGAACTTGTGCTGCGACGAGCGGCTGAGGTCATGGATGACCATGTGGATGACTCTGGTGAGTCTAGTCAGAACTATGGGATTCGATTTACGGATACGGTTCTGAGATAAATTATGGAATCCCGTGTTGGATCGGGTATTAGTGTGAGGTATGGATGCGGATCTCGACAGCAATGACAGTTAGTCGGAAGTCATATGGAGATGACTGGCTATCGAGGGTAATTGGTGTGGTTATAATACTTGGGGATCAGGGGACGTTCAGGGAACGTTCATTTTTCTGATGTGGATTGTCAGAATAGTGGTACCCATAGTCGTGAGGTACGGGATCGTCGTTCGGTGTGAACGGAGATCCAGGGTTGTCGTATTTGCACACGGTGTGCAGTATGGATGTTTGCGGGTTGGTACTTTTGTGCTAATGCTAGTATGGATGCCTGTGTGCTGATACTGGTGTTGTTGATAGTATGTGGTGCTGGTACTAGCGCTGGTGCTAGTGTCGGTGATGGTGTTGACGATGAGCCACAAGTTGGGGGGTGACTCCGTCATGATGAACATATGTTCAGTCTTTGAGTTTTGGTAGTGGTTGAGTGATGGACTGGATGGGATCCAGTTGAGATTGTGATGTGTTGGGATTAGTCCCGACAGGGGTAAAAGGACAAGTGATGAGTGGATTAAAAAGGTATAATTGAGAATTTGGAAAATCGAGTGTTGAACCGGTAAGGTTGGGGTGTGCGAACGAAATAATAACGGATTGATTGTGGACACGGGGTTGTCCAAGTGAGTTGAGGAGGTAGGAAGTCTAGCGGTTAGACTTGACGTCTTGTTGGGAGCATGTCTGTTTCCAACATGATTGGAACCTTAGTTTTGAAGAAAGTTGTGATTGGGGAACGAGAGTGGTGCTCGTTTTTGGGTGATTGGTATTCCGAAGTCATAGGGGTTGACTTCTTGTTTTCTGCCCTGGCAGACGTTGACTGTAGTTACCAGTACGTTGAGCGTGTATTGGTTGGTGAGCTCATGTGTGTTGCGAGGTCATCAGGAGGAGCTACGTATTCGAAATTAGGTAAACGAGATTTTTCATTTTCTGCTTGGTGGCAGACGATGTTGGGTTACATGGCGTGGTGAGTGCAGTGAGTTTTGTTGCATCCACGTAGGATGAGTATTGGCGTCATCATTCTTGGATCATCCTTGGTTTTCCTAGGTGGAAAGACAAGGATCGATACGAACTTGGGTATGTGAGTCGTAAATGACGGGGTTGAACTTCTTTTCGAAGTGGGGCCCGTATGGTATTCTACTCAAGTGAGTAGGTTTTCAAGTAGTTGAATTTTGTCAACCTTAGACGTGTGGAGGTTGGATTGGCTTCCCTATGAAGTCAATCAAGTGTATTGAACGAGTAACCGATAGGTTCGGTTTTGGTGTGTCTTGGTAAATGTGAACGAGATTTCGGGATTTGGAATCGAATTTCTGGGTGACGATTCAGGATTCGATTTTGGAACTTGAAAGTATATTTCTAGATTTGGGTACGGAATGATTATTCCAAATGCTAGCTTACGGAATAATGATTTCCGATTCGGATTTGGATATGAATTAAAATGGGATTTCTGGGTTTGGATCCGGGATTTCTTATGAAATTGCGGATTCAGATTCGGAAGTGGAACTAGATGTTGGGTGGAGTTTCGATTTGTCTCATGCTGGATTGGGCAAACGTACTCCATTATTGGAACGCGTTCGGCTATGACCTAGGTGGTTGTAGTCTGGTTATTAGGTAGATGTGTGTACTTCGTACATGGTTCGAGGTACAATACCTTGTAGACTTGTGATGTCTAGTTACGGTATACGGGATATACCCGAGGTGTATTGGTGAACGTGTTGGTAGTCGGATTGGTTCCGATACCATGGGATTGGTTGTGGACCGGACATTACTATGCAATGGGTCATGGTATTTCCGATGTGTTTAATTACACACAAATCGTGTGAAAGGTCGGTAAATGTTTATTTAAGTCCAGTAAGTTGGTGGCTTGTGTGGCCACGAGTGAGTCTAGTGTCAGTTTTCGACTGACAACAACTGTGTGGTGAGTTTGTCAGGATGTGTCAACATAGATTGTTGAGTGGGGTCAGCTGACTCCTAGTGGGAGTGGGAAAGGAACCGTCGAGTTGTTGCGTCAACGAGAGGGTTGATTTGACAAGTGGTGTCAAATTCGAAACAAGTAGTTTCAGTCATTCGACGGGGTCGAATGTAATCGTTGCGTTTTGAGTATTAGTGGTACGTTTGGGTGTAGACAAGTTTTGTCTAAGTAGTTGGTGTACGGGTGTACACGTGTTGCGTGGTCGATTCCACTTTCCACGGGGTGTTTGTGGAATCAGGATAGTCGAGTTTCGAGAGCGAAACTTATTAAGGAGGGAAGTACGTTTGAGTTTAGATCGGTTGGAATTTCGAGGACGAAATTTATTAAGGAGGGAAGATTGTGACGACCCGTCCCGAATTCCGGGATTAGTTTAGTGACTAATCTCGATTAGTGAGGTTGAACAGTGGTTAGTAGGGCGGAATCGGACAAATTGTGCAAAATGACCGTTTTGCCCCTGGTCGTGGGCAAAATGTTGACTTTTTGATCGGGCGGTCAAATGGACTTTGATCGATGACCGTGACGTAGTTCGGGACGTCACGAGTTCATAGACAGGTGGCACGTTCGATTCCGACATTCGTAGAGAAAGTTATGGTGTTCGGAAGTTGAGGGGTATTTTGGTAATTTAGCATACTAGGGGCCAAATGTTGACTTTTTGACCGGGAAGTCCGATGGACGAGGGCCAAGGACCGTTACGTAGGTATCGTCGATACGAATCCAACGACAGGCGGCATGCCGAAATCGGAGATTCGACGACAACGTTATGGTCAATGAAATGAATTTACGAACCGAGGCTCGGATTAAAATAATAATATAATAATGAATAGTGACCATTGACCCTACACACCTGGATGAGTGACAAGTGTCACTCATCCCTTGAAACCAGAATCCATGTTTTGGGGGAGACCTAATTATGATGTTTTAATATTAATTAATTAATTAATTAATCATTTTAATTTCCATTAATCCCATTTATGTTTTCTTAACCGTGTACAACCAAACCCAGCTTCTACCCAACCTAAATTCCTCTGCCATTGCTGAGCTCGTGAGTGAGAAACTGAGGGTTTTGTGAGGTTGAACTGAGTTGGGTAAACACGAGAGATCGACGGAGAAGGGAGACTCGAATTTCGGATTTTTGAGTTTAGGAGGAAAATTCGAATACTGAGTGTTAGGCCGTGAGGATCGAAATTGAGCTCACATTCAGCTTTCTGGGATCAACACGAATCGATCTGCAACAAGAACGAAGGTAATTGGGGTCGAATTAAGGAAGAACAGAAGGAAGGAGGCCTCTGAAATTCCGAGCTCGAGTCGTGGAATTGGAGGCTTCGTTGGATGAAATTGAGGTGGGGAAACTACTTCTCATGATCCCACGATGCTTCTGGGTTCATCAATTGAAGGAAAACGGTTGTGATCGACAGACTTCCATGGTTGCACAGTGACGGCCATCGAGCTTGATTCGTGACGATTGAACACTGGATTGAAGCAATTGGGTTGGGGGAAATGATTTACGGAGTCCATGGAAGCTTCTGGTTGAATCAATTTAAGGATATCGATCGAAATGGATGGGGTTCGAAGGATGAACAATGGACGGGTGTTCTTGGTGTTCATCATCGAATCGTGGAATTGTAGGTAAGGTCTTGTGTAATCAATGTTACAGAACTTAAATTAAACTTAAAACGAAGCTAATGGAATGATCAATTGATGTAATTAAGGATGAATTGATAGGATTGGAACCAGGTCGTATCGCGGGCAAATTGGACCCGTTTACCAGACATACGGGTTAGATGGTGACACTGTAGCAGGCGCGTGAGTTTCACGCGCAGCCACTCACGGCGGCGCATGACGGCGCGTGGGCACGAATCTCGAGGTGAGGTCAACATGATTTCTGTCCTATTTAATGTAATGGACATTTTGGAATTGGTTTCGTGTCGATCGGACACCGTCTCGATATTGTTCGGGATGTCCGAAGGTTTTAAATTAAGTTTAAAAATAAGTAAAAATTCGGAAAAATTACGGGACTTTGATAGGATGTTAATGATGAGGTTAGTGACCCTCTAATGTGATTTGGACAGGATTGGGAGTCCCGGTAATAGCGGTGAGGCCCGGGAGGGCCGGTGGCACGCGTATCGAGGCGTACCGTTAAAACGGTCTGTGAGTGGACTTTGGTTTTATAAATCCTATGCATGCTTAAATGTGTTATATGGTTTATATACATGATTTCTATGATGGAATTTGTGAGCATTGATTTCGGGTATGTTGCACGTATTTCGAGGTGTTTTCCGTATTTCACGTATATCGGGATTAACGGTTTATTTGTGGTTTTGCGTGCTTGTGGTTAAATAAATAATATGATAAAACGGTTTTTATATTAGAAAGATGAATTCGGGCTTGAGGCCCACTTGTTTTGGAAATCTCGGACTTGGAGTCCATTTGAGTACGTAATCGGGCTGCGGGCCCAGTTGGTTTATAAGTCGGGCTGCGGGCCCAGTTGGTTTATAAATCGGGCCGTGGGCCCAGTAGTTCATAAAGTCAGGCATGAGGCCCAGTTGGATTAAAATGATGATTTCGGGTCAGGGGCCCTATATTTAATAAATGTGGTTTCGGGTCAGGGACCCTAAATGGAAATGTGTTGTTTTATGGAAAATTCGGGCAGGGCCCATCATGATGTTGTGAAATGAATTAATAAAATTGTTTTCCATATACCATCTGGATACAAGGATATATGATGGTCTCCTCCAGATGTCTGGGACACTGGGGAAGTCACGGTGCATTGCTTGCGAGGGGTCATTATACGGAGCAGCCGGACCGTATGATGACTCAGGAGCAGGATTGCTATGATTGACGTCAGGGACGTCAGACATTAGGGATGTCAGATATATGGACCCAGTGAGACCCCGGGCAGCACGCGTAGCTTGTGAAACCGTGAGATATGACGTCAGGGACGTCTAGCATCAGGGATGCTGGTGATGGTAATGGTAAAATACGAATTAATGAAATGGCTTTCCGGGTGGATTTATGATTGTGTGATTTTAATGAATTGATGTTCATTTATGGTCGTGGGTGGTGACTCACAAGGTTTTAATATGTATAGTTATGGTATTTTTCAGTTTTGGGCTGAGTTCCCACACTTGGTTTTCGGTTAACGGTTTTTGGGCTAAGGCCCTAATGGCTCGGTTGAGCAAACGTTTTGGTTACTGGTTTTTGTGGCATGCATAGGTTTTTATTGGAGGGCATAAATGTCTTATAAATGTGTTTAATAAACTTATTGGTTTTGTCCACTCACAGCTTTTGGTTTTAATGCTCTTCAGGTTGATTACGGATGCGATTGCAGCAGAGACTGGGACATTGCACACCTCCTCCATCGATCCTTGCGCACTCTGGATGCCCCGTTTGGGCATGGCTCTTGGTTATCCCTTGTCCGACACCCCTTGTTGGACGGGAGCAGGGCACATTCCACGGTAATCTCGGGGGGATTGGGATGGGTCCTGTCAAAAAGTGGCAAATGAACCGTCCGTAGGTGTGCTACAGAATGCGTCGACTTCCGGCTTAGAGCATCAGCCACCACATTGGCTTTTCCAGGGTGGTACTCAATCGTGTAATCATAATCTTTAATTAGCTCTAGCCACCGTCGTTGCCTCACATTGAACTCCTTCTGAGTGAACAAGTACTTCAGGCTCTTGTGATCCGTGAACATTCTGCAAGTCGCACCATACAAGTGATGTCTCCAAATTTTCAACGCATGCACAATAGCAGCTAACTCCAAGTCGTGCGTAGGATAATTGCGCTCATGCGGCTTCAACTGGCGCGAAGCATAGGCAATCACTTTCCCATGCTGCATTAGCACACATCCCAAACCCTGTAAGGATGGATCACTGTACACCTCGAATTCCCCACTTTCGTCAGGAAGGGTCAGTATAGGAGCAGATGTCAACCTCTCCTTTAACTCCCGAAAACTGCTCTCACAATCGTCATCCCAAACAAACTTGACTCCCTTCCTCGTCAGTCGCGTCAACGGGGCAGCAATGGTAGAGAAACCCTCTACAAACCTCCTGTAGTAACCAGCCAAACCCAAGAAACTTCTTACTTCAGTGACGGTCCTCGGTTGTTCCCACTTCGCCACTGCCTCAATTTTCTGAGAATCCACACTGATCCCGTCAGTTGAGATCACATGCCCCAAGTAACTCACGCTCGTCAACCAAAACTGACACTTGCTGAGCTTCGCATACAACTGGTTTTCCCTCAAGGTACCTAGCACCATCCTTAAGTGTTCCTCGTGCGCTTCCGCACTCCTCGAGTAGACTAGGATATCGTCGATGAACACGATGACAAAGTGATCCAAGTATGGCTGCAACACTCGGTTCATCAAGTCCATAAACGCTGCGGGTGCGTTGGTCAAACCAAACGGCATCACAAGGAACTCATAATGACCATATCGGGTCCTAAAGGCTGTCTTGGGTACATCCTCATCCTTAACCCGCAACTGATGATACCCAGAACGAAGATCAATTTTGGAGAAGTACTGCGCTCCTCGCAGCTGATCGAACAAATCATCGATCCGAGGCAACGGGTATTTGTTCCTGACTGTTACTTTATTCAGTTGCCTGTAATCAATGCAGAGTCTCAAACTCCCATCCTTTTTCTTCACAAACAACACCGGGGCTCCCCAGGGGGATACACTCGGTCGAAAAAATCCCATCTCAAGTAATTCTTGTAACTACGCTTTCAATTCTTTCAACTCGGCTGGCGCCATACGATACGGAGTCTGAGAAATAGGTTGCGTACCTGGAACCAGATCAATAGTGAACTCGACATCTCGATGCGGTGGCAATCCCGGTAGATCCTCCGGAAAGACATTCGGGAACTCTCGTACTATCGGTATATCCTCCACTCTCAATGGTGCAGCTCGTGAGTCCATCACTTGGGCTAAGTATCTCTAACACCCCTTCCTCAACAACTTACTTGCCTTCAAGGCTGAAATCACTTCGACAGGAGTTGCTCGTTGTATTCCCTGAAAGGTGGTTTCCGGTAACCCCGGGCTCCGAAAAGTAACCTTCTTATCGACATATTCGATAGAAGCATGATGGAGCGTCAACCAATCCATTCCCAAAATGACATCAAAGTCATGCAAGTCCAAGAGTATCAAATCTGCTACCAGTCCAACGTCACCTACCATTACGGGACACTCCCGCAACACTTGATTCACCACAAATACATCTCATGTGGGTGTACTCACCCCCAAGTCACAGTCCAAAGCGGACACCTCTCTACCCGCCAACAACTCACAGTCCCATGATATAAATGAATGAGTAGCTCCGGGATCAATTAAAGCACAAACATCATGCCCAAAGATCGTGAATGTACCTGTCACAACAACAGGTGCTGCCCTGGCCTCCTGCTGCTTAACAGCAAAAACTCGGGCCTGTGGTCCAACTGCTCGCCCACGGCCCCGGCCCCTCTGTCCATTAGCCGCTCCAGCACCACCTCCTCTAGTACTCCCAGTCCCAGAAACTGCAGCTGTGCTCCATCCCTGCTCTGCTCCACCCCGACCTGCGCCACCACCCTGTGGAAAATATGGACACTCCCTCCGATAGTGGCCCCGCTCGCCACAGAAGAAACAGATAACACTGGAAGCATCTCGAGCAAAACCACCACTCTGCCGTCCTGTGGAAGCAACCGAAGTCGCGCTCGCCTGCGGAGAAGTCTGCGCCCTAGGCGCTCGGAATCTGGGACTCTGATAGTTACCAGGCCTGCCATAACGATCATTGCCTGCAGATGAGGCTCCACCATAACGTCCTTTCTTCGGAGCTCTCTGACCATACGATCCAGGATATGAACGCTCTCAACGTTGTCCACCACCAGAGTACTGTGGACGTGTCGGGAGACTAGCCTCAACCCGCACTGCGGCATCTGACAACTCCCTGAGAGTAGTAAAAGCTCCGGCCGTCACAATGGCCCGTATCTCACCCCGTAGGCCAAGCTCAAACCTACGACATTTCTCAGCCTCAGTAGATACAAAGGTAGGAGCAAAACGGGCTAGCATCTGAAACTTCTGCTCATACTCAGCTACCGATATGCTCCCCTGTTGGAGCTGCAGAAACTCGGTCTCCCTAGCATCACGGAATGAACGGGGATAATACTGATCCAGAAACCGTTCATGAAAGGTCTCCCAAGTCAATGTACGGGCATCCCAACCCGACAACTCCAGAGTGTACCACCACTCATAAGCATATCCATCAAGCAAAAAGGTAGCCAATACAACTCGCTCCTCAGGAGGACAGTGCATCACAGCAAAAATCCGCTCGAACCAAGAAATCCAACCGTGAGCATCCTCGGGATCCGCTCCACCACTAAACACCGTAGCCCCAAGACGCTGGGCTCGCTCGATCGAAGCACTCTCGGCATCACTATCAGGTCGTGGAGGGGGTTCGCGTCGCGGAGGCATGGCCGATCGTCCTTCTCTGAAAGAGGCATAAGTTAGTACAATAATCGAGGCACACCCGAGTGCCAGACATGAATCGTAAACCTAGGCTTTGATTGACAAGACCCACCCCGATTATCGCCTCGATAATCGGGAAGCATCTTGCTCCCGTCTGACAATCGGATCCAAAAGACCGGAAAACTAAATAATATTACATCACACCCATTGTCAGACCAGGGAGGTTAAACAAATACATCCGACTGGACGTCAAGTCCACAGTTTCACAGAGTATAATATTACAAAACAGGTTGAAGAACAAATCCTACTCTGTGAACTAACTACTCCGCAACGGCAAACTGTATGCCTCTGCCTCTACCTCGGCGCTTGCCCCCGAACTTGTACCACGACCTGGAGGGTAGTTAAAACAACAAAGTGTGAGTGGACCGAAACAAAGGTTTACAGAAAACAGTTTAAGGAAATCGGGGTTCGCCCTCCAGTTTTACAACACGCATGCATAACCAAATATTCGTAAATCGAGTATTAAAACATTCGGAACCACTTTTTTTCCGAAACACGTGGAAAACATTACGGAAAATCGTCATAACTCATGTAAAACAATTTAATATTACCAGAATCCAGAAACCGTCATTTTGAAACATCAATTGCACAAATCAAGTAAAAAGTAAGTCAATAATCACAATTAAGCCGTTGGATCCATCCGAGTCTTTCAACTCAATATCAGGCCTTCCCGGGATATCAACGAGTCTTTAAACTCAAAACATGATCAATAGGCCTCGGGGGTATCACATTAACCGAGTCTTTAAACTCAATCTGGGTCTTTAAACCCAATTTTCGGGCCCGCCCCCGTCATCAATAAACCGGGTCTTTAAACCCAAAACCAGATCCAACCATCAACCGGGTCTTTAACCCAAAACCGTTTTTAAACACAATAAACCGGAATTCATCATAAACCGTTTTCCAACATCATTCCGAAATCATATCTCGTCATAATAGGACTTATGTCCGAATTCACATGCAAATTCCAAAACATGCAATTTCCGAAATCACTTCACAATCATAATCAAAACATCATAAATCTGTAACATGCATAATCATATCCAGATACTTCATCAAAACATCATTCATGCATAAGCGAAAACCGTAACCTCGAAATGCGTGAAATACGATGAGTATCTCGAAAGCGTGAAAACACGTAAAACCGAAATATCATATCACCATCATAAAATCATATGTAAAACCATAAGATAAATAAGTAAAATAGTCATGCATGCCCGGTTTAGAAATCAAAAAGTCCACTCACGGTTTTAGGACGCGTCAATCGCGCCCCGTGCGCTCCTCAGTAGCTTCGGAAATGTCCGGGCCTGTAAAAACGTACAAGAAGGGTTACAAACATCCTCAAATAGCTCGTATGATTTTCCCTAATTTTTTTGGATTTTTCGACAAAATAAACCTTAAGGACCTAAACTTCCGAACTCCCGAAATTATCCCGAATGACTCCCGATCGACTCGAACTCTAAAGATAAAATGTTAATTAGACTGAAAGGAACAAATTCCATGTTGACCGTGATCGGAGATGACATCACACACGCCATCATGCGCCCCCCAAAGTGGCTGCGCGTGAAGGCCACGCGCCAAGCTACAGTACCTTCTCCCTCACCCGAACAGACTGATAAACGGGTCTATTACCCGCGACTCAACCCGACCAGTTCAAGCTCAATTCTCCATCAATTCCTCTCGTTTTTTATCCTAACTTCTCCACTAATCCATTAATTTAAGGTCTGTATTGATGATTAACCTCGACTAACATTAAAACGATCCAACCAAACTCGAACAGTCGAACTAGTCGACGTCTGGAACTCACCCTACACGGTTCCATTCTCCAATTAACCTCACAGACAGTATGCTAGGACCTAGACGAACACAATGGAACAATCAATTGAACTCGCCGTTACCTGGAAGTCGTCGTCCTCAACACTGTGTTTTTCCAGAAACTGGAACTTGAGTTCCTGAGCAAACCTTGATCATTCCTCTTCAATTCTTGCACGGTCGTGTTAGCAAGGATCCCAGAAGACTAATTCCACCCTCAGTTTGGTTCAACTCACCTCAAAACCCAACCTTTGAATTTCCCTCCATTTCTGCGTTTTTTTCTTCCCCGTCTCAGAACACTCGCTCAACTCTCTCTCAGACTACCCAAATGATCGAAATGAGTTCCCCGACTCAAAGGCACACCGTTAATCGATCAATGCGGCCAGCAACCCGTGGGAGACCAACTGAGGTCTCTGCAAATGGTTTCCCGCAAGCACAGAGACCACGGCCATTTTAAAATCCAGCCCGTGCACTGAGCTCTGATCAGTCTCCCATGAGTGCCTCTCACTGCCTCAATCCACATAAACAAATCGTCTGAGCCATTCCACTAACACTTTAAACAATTGCACGCACAAGACACCACGGCATGGCCGTGTGCTCTGTTTTTCACGGTGGTGCTATAGTAACCGCCGTGAAATGACCAAAATGCCCCTCTGTGCAATAATTACCAAAATGCCCTCCAACTTCCGTGACCCGTAACCCGGTCACCCGACGTCCGTTTCACGCGTGCCGCCTGTCGTTATACTCAAGGCGTCGAGACGAACATAATGGTCTTCGAGTCATATGAATATCAATTGTCAAACAAAAGGCAACTTTTTCCCCTTACAACGTCCAATTTACGATAATGCCCCTGGACTTCCGCACGTCACAACTTTCACCCTGTTCGTCCGAATCGGACGTGCCACCTGTCTATGAACTCGTGACGTCCCGAACTACGTCACGGTCATCACCCAACATCTGTTCGACCCCCCGATCAAAAGGTCAACAAATTGACCATACGAATCACAAGGGTAAAAATGTCATTTTATTCATTATTTTACAATATTACATTTTTCGAATTTCTGGGGCGTTACACAGTTTGTCAGATGTTTCATTGTGGATCGATTAGTGAGGTCTGATGACTCCCAGTGGGAGCAGATGTCAGGATAGATTAGTGATTAACAAAGAAACCGTCTAGTTGTTTGTGTCAACGAGATGGTAGATTGACAAGTGGTTAGCTCATAGGATACTTGGGCTACTCTGATACTGACAGGTGGTGTCAGTTCATAACGTGTGATTACTGTCATTCGACGTGGTCGAACGGAATCGATGTGATGTAAACGTTAGTGGTACGTCTGGTTACAGACGAGTAAGTATTGTTTGGCTAGTTGGTGTACGAGTGTACACAAGTTGTGAGGTCGAATTAGTTCCACGAGGTGGATGTGGAATCAGGATAGTTGGAGTTTCGAGAACGAAACTAATTAAGGAGGGAAGAACGGTTGGAATTAGGTCGGATTGGAATTTTGAGGAAGAAATTAATTAAGGTGGGAAGGTTGTAACGACCCGTCCCGAATTCCAGGATTAGATTAGTGACTAATCACAATTAGTGAGGCTAATCGGTGATTAGTTAGCGAAATCAGACGAACGATGCGAAATGACCATTTTGCCCCTAGGCGTGGGCAAAACGTTAACTTTTCATTCTGACGGTCAAACGGACTTTGCCCGATGACCGTGACGTAGTTTGTGATGTTACGAGTTCATAGACAAGTGGCACGTTCAATTCCGACATTCGAGAGAGAAGCTATGATGTTCAGAAGTTTAGGGGCAATTTGGTAATTTTGGTTAAAAGGGGCCAAATGTTTACTTTTGGACTGGGGTGTCCGATGGCCGAGGGCCGACGACCATTATGTAGATCGGGACGATACGAATTGATAGACAGGCGGCACGTTGAATTCGGACGTTCGACGGTGAAGTTACGGTTCAAGGAAGTTTCGAAGTATTATTGCACGAATTACAAGACGACCTAACTTTTGGACTTTAGTGGGACCCAGATATTTTATGGAGGCCCAATGGATGAGTGACAAGTGTCACCCATCCATTGTACAGCCCACACATATTCATTCATCTTCCCCGTGCATCGATCATTTTCCTTTCTCCCTAAATAACCAAACCCGATCTCCCCTCTCTTGAACCAATCCAAACCCTTGACCCTGAGGCTCGTGCCTGAGAGACCAAAGAGTGACAAGAGTACTGAGGAAGGTGGTGGCAGGCCAAGGGCAAGCCGTTGTGGACGGTGGAGCCGTGAAACCCGAAAGGTAAGCGGTTTAACCATTTTCGATCCATTATTCATTTTTGATGCTATGAGCTTGTTTGGACGTTTGGGTTGAACTAAATAGGTTGCTAGTGTTGTCATAAGATGGTTTTGGGAAGCTTTGGATGGCTATGAAGCCGTGGGGGAATTTTGGAAAAACTGAACCGTTTGGTGCAAAATCAAACCATGGATTTTAGTGTTTTTCTCTTAGGTTTGTTAATTGGAATAGATCGGAAACATGAAAATAGGAATTATATGATTAATTAGGGTTGGAATCGGACCAAAACAGAGGGGGAAAACCGTTGAACCGGCCACGCCAGTCCAGACCGGTTCAGGTTGCAGTGGACCGGTTCACGCCGGTTGAAGATGACATTGTGCACTAGGCGCGTGGGCTCACGCGCAGGGACTTCAGAGGGCGCATGGGGGTGTGTGCCTCACCTTTTGGGGAATTTTTCAACATATGAAATCATCTATTCGATGTAACGAACATTTTGGGACTAGTTTCGTGTCGATCGAACATCGTTTCGATAGGTTTCGGAGTATCCGAAGGTTTAGGTTCGACTTTAAAAATAGTTAGAAAATCGGGAAAATTATGGGACTTCAATGAGAGGTTACTGAGGCTATTAGTAACCCTCTAAATGAATTTGGACAGGTTTGGGAGTCCCGGTGGCCACGATTGACCCAGTAGACGATTATGGCAAGCGTATCGAGGCGCGGCTTCGGACGGTCTGTGAGTGGACCTTGATTTCTAAAATGTGATGCATGCATAAATTTTTTATATGGTTTATGATTGCGATTATATGATTATAAATTCAATGGTTGTGAATTATGTGGTTTCACGTATTTCGAGGCGATTTACGTGCTCTCACGTAAATCGAGGTTTTCCAGTTTTACTCTGATTCTCCATTCTTATGGTTTTGGAAATAGTTTAATGAAATAGTTTTGGATTTGAAAAGGTAAACTCGAGTTCGAGACCCCTTTGTTTCGGAAACCCTCGGACTCGATGTCCATTTTTGTTATGTTCTCGGGGCGGAGACCCAATTGGTTCTTAAATTGATTTCAAATTTGGAAATATGGAATCGGGCATGAGACCCATTTGATTTACGAAATCGGGCACGAGCCCAGTTGGTTTACAATTCGGACCAGAGGTCCAGTTTGGATGTGGATTGGGGCCTAGAGCCCAGCTATGTGTTACAAATGGTTTTTACGGGTCATGACGGTTTATGGGAACCGACATGATCCCTTGAAATGGATTTACGGGTCATGACGGTTTATGGGAACCGACATGATCCCTTGAAATGGATTTACGGGTCATGACGGTTTATGGGAACCGGCATGAACCCTTGGAAAGGTTTTATGGTTCATGACGGCTTATAGGGGGCCGGGCATGAATCCTGGAAAGGTTTAAAGAATGATTTCAAAAGGTTTTTCGTATTCCATCCTTTATATATGATTGTCTCCTCCAGGGAGGGTCGTTGGCCTGGGTGGACTCCGGAGTAGTCATGGAGCACTGAATGCGTGGAGTCGCCCCCCAGTTGGGTTCCTTACTCTTAGTATGGGCATGGTTTGTTACCTCCAGGGAGGGTCATTGATCTACGGACATTGAACTGGGTGGACCCTGGAAAGACTTGGGTTTGAGACCCCGGTTAGCACGCGCGTAGCTTTATTTTACTGTGACAGGTTCTTGGATATGAAATATAATGGATAAACATGATTTCAATTGGTTTGGGAAATTGTGTTTTATGTTGATAAATGGATTTGGGCTGAGATCCCACATATGTTTATGATGTTATGGTTTTCTGTAAATGATTTTGGGCAGGAGCCCCGTGTGACTTGTATTTACGGAACTTGGGGCTGAGTCCCTAATTATGGTGGTTTAAACAATGTGTTTGGATAAATGGTTTTACGATGCATGCATGCTTTTTAGTGAAGGGTATAAAGGTCTTTTATGAAATATGTTTTATAAACTCTTTATTTTTGTCCACTCACAGTCTTTCTGTTTTTAATACCCTTCAGGTTGGATACGATGTGGACTGTAGTAGAGACCGAGATATCACATACCTCCTCCGGATCCTGGCGTACTCTGATGGCCCGAGAGGGCAAAGGTTGGAAATTTCCCTTGTCTGACACTCGGTGTCAGACGGGATCAGGGTCGTTCCTCGTTAATCCCTGGGGGATTGAGGACGGGTCCTGACACCCACACTAAAGACAAAAGTCCCATTTGCGTCGAAAAACGTGCTATCGTAAATAGTTTCCTCGAACTTCCGTGAACCGTAACTACTCCGTCGAACGTCTGAATTCGACGTTCCACTTTTCTACAGATTCGTATCGCCTCGACCTACATAACGGTCCTAGGCCCTCGGCCATCATACCTCCCGGGTCAAAAGTCAACTCTTTTCCTCTTTTTAACCAAATTACCAAAATGCCCTCGAACTTTTGAACGTCATAACTTCTTCCTCGAACGTCGGAATCTGGCATACCACCTGTCTATGAACTCGTGGCATCCCGATCTACGTCACAGTCATTGGCCAAATTCCATTTGACCGCCTGAACAAAGAGTCAACATTTCGCCCATTCTAGCAGCAAAATTGTCATTTCTCCCTGAACGTCCGTTAATCCTCGTCTAATCCCCGATTAGCGAGGCTAATCCATCATTAATTCGTAATTAATCCCGATAATTCAGGACAGGTCGTTACAGATATTCTCGATTTCACTTTTCTGAAAATGGGGGTATTTACAAGGATGGACCAAAAAAGGTGGGCCATTTGAGTTTGTGGGTATGAATGGTCTTGAACTCTATATGGAGGCAAGGAGGTGGGGGTGGGGGTTGAAAAGGTCCGTGTATTGGTAAAGACGATGGCTGAGGTCGGGGGGGTAACTCGAGGGAGACTAGGGTTGGCGAAGGAGATGGAGTAATCTAGGCAAGAAGTGCCACAGATTCATGGCGGAGGAGTTGAGACATTTCTTGTCAGGACCCGACCCTCCTAAGTCAGGACCTGACTCATCTAGCACAATATTGTCCACGTTAGGCCTCCTCGCCCTCACGGTACAATTTCCCAGGGGGTCACCCATCATGGAATTGCACCAGCCTCAACTCGCTTAACTTTGGAGTTCTAATCGAACCCAAAGCGAATGAGCTCCCAAAAGGCCTCATGCTAGATAGGTGTGTGCCTACACCTTTAAGGCACACCACAACTCATTTCCCAGACCATTCCCCCATTGCAGGAATGTGGGATCATTCATCGTTCCTTTTAGGACACGGGTCTTACATTTCCTCTCTGGTGATGAGTGCAGGGGTTGGAGCTGGGGTGTTCACAAGTCGGTGGTGAATGCCCGAGAGGTGAAACTTTATCAATTGCTCCCTAAAAATCCAGGATATAGTACCCAAGGTCTCAAGCCAGACAATACCAGGAGTATGTCACAGATAAAGACATGAAAGATGTGAAAATCTGTGGTGAGAGTAGAATCGTGGACCTATAATGGAACTTGAGCAAGAAACCTCGTGGTGGTCATGGAGGCTCCACTAGAAATGGTACGGTTGAGGGTAGGGGAAGGTTGCGTAGAAAGTCCTGCCCATTTAGCCATGGTGGGGTGGATGAAATTATAGGAGGTACCGCAATCGAAAAAGATATGGACTTTGTGCTTACCCAAGTTGCATGTGAAGGCATCGTCTGAGGGTGGTGATCGGGGAAAAATGGCATGGAATGTGATGGGTGGGTCGGGAGTATCGTGGTCTTGCAGGATGGGCTGGCATTTCAGAGGAAAAGTATGGGTTTCTCACAGTGATGATCGGGGTGGTATTTCTCATCACAGTTGAAGCAGAGGCCTTTGGCTTTTCTTTCTTGTAGCTGGGTGGGGGTAAGGCGATGGATGGGAACTGTCATAGTGGTGGAAGAATGAGGAGGTCTGTATGGGGTTGGGCATGTGGAGGTGGAAAGGGAAGGAGACGGTCGAAAGAAGGATGGGTAGAAAGGTAGTTTAGGTAGGTGACGCACCTCATAGATATGGGTGAGCTCAATGGCATGATCCAATGATGTGGGACGGAGGGCACAGACATCGATTCGAATGTCCTCAAAGAGACCCCCAACATAGGCACCTTGTAGCTGGTAATTAGACCAGTCCAAAGCTCGAAAATCCAACTTCAGAAATTGGACCGTGTACTCTACAACTGAGGCTTTCTGGTCGAGATGGGTCAGAGAAAAATCCTGATCCAAAGGTTGGTCGTGTGGCGCAAAACTCTTCAATAGTAAATCAACAAAGTTGGGCCAAGTGTCCCATTAATATTTGGAGTCGTACAAGCGCAGCCACCAGGCCCCATCTCCCCTACTGTGGACAAATTCCACGAGCACCTTATGGTGGGCAGAAATATCATAGTAATTGAAGAAATTTTCAGTCGTAACGACCTATGTGAGCGGGTCATCTCTTGTAAAATCAGGTAAGTCGAACTTGTAAGTGTGGAGTGGGTGGTGGGAGAGGTGGGTAGAAACTGTAATGGTTAAAAGGGTATGGATAGGTGGGGAGGGTAGTGGTAGCGTAGGTCCCTGAGCGAAGGGAGGTGGCGGGTACGGTGGTAGGGAATAGTTGAGGGTTAGAGGGCGAGGGGAAAGGCTGATGGCGAGTGGTGGAATGGGTGGGGGTCGAGTAAACAGGCGGGTAGTAGGGCAAAGAGGGACGATTGGTGGGAATTTCAAAGGATAAGATGTAACAACTCGTACCTTCAGAAAGGGTACAAATGTAATTTTGTAAAATATTTGTATAAAATGACGATTTTGCCCTTGTGAATATAGTGCCAAAAGTTTACTTTTTGATTTGTAGGTTGAACGAGCGTGGACCATTGACCGTGACGTAGTTTAGGACGTCACGAGTCCGTAGACAGGTGGCACGTCCGATTTAGACAATCGGAGGAAAAGTTATGACGTTCGGAAGGTTGAGGGCGTTACCATAATTTTTGGTTAAATAGAGGAAAATGTTGACTTTTTGTTGGACTTTTGGTTTTCACGTAGACCGAGGACCGTTAGATAGGTCTCGACGTCCTGAGTACAATGACAGGGGGCACGCTGTCATCGGACGTCGGACGGAGTAGTTATGGGTCTGGAAAGTTGAAGGGTAAAATGGTAATTTTTGGACCTAGGGGCATTTTGGTCTTTTCACCTTAGGGCCAATCAGATAAGGCCAAGTGGTTTGTGGGATTGGATATTTATCCTGATGTCCATGGAGAATGGGACATGTGTGTTGACACTAGAGGTTTCTAGGATAAGTTTAGATGTGCACGGTCACAAATTGTCCAAACTTAAACCCGTGCAATCGTCCATTTTGCAGAAAATAGGGAGAGTAATTGTTGATCGATTCCCAATCGTTAAGGACTTTGAGTTTGAGTGAGTGATCACAGGAGGTTCAGTGTGAGAGTGTGTTCGTGTTGAAGTGAATTAGAGTGAGGTTGTGCGGGTGTGAGGTGTGCAGAACTTAGAAAAACAAAGAGAAGTTGAGAGTTGTGGTGCAACCAAAGACGATCGAGTTGAGCCAAATAAGTTTGAAGGGAAGCTAGGACGGCTAAGGGAGGCCCAGTGGACACCAAGGTGCACGGCGGTGCGAACGGCGGAGGTAAAATCGACTGTAAGCCCAAAATCCTCTGTTTTTCCCGTTTTATTCATTTCAAAAGTTGTGGCTTTTGAGGCTGAGTCGATGGTTTCTGTGAGTTGTGTGAGACTCAGTAGATTCCTAGGAGTCGATTAAGGTTGATGCCGTGACGGGGGAGTGTCAGGTTGGCCGGGAACCGAAACAGGGGTTTCGGGTAGTTTTGGTTTGAACTTGCAGACGACGACTTAGAGGACGTGATTCTTACATGTTAGGATTGGAAATGGTTATTGGGAATTAGACGAAACTTCTGGGATTGAAAGGGTTGGATTTGAGCAAGGAATGAAGGAGAACGGGTCACGCCGGTTCAGTACAGTTGAACCGGTTGACTCGAGGTTGAAGACGACATTGTAGCAGGCGCGTGAAGCCCACGCGCAGCCCTTTTGGGTGGCGCTTGAGAGCGCGTGCAACAGAGTCTGAGGAACCTTCCAACATGCTTTTTACTCTAATCGATGTAACGAATCTATCGGGACAAGTTTCGTGTTAATCGGATATCGGGTCGGGTTTGTTCGAGGATTCGAAGGTTTAGGGTTTTCATTAAAATTAATTGGGAAAAATAGGACAAGTATATTTAATGTAATTGTGACCCGATTGTGTGACTGTTGACAGGACGAGAGACGCCTGAGACGGTTGAAGAGCGCACGGAACGCGATTGACGCTTTCAGACCTGTGAGTGGACTTTTTCTTTTTCAACGAGCATGCCTAATTGTTTTATCTACATGTTTTATGACTTTACGTATGTTTTAGTGATTATTGCTTATGTTATATGTGGTTTGCATAATTGCACGTTCTTCGAGATATTTACGAGTTTTAGCACGTTTTTCGAAAAGTATTATATATGTGATTTCCATGCCATATTTTTATTACTAACTTTATATGGTGATAAATGGGTTTTGAAACATGATTTGAAAAACGAGGTTTTCGGTTTTAGAATCGGATTTCGGAAAGCGGAATTTGGTTTTAAGGTTGAAAAGTGGATTTCCGGATTTGAGTTCGGAATGACGGTTCTGGATGCCGGAATGGCGTCAGACTAGTGGTTTCGGATTCGGGTTTGGATGTGGATTTAGAAATGGTTTTCAAATGATTTAGATTGGATTTGCTGGATCTGGATATTGGGTTTAAAGACCCGGATTATATATATGACGGGGGCGGGCCCGGATTGAGTTTAAAGACTCGGGAGTTTAAAGACTCGGATATTACGATATTACTCCCGTAGGCCTGTTGAGTTTAAAGACTCGGGAGTTTAAAGACTCGGATGACATTTGAGGCCTGGATTGAGTTTAAAGACTCGGATAGACCCAGCAGGTTTGATCAGGACATTACTATTGGTACATCTTGTTTTGTGATACGCTTTTAGAATGCTTAATTACTGTTTATATCATTGTTTTCTAGTACTTAGTTAGGCATGCAGGTTTTCTTTAAAACAGAGGGAAAAATCCTGTTTTGTTTCATAAAATGTTTTTCATACATTTGTTTTTCTTTTTAGTCCACTCACGTTTTTCTGGTTTTAAATTACCCTCCAGGTCGTGGTGAAAAGCGTTGGGGTGATCGTTGAGGCAGGGACAGAGGCATAGAGCTTTGCGGCGTTTTCCGTTGCGGGGATAGCCTAGTAGGACTTTTGTGCCTGTTTTGTATAACACTATGCTCTGTGTTACTGATGTATTACATTTTCTCCCTGGTCTGATAGTTATACTTATATTTTCTTGAGGTTATCTTGGTATTTTAAGTGTGATTGTCAGACGGGAGCAGGGTTCATCCCGGTTATCGAGGTGATAATCGGGGTGGGTCCTGTCATAAGAGGTAGGGAAGGGGTGAGGAATGGGCGCGGAGGGAACGAAGTTCCTCCTTAACCAAATGTTGAAAACAAAGATTGTGGACCTAGAGCTCCTCGTGGAGGTTGAGGGTGTGGTTAATATCGGTTAGGTTGAGTGGGTCGTTGGGAGGGCGTAAAGCCATTGTAAGCAGGGGTTCCGTGGTGGTAGAGGGGAAATTTGGGGGGAAGGGAGGAATTTGGAATTGGTAGGGAGGGCCAAAGAATCACAAGGCCCAATGGTTATGAGCTCTAATACCATTGTTAAGGTTCCTAAAGCTTTGAGGAAATCAAAAGTGACAGATAACAAAAATTGTAGAAAATTGACAAGAAACAAAAAGGGTTTTTTGTTCATGGTTTGTTTGTGGACAAGGGCCAAGCTTTAATACAGTAAAACCGTTACAATGCTTGGTGGAAAGGATAGAATATTCAAGGACACTGTCCACATCGTTTTGTCATCTTCTTAGTGTTAGGTGAGAATCTGGATTAATGAGGTGGGCTAGATCAAGGTAATGGGCCGGTGATGTTGGAGAGGGAGTGAGTCCAACATAGAGAAAGGGTTGAACATGTTTGGTTTCGAGTTACTGTGGGAAAAAAGGGTTTTGTACGTCCAATGGTTCCAAACACTTTTAGTGGCGAGTAACAACTAGCTCCCATTTTTTAATTTTGAAGGCTTTTCATTTATGCAAAGTTATGTTCCATGGTGGTGCTGGGCTTGTGGGATGAAGATGATAGTGGTGCTGAATTGTACGAAGATGAAGAATTGGATATGGAAGTGAGAGAATTGGGAGAGTTGGAGTAGAGATGGGAATAGTTTTTTCTTTTAAGATAATTATTTTAATTTTTAGACAAAATAGTCATTTTCTAACTACCGTTATTAACAAAACTTAACATTTGGAGTAACAGAAGTGACATAAAAAGGGTTCTAGTAGCAAATTGATACGATTGGGCATTCAGGGAGCAAATTGAGATTTAATGTATGGTTCAATGAGTAAAATGAGAAATAAGCCCAAAAAAAAAAATAGGTAAGAAATTTTAATGAATATTAAGAATACCCTTAATTTAATTGGTAAATTAATAGGAAAATAAGTAGATGAAGTAAGTTGATGTAATTTCAAAGTCACACGGGATAAAATAATGAAACTGAAATCTAGGGTTTCTTTTTGAAATTGATTCCCAAAACTCGACAGTTCGGAAACTCCACTCTCGAAGTATTAAAATACATTCGTGGGTACCAGAATTCGAGGGCAAGAAGCCAGCGCCTGTAGCTGCTTCGCCAGCTTATAATTGAATCAATTGAAACATGAAGACGGTATAGATAATAAAAATTTGAATGTAAGAAATGAGAATGCTGTCATTGAAGACCGTATACAAGCAAAGCTCCAACCCCGGCAAGACCAACCACTGCGCCAATGATTACACCAACCGGAGGCAAACCACCGCCGATGGCTTTTCCAGTGTTCACGTCGTATCTTGCAAACCTCTTCTTTGGTGCTCTGCATTGAGGGCATGCATATGCTTCCGGCTACATAATAGCCCCCCAATAAAATAAATAATAACATTAAGATTCTGAGAAGAAGATTCATCAGGGTTTATGCATGTACATGAAGAAGTAAACAAGATGAAGGTATTGCTTGCTTACCTGCTCATCAAAAGGCTTCTGCAATGTGTATATAAATCCACAGTCGATGCAAATGTGGGTAGCTCTTGCCTACAAAATGCAAAATGGTTCATCAATTATTATTAATTAGCAAAACTAATTAATTGATCAATGCTTAGTTGATTGCTTGCCTTTTGAGTCTCAGTTAGTTTCCTTCCAAATCGAGGCGGCGCTGGGCGCTTTGGCAGCCGTTTGACATCAACAGCACCACCACCTCTGCATTACAAATTTACAATTCATCACAAAATAACCAAATACCGTATAAATCGATGATTATTTATAGAAACAGATATAATGAATGAAGCAAAAATTATGTAGCAAGAGGCAAACAGAGAGACCTGCTAACAACAAAGTAAACGGAGTCGGGCTTAGCTTGGATGGCAGTTTTAGTAAATCCCAGTTTATCGGCTGGCCACAATTCATCTCCAAAAAAGCTGCTCGTGTAAAGCACCTGATCCCCTGATTTCAGCCCTGCCTTTGCTGCATTCCCACCCCCTTCCACCGCCTAAAATTCGTACAATCAGTCCTCATTTGATTTGAAATTGGATTGTATAAAACGATGCGGGAAAGAAGAAAGTTGGAAGAGTTAAGACTCACAGTGATGGTAACCCCACCTCCAGGCTTTTGACCCAGAGTGAGGCCTAATGGCTTGTCAACCTCTGCCTCAATTGTCTTTGAAGCCCCAGCAGTTTTCGCTGCAATCTGAAGCTTCCTTTTTCCCACCTTCCCAAAACCAAAGCCCCTCCTATTGTTATTCTCAGCTACCAAAGATTCAAATGCGACCCTGTTCGCTTCTCCAATTGACACCCCTTGGAAGCTACTTTTCTACATGTTATTCAAACCAAATTGAATGCATAAAATCATAAGCAAGGCCCTCTCTTACATTTAAATTATTGAATTTCATTTGTAGTACCACCGCCACCTACCTGGCATTGAATTGATGGAGTACTGGCGGAGGAGTGGTGGTGCCGGTTGAATGTGGCTGAGAGAGCAGAGGAAGAACCAGCAGCTAGAACCGCCGGCGACATGTTTAATTCGTACCACGAACCAGAGAGACACAGAAGCTGGAGTGAGTCAAGCACACACTGTGTTCTTGCAGGACCAGATAAACTTTGATTGGCATTGGAAGACTGGTTGACAAACAGCCACAAGATCGATTTAATGCCCACACAAACGGATGAAAGGAAATTTTATGAGCATCCGCAGCAATCTACACTTTTTTCATTGGGCTGGCCTAGAAGGCTAACCAAGCTTGGACAAACAGAAACTTGGGCCATCCTAGGTAGCCCAGCGAAAGCCCAATCAACTTGCATGATCATTTTGTTTCAGTAAGTTTCAAATGCGCCCACATTATCCACACCTCAGTCTACGGAGTCCAGCTAAAGCCCAATCAACTTGCGTGATCATTTTGTTTCAGTAAGTTTCAAATGCGCCCACATTATCCACACCTCAGTCTTCAATGATGGGTAGACTCTGACGCATAATAATAAGGACAGAAACACGAAAGATAAGGTCTACCCTACTGTCAGAGTGACAGGTGTGCTTCGTGTGTGCAATCAATCGGAAAACCATGTGGTTCCAACGCGCCGTACCCACAAATTTCTTACTCAGATTCAGACGGGGGGTTTTTCATGCTTTAATTGCTTCTATTTTTATTATTTTCTTTTGTCTTGGGGTCAAACCGTTGTTGTTTTATTGAGTATGCGAGACCTCATGCCTTGCACCACATGTAATCGTCTTTGTCCAACGCACGGTGCAAATCACGTGGAATAGAGAGCTATAACCCACATGACTAAACACATGGGAATTAGGAAGTAAATGGCTTGGTTATTTAAATTAATTTTCTAAGTAAAGACTCGAGTATGAGATTTTATCACGAAAAATAATTTTATAAAATATGTGACTTAAATTTAATTGAGATTCTTGACATAATCTTGTAGATATCCCTATACAAAATTATAAAAATGAACAAAGACTACCCATATTCTACCAATAATATTCTACTTTTAAAGAATTTTGCACATACACTTCAGACAATATTTGAATGAAAAAGTTTATGAAATTATAATAAATCTATAAAATGACGCAATATAAATTAACATAAATTAATTTTCTAGAAATTATAAAATTTCTTGCTTGGATAATATGAAAATAGAATAAAATTTAAACATAGAAGTAAATATTTGTAAATAAATTATAGTTATAAATACGAAATTAGAAAATGATACCTCTTTATATAAATGTTTGGAATCCCAAATTTATTGTTTCATTTTTCTTTGGAATTACCAAATTTCAATTTTTATGAATACAAATTAGGGAATTGATGCATAAAATTTTTAAAAGTATCACATTTGACATAATTATGTTATTTAATAATATATTTTTTTATTAGTGTTAGTTTGCCAGAATCAATTGTGGGACAATCTTTCTAAGCAAAAAAAAAATCCCATATATAAAGAATGTAAACAAAGTAGTATACCGAATCTGATGCTTAATTGAAAATAGAAATGTAAAAACTTAAAATGGATGGGAACACAAAATGAAAGGCTCCAATATTATGTGTCCTTCCTCAGTTAACGATGGAAACGAGTAATTTTTAACAGAAATGAAGAGACGTTTAGTATTAATCAATACAGTTATAAGAAGCCAACAAACACCAACGGACCATGGAGAGCCACTTAACCCATTGGCAACCAATGAAAGCTACTACCAGCCTATCAACAGCGGCCACCGAATAACATTTAACAAACGCCTCCAATGACACCGTTAAAACGGATTTCAACGAGAATATTCCATCAAAGAGCGTTACGGACGCACAACAAACCCAACCGTCAAAACGGAAACGACACCGCTTTTGGTACTACCAAAGAGTACGGTGCGGTGGGGTAGGTGAAAGAAAGAAACGAGACATCAGACATCAGACACCCCCTCCACCATCCACTCTCTATATAAACAGTGACTCCTCACTCTTTAAGCTTTCTCTCTATACCTTCAAACTCTCTCTCTCTTTCCCTTTTCTGTGCCTAGTCTTATTTGTATGGCCGCCAATTCGAGCAGTCGAGCGATCGCTAGATTGGGGAAACGAGTCGCAAAAGAAACCCAAGCGCGCGAGTCAACTCAGTTCTCTCTTCTTACTCTCAGGTATAGATTTTTATTTGATTTCAGCTTCGTTGAGTATCTTGTGATGGTGCATGTGATCCATTTGGAAAGTTATTATTATTAATTTTTTTTTTACAGAAGTTGCGATCTGAGTTATTTGAAGGTCTGAAAGCGTAAATCTTAACGATTAAGTGCTCAACGTTTTAATTAAAAAAATCCTTTTTTTTTTCTTTTAATTATTTGGAATTTTCAGTTGATGAAGAACTTCAATTCTGTTGACAGTTCTTCTCAAATAATAATAATAATTACAGTTTGGTTTGGTCTATCTCCGTATTTTTAGAGAGCGCCTTTATTTGTGAAAGAAGAAAAAAATTGAAATTTTCCTGTGGTTATAAACAGAAAGGAATTAATTACGTGTGACTCTTATAGAACTGCACTTTTGGAATCTCTCTTTAAATTGTTTGCAATCTTTTTACTGCCACTTGTTGCTTATTGTTGACAATAATGCAGGCATGGCTTAGATTTTGTAATTCCGTTTCAGCCGGCTTCTTCTTCATCGAATGTTTTGTTCTTTTTATGACATGCCCAATTTCTAAGGAATGAAAACTTAAAAATAAAAGTTGAAGGGAAAATGAATAATGTGTATCCACTCCTTCGTACCGATGGCTTCTTTGCCGTACTCGGTGGGTTTGGATAAGGACCGCCTACTGAGTAGGATTATTATTGCACGATTGTCCACCGACATCATATTATAACAATTAATTTAATAGGAAAAGAGTAGAAAATTAGGAAAGAGAGAGACAGAGAACTTGTTACTTTTGCTAGTAATGATGACAGGCAAGATGATAAAGTTCTGACTTCCGTTTATGTTCCTCACTTCCTTCTAAACACTGCAATCGTATTTGGGAATCCTCAGCTGTTTTGGAGGTTTCACGAAACCGAAGTTGCATAGTATTTTGCTTGGCCGTCTCTTAGTAGTCAGTATACTCTTTTGTTCTGAATTGTTAAGCATACTAAGTAGGGTGTTTTTTTTTTTTTAATAAATATCTCAAGGTGCAGTAACCAGTCTATCAATAGTGACAGATGTCAATGTCCATGCCTAAAGTATCTAGTATCCCTTGTGATAAAAAAAAGTATCTAGTATCCCTTTCATAGTTGGATTTCCCTGTGAAAAAAATTTAGGTTCCAGCCTTGCAATTTAAATCTACAAACTTAAAAAAATTTCATGGCATATCTAAATTTGAGTAATACAGTTTTCAATCCGTTTTGTTTTTCTTTTAGAGATGTCTAATCCAATACTTAAGCTATGGCTAAGATGAACTGACGGTATTTTCACTTTCTCTCTAGTGTGTGTGTGTATATATATATATATATATGTTACATTTGTTTTGGACTGGATTTGTTCCATATAAGAATTAACTATCAAAATAGGGAGACTGTCATATTTGTCTCCTTGCATTACAAGTAGCGTGGTTCTATGTTAAGTACTTTTAAGGGGCCAGTATGATATTTCTTGCTATATAAATAGGCGAGTCTAATTCAACTGTGGGTAGCTTTCAAGATTAATATTTGCACTGGTTTGTGTTGACCGCAAGATTATTTATGTTGTTTGGTAGATAACTTGGGTTGTTGCAAATTAGAAGATTGCTTTATTTGGATGATTGCTCATGTACATTGATACATGCACATGGTACATGCCTGCCTGCATCTGGGAAATAGACCGTTGAAGTGCAGTGTGAGAAACGCATTCACATTATTTATTTCGGAATGGGAAAGAGGTTGGGGCGGTTGCGTGTCATTCTCTTTGATTAGATAGCAATAGCATGTTAGATTGTTAGTCATGTGACTAGCATCTGCTCGTGTTGGATGGATGCTTTGAATATCTTCTTAAGTGACACCTTACCTTTCTAAAGCCACATGGTTGGCAGAGGCAGCTACCATAAACGATCCTTTCATGCTTGGGTTAATCAAGGAATTTAATTTAGATAATCTGATGCCCAACTTACAAGGTAGGCAGCTAATGAGTACATGGATAGTGGGACATAGTTACTTGTCCTTTCAAAAGTTGAAAAGAACGTGTTGGTTAGGGCATTTTGGTAATTGGTAAAGCCTGTCCTCCTTCTTCCAAACATTTCTATAGCTAATCTGCATTTTTTTGAAGTTGCCTTTCAATATCCCTGTTGTTTTTATATTTAGTAATCTTTCTAGCTAGCTATCTTATTTTTATATTTTGTATTGGGAACGAATAATCCACTCCTCGGATTTATTACATTAACTTATGTTGCCAAGTCTTTGGAGTTTGTCCAAGTCTGCGGAGTTGGTCTTTAATTAATTAATTGCTGTGCTGATTATTTGATATTGATCAGGAGGGCAGCCCATACCGCAGTCTATGACAAGAACCCTGATGAACAGATTCGACCCAGCTTTGTGCCAGATGAGGTGATCCCACCCCAGCCTGAGAAGTATTGGGCTCCACACCCCAGCACTGGGGTATTTGGACCCGAGGCTGAACATACTTCTGCCGGAGGTAGGAAGAACATCTCCTCCTCTGTGAATGGTGGAGAAGAATCCTCGGTGCTGGAGCAGAAGGCTTGGTTTCGCCCGACCAGCATCGAGGACTTGGAGAAACCTCACCTTCCCTGAGGCAACATAATATTCAACCTACCTATTAACCATATCCGTCCTCTTCAAGATATATTATTACTGAGTATAGAGGACCGATATTTTTAGTGTTGAATATTTTATATATAACCCTAAATAATACATAGGCGGTTGCAGCCTGCCTATGTAGTAGTAGTAGTAACCTAATAGGGTCTGGTACTATTTGTGTGTACTACAAGCACTGGTTTGATGTCGATAGACCACTATTATACAGTTAGTAGTGCAGCTGGTATCGACTAGCTTGTATTTTATGCAACTTAATTATTTGTGAACTTGTCTAAGTGCGTTCCTCCCTTTTCAATCTCCATAATTAGTAAGACGCCATGCATGCTGATTTTGGCAACAAAAACTAGGGAGAACTTCTGCTCAACATCCTTGCTGGCATGTATTTTTTTTAGTTGAACTTAAGAGTTAAATGCTGTAAAATATATTTGTAAAAATTAAAAAGTAAATTTAGAAAAATAGAAAACATTCTGAACGACTGAAATCTTCCTCACCCACATCTCCATTCAAGCCGGTCAAGTTGGTGACGGCGGCACCAACCTCCACTTCGCCGCTGGCCAACCTCCTCATTCTCGCCCTTTTCTTTCTCTCTCTTTACAGTTAGGGGGTCTGATTCACAACTCAAATATCACAAACGTCAACACGCATTGCTCGTCCCATCCCACTTCCTCAGAACACAAAAAAAAAGGAACCAAATTCCATTTCATTCTCTAATTCTTTAAGTTAATGGGTTTTATTTTGCACAAAGTACTAGCAATATTGCTGCGAATTGCTCCAGTAATGCAGTTAGTATACACATTTTAACCCCACTTTTTCTGTAACCAACGAACAAAGCGAACTCAATTCCACCCCATCGAACAACCACCACGGTTTTTCGGCCGAGAGGGAGTGAACATATGTGGAAGCAAGGAAGCTAGCTAAGTAGTTGGTGGCGAAATAGAGAGAAAAAAAGAGAAAGAAATGTGAGCAAGGAAAAGAAGGTGGCGACGCCCCTTTCGCCGTCGAGACCAATTTGGTCGATTGGGATGGAGATTTGCGTGGGTAGGAAAATTTTAATCATTTAGAACGTTTTCTGTTGTTAAAGATTTACTTTTTAATTTTTATAATTATTATAACAGATGATCAGGTAGAGATAAAGGATACATGTGATGTTAAATATGTATACTTCAATTAGTTCAACAATTAATCTCAAAGTTTCCCTCATCTGTGATAATTAAAAAAAAACACATAGAAACAGAGCTTTAATTATCTACTGGTCCGAAGAGAAGTAATTGAAGTGCGCGCAAATTGGCCCGACTCTTCGTCCCTAAGAAAAAACGACAAGTATCAACAAGAAAGTAAAAATTGTGGTGAACAAAAAATGCCCCCCCAAAAGTTACCATACGGTCCATACTTAATAAAGTATCTTTATTATTATAAAGCCAAGTGGTCTAATAAGCTTCACCAACTTTTAGGACGATTATATCCTCTTTTAACAAAAAATCCGAAGTAATAAAAATTAAATATAATAAGGGTTTAACAGTCATATTACATTATTTGATTAAAACATTAAAAAAATTAACTAAAAAACGAATTAGTTAACACGCTAAAAGAAATAACTACCTACGTAACCTACGAACAACAACTTCTTACTCCATCCAACAAAAAACCGACTCCCACGAATAGCAACCGCTCCATTGCCAATCTCCATCGTGCAGCAACCGCTCAATATCCATCTCCATCTCATTATCGTCATCGCTGGGATCTCTGATTGTGCTCAGAGGCAGAGGCAGCGGCAGAGGCAAAGGTAGCGGCATTGGCAGCGGCAGAGGCAACGGGAGAGGTAGGGTCTTCAATTTCGACGCCTTCATGGAATCCTCCTCATGTTTGAATTCAAATGCTCAATTTTCAGGCAGTTTTAATAACTATTTCGTTACCAATTTCAATCCATGGAATGAAGAACGGAAAGAGTGGGAGATAGGGGCGAGAAGCAACCGTCAGGTAAGCCATTGTTATGTCTTTTTTTTTTTTTTGGCATGATAATGTGTTGAATGATGATATGGAACTGAACCCATTAATTAATTTCTACAAATTCTTCAAATATCTGCCTTTGGGGGTGAGTTTTGACCTCTGACGATGAAGATATAATAAATATGTCATTCCACCCTCTTCCTCCCAGTCCGTCACCATCGGACGCAAAAGAAGATGCGGAAGCCTGCTCAATGGATGTACAAGAAGATGCTGAAGCTTGCACTGCACAGGCTTCCCAAGAAATATCCGAGGAGGCGCTTAAATTGGCAGGGGACACACTGTCTAATGTGTGTTTGGGTAGTTCAAGCATGCCACCATTGGCACCGGGTGACAGGACCGCTCCCGAAAAGGGCATTGTTAACCGTTCCCGCCCCTGCTCCCGTCTGGCAAGACGACTGAGATCCCCAAGTTACCCTCAGTACGTGTCAGACCAGGGATAGCCACACATGCTTACTCATGCCTCCGTCTCACGATCAGCCTCGAACAATGCGCCACAACCTGGAGTGACAGGACCCGTCCCAACTGGACCTCGATAACCGTGTCTGGTCCTGCTCCCGTCTGACAAGTCAACTGAAGTCCCGAAAGTACCCTTCAGCACTTGTCAGACCAGGGATAACTGTACTGATTTCTGCTCATGCCTCCACCTCGAGATCAGCCCCGAACGTTGTGCCACGGCCTGGAGGGTCATAAAAAACAAAGGTGTGAGTGGACAAAAATATATTCGTTAAAACACATTTGAAAAGACATCCGTTACCCTCCAGTTTTCAAATCATGCATGCATCGAATAAAACACATGAATAACAACAAATCCGGCTCTCAAGCCCAACATGTGAAAACATTTGAATCATTTAAATCATTATATAAAATCAGTTCACCACATAATAAAGCATATAACTCGGGAATTACACATCCGAGGATCCTCTGGGAATTACACATCCAGAGTCGGCATCCAATGCAGGGAATTACACATCCAGCCTCACCGGGAATTACACATCCGGTCTCTCCAGGAATTACGCATCTGGAGTCCCTCCAGGAATTACACATCTGGAGTCATCAAACATCAATACACAAACAAAAGCATTATTTCAAATCAAGTATCAAAACCATGTCAAAACCATTATCACCGGGTCATATGCCCAAATCTCAATACACGCAAATCCGTAAAATCATATTAGAAAACATCACAAATCCATTAAATCAATTTCTCAACTCATAATCCAAGCCAAAACCAATCACAAATCACGGGTCTGCGCCCAAAACAGTCATTTCACATTTTCTCATAAAACGTGCCCGAAATACCGATTAAAATAATTAATAAATCACACAATAATCATATCAAATCATTGCAATTCAAATCATGCCATAAATCATATAAAACATTTAACTATGCATGCATATCAATTTATAAAACAAACGTCCACTCACACACCGTCCGATTGCTCGTTTCCCGCGCTGCACGCGTTTCCGTAATTTTCGATACGAGCCAGGAATCCCGAATCCTGTCCAAAATCATTACTCAGGGTCACTAAGGACCTAATTATCATCATATTAATTTATCATAATTTTCCGGGAATTTAATATTAATTTAATACGCAACATAAACCTTCGGACCCTCGAAACATTATCGAGACGGCGTCCGATCGACTCGCAACCAACACCAAAAATGTTCGCTACGTCAAATAGGACAAGTTTCATGTTGAACTCACCTCGGGAATCCCCCTCACGCGCCCCCACGCGCCGCCGTGAGTGGTTGCGCGTGGTTGCCACGCGCCGTGAACAGTAACTGTGAACAGTGACCTTCTTCACCCGTTTACCTGGTAAACGGGTTCGGCTAGCCCGCGATGCAACCCGACTGGAATCCTGTCCATTCCGAGTTAATTCCTTCAATTAATTACTCTAATTGCATCATCATAAACCCTATTGCAGTTCTGTAATTTGATTTACAACAATTCTCACCTCAATCCCGTCGACTTTGAGTTTGAAATATCAAAGAACCCGCCATAACTGTTCATCTTCGAATTACACCCATTTCCATCAAATTCTTGTAATTGATTCATGGAGAAGCATCGTGGAACACTGGGAAACACATTTACAATATCAATTTCATTGTTCTCGACCTCCAATCCATTCGACTCAAGCTCAAATTTCCGAAGCTTTCCCCCTCTCGTTACGTCAAATAGGACAAGTTTCATGTTGAACTCACCTCGGGAATCCCCCTCACGCGCCCCCACGCGCCGCCGTGAGTGGTTGCGCGTGGTTGCCACGCGCCGTGAACAGTAACTGTGAACAGTGACCTTCTTCACCCGTTTACCTGGTAAACGGGTTCGGCTAGCCCGCGATGCAACCCGACTGGAATCCTGTCCATTCCGAGTTAATTCCTTCAATTAATTACTCTAATTGCATCATCATAAACCCTATTGCAGTTCTGTAATTTGATTTACAACAATTCTCACCTCAATCCCGTCGACTTTGAGTTTGAAATATCTAAGAACCCGCCATGACTGTTCATCTTCGAATTACACCCATTTCCATCAAATTCTTGTAATTGATTCATGGAGAAGCATCGTGGAACACTGGGAAACACATTTACAATATCAATTTCATTGTTCTCGACCTCCAATCCATTCGACTCAAGCTCAAATTTCCGAAGCTTTCCCCCTCTCTGTTCGAAGCCAAAACAACCTTAATTCCTTCGTTCTTGATCCAGTTCGACTCGTCTCACTCCCAGAAGGTTAAATGCAACCTCAATTTCACTCAAAAACACGCACAACATCAAATTCGATCCAAGCTTTCTTAAAGCTATTTTCGGGTTTGTTCTCGGGTTTACAGTTTGATTTCCTTCAATTATCCCTTCAATTCTACTCGTGTTTCTCTCTGATTTCCTCTTTCCATCTCAGGTACCATCTATTTGTCCCCCTTACCGATCAATTTGATCAAAACAATTTCAAAGGGGAATGGGCGGTTTTGGTTTGTTCGTATTAGGCATTTAGCCACTAATCTTCCTCTAATGGTGACAAATGTCACCACATAATCAATCCTCATCCAAATTAGTTGACTCACCAGATTAATCACACACTTATCCATAATTCAGCAAATTACCATTTTACCCTTACTAACATAAATTACCAAAATACCCCTCATAGTTCTAGACCCATAAGTTTCTCGTTCGGACTCCGATTGACGCATGCCGCATATCTACGGATTCAGCGTCCCGAGACCTATCCAACGGTACTTCCGGAAAGTCCAAATAATGTCCCGATCAAAAGTCAACTTTCGGCCCCTTTTACCAACTTCCGCACGTCATAACTTTCTCCTCGAATGTCGGAAGTGGTCGTGCCACCTTTCTATGAACTCGTGACGTCCCAAACTACGTCACGGTCATCGGTCAAAGTCCGTTTGACCGCTCAAATTAAAAGTCAACTTTCTGCCCAATTCCAGGGGCAAAATCGTCATTTTCCCCAAAGTTTCCAAATTTTCGTGTTTCGAATTTCCGGGGCGTCACATGGAGGGTCAATAAAAAAACAAAAGGTATGAGTGGACAAAATAAATCAGCTTATAAAACAGTTACGGAAAGACGTTTTTACCCTCCACGTAAAAACGACGCATGCATACAAAAATCATTTCGCAATCGGTTACATTTTTAACATAGGAAAAACTGTGTTCAACATAAGGAAAACTCGTATGAAACTTAAAATCATTTTTCCTTTCTCAACCATCGGGTCTTAGCCCGCAATCATAAACACCGGGCCTCAGCCCAAAACTACGAATCAAAACCAAATGCACAACATGATCCAAAACCATCAACCACATACCGGGCCACTGCCCAACTCAACCGAAACATCAGAAATCATCAATAATCACAAGTCAAACATTTTGCTGGATATCAAGTGCGCCCGAGTCTTTAAACTCAAAACCATGCGCAATAATCAAGCCTTCCCGGGATATCAACGAGTCTTTAAACTCACGAGTTTTTAAACTCAACATAGGCCTCGGGGGTATCACAATATCCGAGTCTTTAAACTCACGAGTCTTTAAACACATTAAGGGCCCTCCCCCGTCACCAATTAACCGAGTCTTTAAACTCAAAACGTGCTCCAGCAATAGCACCCGGGTCTTTAAACCCAAAACAGTTTTCAACGGGTCTTTAAACCCAAAACATTTTTCAATCACAACAATACGGGATCCATCCCGAAATGACCCTTTTTCACAACAGGACCCATGGTCCGAATTTCCACATTCAATTCCCCAAATCATACTTCACAAAACATATTCAAATCATCATTAAAAACGGGGCATGCAAAAACATACCAAATCACTTTATTAAATCCTCTTTCATTCCCGAATCCGAATTCGCAATAATGATTCCGTAAGCCGGCATCCGGAAGCATCATCCCAAACCCAAACCAAGAATCCACTTTCAATTTCTGAAAACCGAAATCTCATTAATCAAAGTTACTTTTATGCCCCGAGCATCAAGCCCGAAATCGCCTTATTTCAAAATCCATTTTAAAATTCTCAAACTCACAAATCTCATTTCAAATTCCAAATTCAAACATCAAACAGTGATCAAATCACAATAAACCCAAAATCTCGTAAAACGTGCAAAACCGCAGAAATCTCGAAAACCGTGTCAACACCGTGAATCACACTCAAAATCATAAACAACATTCTTAAAACATCATACGCACATTTCTTGTAAATTCAGTCTTTAACCCATCATCCAAAATATACGAGAAACTAGTCTCGAAATACGTGAAATCTCGCATAACATATTAAAAATACGTAAAAATACGGAAATCGAAATCAATCACAGTTCATAGTCATAATCATAGAAATCATAGAAATATTTATGCATGCATTAAATTTTGAAAGCAACGTCCACTCACACACCGTTCTTAAAGCTCGGTTTCGCGCCGCAAGCATTCCCGTAATTCCCGGTATTTTCCAGAAAACCCGAATCCTGTCCGAAATCACATTCTAGGGTCACTAAGGTCCCAAATAACAATATACTAATTTCCCATAATTTTCCGGGAATTAATCCGTAATTAAAAACGTAACCTAGACCGTCGGACCCTCGAAACAACATCAAAATGGTGTCCGATAATTTTGAAACCAACGCTAAAATATTCGTTACAATGTGTAGGACAAAAGTCATGTTGGACTTACCTCGAAAATCGGACCCACGCGCCGTCACGCGCCGCCGTGAGTGGCTGCGCGTGACAGCCACGCGCAGTGACTGCACTGTTCATCATCGTCCTAGCCCGATTCCTCTGCAAACGGGTCCTGCAACCCGCGTGATAACCTGGTTAGATAGCTATCAATTCTCACTCTATTCCTTCCCTGATTCCACCTAAATCATTCCTTTAGATTTTAATTTAGGTTCTCATTCATTAATTACCCTCAACAAGCTCTAAATCAATCAATCCACCCGTGATCAAACAAACGGGTCCATCTCTGAAACTCACTCTAATCAGCCCTGTTTTCAAATTGACTTAAACAGGAGCTTCGTATGACCTAAATGAACACTAAACCACAACCAATTTCAGGAACACTTACCCGTAGGTGATCGTCCACAAACCTGAAATTTCTCCAAAATTGGAACCTCCGTTCTTGGCCAATCCGGTGTCGATTCCCTTCAATCCTTGTATGGTTGAGTTCAACAAGCTCCCAGAAGACTATCCTTAACCTCTGTTTGTCTCAACTCAGCTCGCAAATTAATTTTTGAATTTCCCCCTCATTTTTCGATTTTCTTCCCCTTCAGTTTCTCTCAACTCTCAGGCCTCACTCTGGGTCGAAATGAACCCTCACTCATCTCCCCTACTCGATTAATCGATCAACATGGGCAGCAACTCGTGGGAATCATTCGGATTCCATTGGGAAATTGTTTCCCGCAAACAGAACCCAAAGCCATAGAAATATGAATGCCCGTGCACTGGTTTGTTTCAGCCCATGCCACAATGTTGTCCAATACCTTAAAATACTTAAACAATTCCTTGTTCAGTCCACTAAGCAGTTTAAACAATAGCCTGATCAGAGCACCACCAAGAACGGCGTGCAGGCTCTGTTTTCACGGTTGTTTGAACAGTAACATACAAACAACCCCTGTGAAAGTACCATTCTGTCCCAGGGCAGAAAATTACCAAAATGCCCCCCATGCATCCAGGCCCGCAACTCAGTCATCCGGACTCCGATTGATGCGTGCCGTCTATCTACGAACTCAGGGCATCGAGACCTTCCTAACGGTTCTTGGCCCTCGGCCATCGGACCTCCCGATCAAAAGGTCAACATTTCTCCCTTTTCGTCCAAATGACGGAAATACCCTTGGACTTTCGAACGTCATAACTATCACCACGAACGTCGGAATCGAACGTGTCACCTGTCTATGATCTAGTGACGTCCCAAACTACGTCACGGTCATTGGTCAAAGTCCATTTGACCGTCCGAATAAAAAGTCAACGTTTTGCCCACGACTAAGGGTAAAACGGTCATTTTGCATCGTTCGTCCGATTTTACCCAACTAATCACCGATTAATCCCGTTAATCATGATTAGCTACTAATCTAATCCCGAATTCCGGGACGAGTCGTTACAATCTTCCCCTTAAAGAATTTCGTCCTCGAAATTCCAACCGATCAAAACTCAACCGGTCCTCCCTCATAAAACCAGTTTCGTTCTCAAAATTCCCAATTATCCTTAGTTCACATCCACCTCGTGGAAACCATTTCGACCTCGCAACACGTGTACACCCGTACACCAACTAACTCATCTGTACCCCGACGTCCCATTACAGTCTCATGTCGTACCGACCACACTTGACCACCTCGAGTGACATTAGCCACCCGGTCCGTGCCAATATCGCCTGTCAAATTCACCTTTTAGCTGACTCTTTCAGCTTGTTGGTTCCTCTCAACCATTAGTATGCCCGTCAGCAGCTCCCCCTGGGAGTCACCAAATCTAACTCGTCCAGTCCTTGCTGACGCTACCAGCCCAACTTCCACCACTTAAGCTCCACCACGCTAGTAAAGTTCTGGCTACCAACCAATCGGTGCCACTCAAAGTAGCGTAAGATCAATAGCACGATCTCAACTCGCAGGGAAAGCCCAACCCTGCGACATAACTCAAGCTCAAAGTCCAGTTCACAACAAATTCCAAGTGTGTCATCTCCAACAAGTCCACTAAGGTTCACAATCAATCACAATCTGACACTGGGGTTTCTTGTCCAATCTCATACTAGACAAATCGATCATTCCAACTCATCATCCATTCTAGATCCCATGGTCACCCGACCAGTAACACAACATCAACTCCCAAACACATCATCCAAGATGTACCAATCCAAGCACGCTCACCAAGGCGTGTACAGTCATGCTGAATAAGCATCTAACCTCACTCGCAACTACCGAGGCGTGCCAACTCCGAAACTATCGGGCACTCGCTCAACGGTTACCACGTCACATCCGATTGACTTCGAAAGGAAGCCAATCCCATCAGTCACGAGTCAAAACCTCGAGTGAAGTATAAGCATTCCAACTCGCTCGAGTACGGATTAACTTCGAAGAGAAGTTCAATCCAACCATTCCCATATCTAAACATTTATGACCGAGCGATAAGCTCTTCACCTAGCCTGACCAAGGCGATCACAATTCAAATTCGTTACCACGTCACCCGACTGGGAACACCACGATCCTAGATCGCCGCCACGTCCAAGGCCCACAACATCATAATCCAGATCCACCTAGGATCCTCACATGCCCCACACATGCCCACAGCTAGCAATCCACCTGGAACCTGATCATAGGGTCTTACACCCGCTAGATTTCTCGTCAACCACACAACATGTAATGCCCCGAAAATTTGGAAAATGTACTATTGTAAAATATTGAATAAAATGACGTTTTTACCCCTGTGTCTCCTATGGTCAAATTGTTGACTTTTTGATTGGAGGGTCGAACGAACGTTGTCCGATGACCGTGATGTAGTTTGGGACGTCACGAGTTCATAGACAAGTGGCACGTCCAATTTCGACGTTCGTGGCGAAAGTTATGACGTTCGGAAACCTAGTGGCATTATCGTAATTTGGACGTTATAGGGGAAAAAGTTGGCTTTTTGTTTGACAATTGATGTTCACATGACTCGAAGGCCGTTAGGTTCGTCTCGAAGCCCCGAGTATAACGACAGGCGGCACGCTTGAAACGGACATCGGGTGACCGAGTTACGGGTCAGGAAGTTGGAGGGCATTTTGGTAATTATTGCCCTGAGGGCATTTTGGTCATTTGCACCGCAGTTACTGTAGCACCACCGTGAAAAACAGAGTGCACGGCCATGCCGTGGTGTTTTGTGCATGCAATTGTTTATGGCTTTAGAGGAATGAAACAGACGTTTAGTTTATGTAATTTGAGGTAGTGGGAGCTTGGTTGGGCAGTGTTCAGAGCACGGGAGGAGTAAAGAATGGCCATGGTTTCAGTGTTTGCGGGAAACCGTTTTCAAAGACTTCAGAGTGTCTCCCACGGGTTGCTGGCCGCATTGATCGATTAACGGTGTGCCTTTGAGTCTGGGAGTTCATTTGGAATCGTTCTGCTGTGGAGAGACTAGAGGGATTGAGAGAAACCGTGAAGAACCATTTTCGGGTTTTTGGGGGGAAAAATTCAGAGTTCAATTTCTACTGGTTTTGGGACCAATCTAAACACTGAGGAAGCTTTCTGGGAGTGACAGGAACACAACCGTGCTAGAGTTGAAGGGATTTGATCAAGGATTGCTCAGGAACTCAAGTTCCAGTTCAGAGAAAAACCAGTTTGGAGGGAAAATCGAAGATCAAATTGTGAGGCCTTTTGCACGAAACCAAGGGCCGTATTAGTCTTCTGGGAGCAAAAGGAAACCGACCACATCGATTTCGAAGGACATCACTCACGAATTGGCCAAGAACTTAGGCCCCTGGTTCTGAAAATTGTCGAGCTTGAGGACGACGACTTCTCGGTGTGTTTGGGGTCAATTGATTGGATGTTTTGGTTCGTCTAGGTCCCCTTAAGCTACTGTCTGAGTTAATTGGATAATGGAACTTTTTTGGGTGAGTTCTAGATGAAGACTCGTTCGATTGTGCGAGCTTGGGTTGATCGATCTAGGGACAGTCGAGGTTAATCATCAATACAGACCTAAAATTAATGGATTAGAGAAGAAGTTAGGATAAAAAACGAGAGGAATTGATGGAGAATTGAGGGTTAGCTGGTCGGGTTGAGTCGCGGGTAACAGACTCGTTTAACAGGCTATTCGAGTGAGGAAGAAGACACTGTAGCTGGGCGCGTGGCGTTCACGCGCAACCACTTTGGGCGGTGCGTGAAGGCGAGTGAAGTCATCTCCGGTCACGATCAACATGAAACTTATTCCTTTCAGTCTAATTAACATTTTACCTTTAGGGTTCGAGTCGATCGGGAGTCGTTCGGGATAATTTTGGGAGTTCGGAAGTTTAGGTCCTTAAAGTTTATTTCGTTGAAAAATCCAGAAAAATTAGGGGAAATCATATGAGTTATTTGAGGATGATTGTAACCCTCCTTGTACGTTTTTACAGGCCCGGACATTTCCGAAGCTACTGAGGAGCGCACGGGGCGCGATTGACGCGTCCTAAAACCGTGTGTGGACTTTTGGTTTCCAAACTGTGCATGCATGACTATTTTACTTAATTATCTTGTGTTTTCACTCATGATTATATGATGATAAATATGCTATTTCGGTTTTACGTGATTTCACGCTTTCGAGATAAATATTGTATTTCACGTATTTCGAGGTTACGGTTTTCGCCTATGCATGAATGATGTTTTGATGAAGTCATTGAATATGATTATGCATGTTACGTATTTATGACGTTTGATTATATCTGTGAAGTGATTTCGGGAATTTCATGTTTTGATATTTGTTGATACCATATCGACCGACCACCCTAGCACAGGACCCGCCAGGACAGGAAGGCCGCCGACCGATCGCCTGATCGGCACTCTCAAGGCCTACGGCCTGCCGCTCGGCACCAAATTACAGACCCGCCACTCGGCATCTGACAATGGACAGACGACAGCTGGCCGCGACAGTCACCTAACCAGTCCTGCCCTACCAACTCCCTGACAGAGGCAGGTTAGGACTCCAGCTGGCGCCTCCCCCGGATATCCAGGATTGGTCAGACAGCTCACAGCCACAAGGCACAACCTACTCCGGAACATTGCCTCACCTACCGGAACAGTAACCCAACTGCCGCAGTTATGACTACTATAAATACCCCGAAACCCTTCACAAAGGTAAGACATTCAGAACCGGTCCAGAGCACTGTATTTACTTGCCTCTCGGCATTCAGATACTAACTTAGGCATCGGAGCCCCTTCGGCCGGTACCACACCGGTGTCTAGTCTTTACAGGATCCCCGCCGAGCAGCAACTCCCCCAGCGGGCCCAAAACACCACACGGCTGGTCCTAGAACCCCCAGCGGGTCTCATCGAGTTGGTCATTCTAGGACCAAAAAGTTGGCGCCGTCTGTGGGAAAGCAGTAAACACCCACCAGCTCACATACCTTGGCTCAACCCTTTGCCGACGAACGATGTCTGCCGAACGGGATGACGGTGAGCTTAACAACACCCCTCAGGGAGATCGCAACCGAACCCTAGCCAGCCTGCCTTCCGAGGACATGCTCGAGATGCTGAGGACTCTCCGGTCGGAGGTTGCCGAACTCAGGAAAAGCAACGCTGCCATCGAGAGCAGGAACCACGTGTGGGGGGAGCAGCATGGAAGCACCCTGGCCATCTTGCAGTCCACACGCGAGGAACTAGAAGAGCAGCGGGAGGCAACCAAACGGGCCTTGTCCGCTGCATCGCGCCGGCAGGGGTTCGATGCCTGCCGAGTCAAGATCGGGACACCTGCCGACCGGAAGCGTCCGGCCACCTGCCCTTCCACCATACCGACCTACCGGGTCCCTCAGGAACGCAGATTTACCGTGATGCCCGCGAATTGCTCGACAGGAGGCAGACACAGGCCCCGGCCAACCGTCTGACTTACCCGACTCACGACCCACGCATCTAGGCACAACCGCCTCTTCCCGTACTATGGCAGGGCGCCCGGTCACGGTCTGGATCGGCATGCCTACCCACACAGCCTCCGCGGCTCTCCATCCAGCCTCCAAGCAGCCCTTCCTCGCTGGTCGGCAGGAACCAGCTGGAGGACAATGCCAGCTCGACCACGGCTTCGTCTGGGCGGCGACCGACACAACCCGGGAAGCCCAGAGGCGGCAGCGCACATCATCCAATCGGCGACCGACCGATCGGGACGGATCGGCCCGACCGATCAGACGAGGTGGTCCAGGAACTCCTCCAGCGCGTGCGGGAGTTGGAGGCCGCCAGACCCAAGGCTGGGGCACTACCCCGACCTCGGACCAACATTGGTCCCTTCACAGACCGCATCATGCGGTACCGCCATGAGACGGAGGTCAAACCCTTGAAGATTGCCCTATATAATGGACAGGGTGACCCAGATACCCATATAAACAATTACAACTCCGCGCTCGCCTTTAGAAATATCTCCGACGAAGCGCAGTGCTTGATTTTCAGCTCCACCCTCATTGGGGCCGCGCTCAACTGGTTCTATCGCCTGGAACCACAGTCTATCGACTCGTTCGACCGCTTACACACGGTCTTCCTAAACCAGTTCATGATCCAGACGGATCGACTGCTCATGACTGAGGACTTGGGAACCCTCCGACAGGGAGATAGCGAGCCCCTATGCCAATACGCCGCTCGTTTCAGCTTGGAGTACTCCAAATGCCACGAGACGGATGACAAAGCTGCCTACCGAGCTTTCCGCAATGGGCTGCGGGAGTCCACCTTCAAGTACCACGCCTTCACCCAGGGCTGGGACGATTACAATGAGCTCATGCGGCAAGCGGTAATACATTCCAAGGCGGAGCACTTCAACTCTCCCGAGGTCGTGCCCCGACCTGATGTGAATAGCACACGCCCTCCACCTCCCAGCAACCAGCAGGCACAATCACCTCCGCCAACCAATAACGCGCATACGGATTACCGATCTGACTCACACCCCGGTAAGCGGAAGGGGACATACAACAATGATCATCGTGGGAGGGACAAGTACCACAACAAGGGGTAGGGGTCAGGCCACCCCCAGTCAGGCAAACCCCACACGGGACCCACCTCAAAGTATGAGACCTATTCCATCCTGAATACCTCCCTCGAGAATGTCTTGATGAACATTGAGGGCACAATCCCCAAGCCACGGGCCCGACCGCCTGGCCCCCGCCCGGGCGTCCAGTCCAACCTGTACTGCAGTACCACAAGTTCAACGGCCATACCATCGACGAGTGCGTAGCCTTCCGGGACATCGTCGAGGCACTCGTAAGGGAGGGGAAGATCAACCAGTTCCTCCAGCACGCGCACCCCGCGCAGGGTCTGCCACAAATCAACACGATCAGTGGAGGCCCCACCATCTCTTCCTCCTACACCTCCAACCGGGCCAAAAAGAACTTTCTGCGCACCACGACGTCCAACCACCAAATCTTCCACATAGAGGATGGACGCGCTGCCAAGGTCGCACGGGCAGGATGGACGCCCATCACCTTCTCCGAGGAAGAAGAACGGGGGATTATTTTTCCCCACGACGATCCATTGATCATCCGCGCTCAGATAGCCAATTTCGATGTTGGGAGGACCAGATTGGAAAAACCATGGAGGTGTACGTGGATGATATGCTGGTCAAAAGCCGGACGTCCGACGAACACGTGCCTAATCTCCACAAGATGTTCCAGGTCCTGAAGCCGTACAAAATGCGGCTCAACCCTGCAAAGTGTGTTTTTGGCGTACGCTCCGAAAAATTCCTCGGTTACATGATCAGCCAACGGGGAATCGAGGCTAACCCCGAGAAAATTAAGGCCATCCTGGACATGAGACCCCCTCGCACACTTAAGGAAGTCCAAACCCTTACTGGCCGGATCGCCGCTCTCACCCGGTTCATCTCCCGGGCAACGGAAAAGTGTTTACCATTCTTCAGGATCATGAAGACCCAGGGCAGGCACATCAACTGGGATGCGATGTACGACGCCGCCTTTGAAGCTCTCAAAACCTACATGAGCACCGCACCCCTCCTTACCCGACCTACCACCGGGGAACGGCTCACTGTCTACCTTTCTGTCTCCGCATCCGCTGTCAGCTCTGTCCTCGTCACCAGTCGGGACGGCGCGGAATTCCCGGTATATTATGTCAGCAAGGCCTTCCAGGACGCGGAGACCCGGTACAACGACCTGGAGAAGTTGGCCTTTGCCCTCATTGTAACAGCCCGGTGCCTCCGCCCATACTTCCACGCGCACCCCATGTTAGTCCTCACTAACAAACCCCTTCGCCAGGTGCTCCAAAAGCCAGACACTTCGGGGTGACTCATCAAGTGGGCAGTAGAGCTTAGTGAGTTTGAGATCACCTTCGCCCCAAGGCCAGCGGTCAAAGGGCAGGTCGTCGCTGACTTCCTCTCTGAATTCACTTACAACACAACGCAGCACATGCCCGACACTCTTGATCCCAACACTGTGGCACCCGCCGCTCCTACCTGCAAGACGTCAACCCCGTCCACCTTGGACCCCGCCCAACCAATTTGGACTCTTTACGTGGATGGGTCCTCCTGCCATACTGGCTCTGGTGCTAGCCTCGTACTTAGCACACCTACCCAGGAACGGCTGGAGTACGCGCTGCGTTTCGGTTTCCAGGCTTCCAACAATGAAGCCGAGTACGAAGCCCTCCTTGCTGGCCTCCGGTTGGCCACCGACCTCCAAGCGCAGCAGCTGCAGGTTTACAGCGACTTTCAGCTCATCGTCCGCCAGATCAACAGCCTCTATGATGCCAAAGACGCCTCCATGACCCGATACTTGGCGAAAGAGCGGTCCCTGCTTCGTCACTTCCGCGGCTACGAGGTCATTCAGATACCACGGTCGGAAAACAGCCACGTCGATGCCCTGGCCCGCCTGGCCTCCTCCATCGATGACAAGATCGGCCGCCGTGTTCCCGTTGAATTTCTGGCATCCCCAAGCACAAACGAGCAACCAGTCCTGGTCACGACACAGGAAGCCTCTTGGATGGATCCCATCGTACGGTACCTCACCACGACAGAACTCCCGCCCGACAGCAACGAGGCCCGACGCATCCAACGCCAGTCCGCACGATACACCATGGCACATGGCCACTCATACCGACGGGGATTCGACACCCCCCTCCTCAAGTGCCTCCCTACTGATCGGGGCATTGCGGTGCTCCGAGAAATTCACCAGGGAATCTGCAGTAACCACTCCGGACCCAGGTCCCTGGCACATAAAGTCTTTCGACAAGGATACTATTGGCCCACAATGCGCACCGATTCCATGGCCATCACCCAACGGTGCCTTCCATGCCAACGGTGCGCTCCCGTACCCCATTCTCCCGCCGAGCGCTTCACTCCCATGCTTAGCCCCTGGCCCTTCTCTCAATGGGGTCTAGACCTGATCGGTCCCATGCCACGGGGAAAGGGCGAGGTCGAACACGCAGTCGTTGTGGTGAATTACTTCACTAAGTGGGCCGAGGCGAAGCCCCTCAAAACAATCACGGCCGCCCAGGTCGAGAGCTTTGTCTACCAGAACATCATCTGTCGCTTTGGTATCCCGCACACGATCGTCACAGACAATGGCACTCAGTTCGATTCCACTCGTTTCTGGCACTTTTGTGATGTATATGGCATCCAGCTCTGCTTCGCCTAGGTAGCACATCCATAGGCTAACGGCCAGGTCGAAGCCGTCAACTAGCTCATCAAGCACAATCTCAAGGCTCGACTACACGACACCCCCAAGGGCCAGTGGTCCGACCTCCTATCCGATGTTCTATGGTCCTATCGGACATCCTACCGGACATCGACGCAGGAGACACCCTTTTCCCTGACTTTCGGGACTGAGGCTGTCGTACCCGTAGAGATTGGGGAAACATCATATCGAGTGCTATCCTATGATCCACAAGAGAATGCGGAGCTCCACACACAAAATCTCAACTTCATCGAGGAAAACCGTGAACAGGCCAATCTCCGCAACATGGCACACAAACAGCGAATTGCTCGCTACTACAACTCTCGCGTGCACGGACGCAGTTTCCAGGTCGGTAACTGGGTTCTTCGCAAGGTTAGCCTGGCCACTAAGGACCGTGCTGATGGGACACTCGAGCCCACATGGGAGGGCCCCTACCTGGTTACTCGCATTTTTCGTCCCGGCACTTATGAGCTCCAGACCACGGACGGACGTTCGCTTACACACCCGTGGCATGCGGATCATCTCAAGTTATTCTATACTTAAAAATTCCACCCCATGTAAACTGCTTTACGCTTTGTTGTAATTCGATTTGGCTATATCCAGTCGAACTTGCCTTGTCGGCCAAATGTTCTTTCATTTATCTCAATGTTAGTTTCGTCGTTAAAAACAAGGTCGCCTAGTCACTATTACCGATCGGCACTACCAGGCCACCCAAACGGCATTTACTTTCCCTGCCGACGGACGTCTACTTGGTCCAAAAATCAGTAGACTTCAATGGGCCTTCGCCATTACAATTTGATTTTTAGTGATTATGCATATTACGGTTTGGATTTATAATTATGACCGTTCGGTCCCTACTAGTCTAAAGCCCCGTCGATCGGCTTGCCTACACAAGCACAAATCCGCGAGGTACTCGCCTATCGGCAGTTCTCATTCACAACAGGCAAACAAAAATAAAAAAAAAAGAGCGAAGTGCTTTTGCACGAGACAGATTAGTACATGTAATGCCGAATTCATTCATTTCAATTGCTGAACTACAATTACAAGGGGCATTCCCCGGATTACAAAACTCAGAAAAACCAAAAAAAAAAAAAACAAAAGCCTACAAAAGACAACCTACACGACCCTCAGCCTCACACCACCACCACCTCCTCGTCTGCCGCCTCCGCCTGGTCGGCAGTGGATGCCTCTGCAACCTTCTCTGTACCAGCCGGCCGCCCGTCATCGACATTCGATGATTGCCCATCCAGCGTGTAAGTCTTGGTCAGGGCAGGGGGCTCGTCCAGCCACGGGAAGTTGAGCGTGACCCCAGGGTTGAAGTACAATATGCGTTGTACGCAATCATCCTCTACCTCGGCAAGCGCCAGGTCCAGGTGATTCGCGTCCACCGGGTCCGCCATGAAGTCCTACAGGGTCTTCTGCCGATCGGCTGACAGCAGGATGGGAAGCCGGTCCACTTCCCCATGCAGCTCACCCATGGATTTCTCCTGCTCGTTCAGCTGCAGGGAGAACGCCTGCACCGTCTCTTCACGGTCCGCTATTCCCCTCTCGGCTGCCTCCGCCCGAGCCTTCTCCCGCTGCACCTCCTTCTCCAGCTCTGCCACCGTCTATTGCATGTGAATTCGGACACAAGTCCTATTTTCACAAGTTATGATTTCGGAATGAATTTTTGGAAAATGGATCATGAAGAATTGTGTTATAAATGGTTTTGGGTTTAAAGACCCGGTTGATTGTTGGATCTGGTTTTGGGTTTAAAGACCCGGTTAATTGATGACGGGGGCGGGTCCGGTAAATTGAGTTTAAAGACTCGGTTATTGTGATACCCCCGAGGCCTATTGATTATGCTTTGAGTTTAAAGACTCGTTGATATCCCGGGAATGCCTGATATTGAGTTTAAAGACTCGGATAGATCCAACGACTTACTTGTGATTATTGATTCCCTTTTACTTGATTTGCTTAATTGACGTTCAAATGACAATTTGTGGATTTCGGTAATATTATATTGTTTTACATGAGCTATGATAGTTTTCTGTAGTGTTTTCCAGGTGTTTCAGAAAAAGTAATTTCAAATGTTTAATACACGGTTTTCGAATATTTGGTCATGCATGCGTGTTATAAAACTGGAGGGCGAACCCCGATTTCCTTAAACTGTTTTCTGTTAACCTTTGTTTCGGTCCACTCACACTTTGTTGTTTTAACTACCCTCCAAGTCGTGGTACACGTTCAGGGGCTAGCGCCGAGGCAGAGGCATAAAGTTTTCCGTTGCGGAGTAGTTAGTTCGCAGAGTAGGATTTGTTCTTTAACTTGTTTTGTAATATTGTGCTCTGTGAAACTATGGACTTGATGTCCAGTCGGTTGTATTCGTTTAATCTCCCTGGTCTGACAATGAGTCTGATGTAATATTATTTGGTTTTCTGATTTTCTGGTGTCGATTGTCAGACGGGAGCAGGATGCTTCCCGATTATCGAGGCGATAATCGGGGTGGGTCCTGTCAATTGGTATCAGAGCATAGGTTTACGGTTCGTGTTTGGCACTTAGGTGTACCTCGATTTTTGTACTAACTTATGCCTCTTTCAGAGAAGGACGATCGGCCATGCCTCCGCGACATGAACCCCCTCCATGACCTGCCGGTGATGCTGAGAGTGCTTCGATCGAGCGAGCCCAGCGTCTTGGGGCTACGATGTTTAGTGGTGGAGCGGATCTCGAGGATGCCCACCGTTGGTTTTCTCGGTTTGAGCGGATTTTCGCGGTGATGCACTGTCCTCCTGAGGAGCAAGTTGTGTTGGCCACATTTTTGCTTGATGGATCTGCTTATGAGTGGTGGTACACTCTAGAGTTATCGGGTTGGTATTCCCGTACAGTGACTTGGGAGACCTTTCGTGAACGGTTTCTGGATCAGTATTATCCCCGTTCATTCCGTGATGCTCGAGAGACCGAGTTTCTGCAGCTCCAGCAGGGGAGCATGTCCGTAGCAGAGTATGAGCAGAAATTTCAGATGCTAGCCCACTTTGCTCCTACCTTTGTGTCTACTGAGGCTGAGAAATGTCGTAGGTTTGAGCTTGGCCTACGGGGTGAGATACGGGCCATTGTGATGGTCGGAGCTTTTACTACTCTCAGGGAGTTGTCTGATGCCGCAGTACGGGTTAAGGCTAGTCTCCCGACACGTCCACAGTACTCTGGTGGTGGACAACGTCAAGAGCGTTCATATCCTGGATCGTATGGTCAGAGAGCCCCGAAGAAGGGACGTTATGGTGGAGCCTCATCTGCAGGTAATGATTGTTATGGCAGGCCTGGTAATTTTCAGAGTCCTAGATTCAGAGCGCCTAGGGCACAGACTGCTCTGCAGGCGAGCGCGACATCGGTTGCTTCCACAGGAGGCAGGGTGGTGGTTTTGCTCGAGATGCTTCCAGTGTTATTTGTTTCTTCTGTGGCGAGCGGGGCCACTGTCGGAGGGAGTGTCCATCCTTGCCACAGGGTGGTGGCGCAGGTCGGGGTGGAGCAGAGCAGGGTCGGAACACAGCTGCAGTTTCGGGGACTGGGAGTACTAGAGGAGGAGGTACTGGAGCGACTAGTGGACAGAGGGGCCGTGGGCGAGCAGCTGGACCACAGGCCCGAGTTTTTGCGGTTACGCAGCAGGAGGCCAGGGCAGCACCTGGTGTTGTGACAGGTACACTCACGATCTTTGGACATGATGTTTGTGCTTTAATTGATCCTAGAGCTACTCATTCGTTTATATCACGGGACTGTGAGTTGTTGGCGGGTAGAGAGGTGTCCGCACTAGACTGTGTCATGGGTGTGAGTACGCCCACATGAGATGTATTTGTGGTAAATCAAGTGTTGCGGGAGTGTCCCGTAATGGTAGGTGACGTTGGTTTGCTAACAGACTTGATACTCTTGGACTTGCACGACTTTGATGTCATTTTGGGAATGGATTGGTTGACGCGCCATCATGCTTCTATCGAGCGTGTCGAAAAGAAGGTTACTTTTCGGAGCCCGGGGTTACCGGAAACCATTTTTCAGGGAATACAGTGAGCAACTCCTTTTGGAGTGATTTCAGCCCTGAAGGCAAGTAAGTTGTTGAGGAAAGGGTGCTAGGGATACTTAGCTCAATTGTTGGACGCACGAGCTGCACCATTGAGAGTGGAAGATATACCGATAGTACGGGAGTTCTCGGATGTCTTTCCGGAGAATCTACCAGGATTGCCACCTCATCGAGATGTCGAGTTCACCATTGATCTTGTTCCAGGTACGCAGCCTATATCTCAGACTTCGTATCGTATGGCGCCAGCCGAGTTGAAAGAACTGAAGGCGCAGTTGCAAGAATTACTTGAGTTGGGGTTTATCAGACCGAGTGTATCCCCCTGGGAGGTCCAGTGTTGTTTGTGCGGAAAAAGGATGGGAGTTTGAGACTCTGCATCGATTACAGGAAACTGAATAAAGTAACAGTCAGGAACAAATACATGTTGCCTCGGATCAATGACTTGTTCGATCAGCTGCGAGGAGCGCAGTATTTCTCCAAAATCGATCTTCGTTCTGGGTATCATTAGTTGCGGGTTAAGGATGAGGATGTACCCAAGACAGCCTTTAGAACCCGTTATGGTCATTATGAGTTCCTTGTGATGCCGTTTGGTTTGACCAACGCACCCGCATTGTTTATGGATTTGATGAACCGAGTGTTACAGCCATACTTGGATCACTTCGTCATCGTGTTCATCGACGATATTCTAGTTTACTCGAGGAGTGCGAGAGAGCACGAGAAGCACTTAAGGATGGTGCTAGGTACCTTGCGGGAAAACCAGTTGTATGCGAAGCTCAACAAGTGTCAGTTCTAGTTGACGAGCGTGAGTTTCTTGGGGCATGTGATCTCAACTGATGGAATCAGTGTGGATTCTCAGAAATTTGAAGCAGTGGCGAAGTGGGAACAACCAAAGACCGTCACTGAAGTCAGAAGTTTCTTGGGTTTGGCTGGCTATTACAGGAGGTATGTAGAGGGTTTCTCTACCATTGCTGCCCCGTTGACACGACTGACGCGGAAGGGAGTCAAGTTTGTCTGGGATGACGACTGTGAGCGTAGTTTTCGGGAGCTAAAGGGAAGGTTGACATCTGCTCCTATACTGACCCTTCCAGACGACAGTGGGGAATTCGAGGTGTACAGTGATGCATCCTTACAGGGATTGGGATGTGTACTAATGCAGCATGGGAAAGTGATTGCCTATGCTTCGCGCCAGTTGAAGCCGCATGAGCGCAATTATCCTACGCACGACTTGGAGTTAGCTGCTGTTGTGCATGCGCTGAAAATTTGGAGACATCACTTGTATGGTGCGACTTGCAGACTGTTCACGGATCACAAGAGCCTGAAGTACTTGTTAACCGAAAAGGACTTAAATGAAAGGCGACGATGGTGGCTAGAGCTAATTAAGGACTATGATTGTACGATTGAGTACCCCCCTGGAAAAGCCAATGTGGTGGCTGATGCTCTAAGCCGGAAGTCAACGCATACTGTAGCACATCTACGGACGGTTCATTTGCCTCTATTGGTTGAACTCCGTAAAACTAGCATTGATTTGGGACTGGATAGCCAAGGTGTCTTGCTGGCTAATTTTCATGTGAGACCACTCTTAATCGATCGGATCGTTGAGGCTCAATCTCAAGATCCTGTCTCGTGTGTACTTCGGATTGAAGTGGAAGCCGGTAAGCGGCAAGACTTCACAGTCAGGGAGGATGGAGCCTTACTAAAAGAAGGACGGTTGTGTGTGCCGGATGCAGAGGCACTGAAGAAGGAGTTTGGGATCACCTAACGATGGATTTTGTGTTTGGACTTCCTAGGACACCCAGAGGTCACGATGGAGTTTGGGTGATTGTGGACAGGCTTACGAAATCAGCTCATTTCCTGCCAGTACGAGAGAACTTCAGGATGACACAGTTGGCTCAGTTGTTTATCGATGAGATCATCCGTTTGCACGGTACTCCAGAATCCATAGTTTCTGACAGAGACACGAGGTTTACTTCTCGGTTTTGGGAAAGTCTACAGGAAGCCTTTGGGACGAAACTACGTTTCAGCACTGCATTTCATCCTCAGACTGACGGCCAGTCTGAGCGGACCATACAGATATTGGAAGATATGATGCGAGCTTTCGTTTTGCAATTTCAAGGCACTTGGGAATCACACCTAGCCTTGATGGAATTTTCCTATAACAACAGCTATCAGGCGAGCATTGGGATGGCTCCTTACGAAGCTTTGTACGGACGGCAGTGCAGAACCCCGTTGTGTTGGACGGACATGGGTGAAAGGAAACTGACTAAATCCGATTTGGTGGAATTGACAACAGAGAAGGTCAAACTCATCAGAGATCGGCTCAAGGCAGCCCAAGACAGGCAAAAGAGCTATATGGACCACCGGATTAGAGATCTTGAGTTTGCGGTCAGAGATCGGGTATTTCTGAAACCGTCCCCTTGGAAGGGTGTAGTGAGATTTGGCAGGCGAGGAAAGTTGAGCCCTCGTTATATTGGACCTTACGAGATTACGGAGAGGATTGGCCAGGTGGCCTACAGGTTAGCACTACCGCCAGAACTTTCGAAGGTCCACAATGTTTTCCACGTGTCGATGCTGCGGAAATATGTGTTTGATGAATCTCATGTACTGGAGGAACAACCTATTGAACTCTGAGAGGACTTGAGTTTTGAAGAACAACCGGTACAGATTTTGGACCGAAAGGATAAGGTGCTACGCCGGAAGACCGTTCCTCTGGTAAAGGTTCTCTGGAGGAACCAGAATGTGGAGGAAGCCACATGGGAACCCGAGGCGCAGATGCGAAGACAGTTCCCCTATTTGTTTCCTTGAAATTTCGGGACAAAATTTCTTAAGGGGGGGAGATTGTAATGCCCCGAAAATTCAGAAAATGTACTATTGTAAAATATTGAATAAAATGACGTTTTTACCCTTGTGTCTCGTATGGTCAAATTGTTTACTTTTTTATTGGAGGGTCGAACGGACGTTGACCGATGACCGTGACGTAGTTTGGGATATCACGAGTTCATAGACAGGTGGCACGTCCAATTCCGACGTTCGTGGCGAAAGTTATGACGTTCGGAAGCCCAGGGGCATTATCGTAGTTTGGACGTTATAGGGGGAAAAAGTTGACTTTTTGTTTGACAATTGATGTTCACATGACTCGAAGACCGTTTGGTTCATCTCGAAGCCCCGAGTATAACGACAGGCGGCACGCTTGAAACGGACATCGGGTGACCGAGTTATGGGTCACGGAAGTTGGAGGGCATTTTGGTAATTATTGCCCTGAGGGCATTTTGGTCATTTGCACGGCGATTACTGTAGCACCACCATGAAAAACAGAGTGCACGGCCATGCCGTGGTGTTTTGTGTGTGCAATTGTTTATGGCTTTAGTGGAATGAAACAGACGTTTAGTTTATGTAATTTGAGGTAGTGGGAGCTTGGTTGGGCAGTGTTCAGAGCACGGGAGGAGTAAAGAATGGCCATGGTTTCTGTGTTTGCGGGAAACCGTTTTCAGAGACTTCAGAGTGTCTCCCACGGGTTGCTGGCCGCATTGATCGATTAACGGTGTGCCTTTGAGTCTGGGAGTTCATTTGGAATCGTTCTGCTGTGGAGAGACTGAGAGGGATTGAGAGAAACCGTGAAGAACCATTTTCGGGTTTTTGGGGGGAAAATTTCAGAGTTCAATTTATACGGGTTTTGGGACCAATCTAAACACTGAGGAAGCTTTCTGGGTGTGACAGGTACACAACCGTGCTAGAGTTGAAGGGATTTGATCAAGGATTGCTCAGGAACTCAAGTTCCAGTTCAGAGAAAAACCAGTTTGGAGGGAAAATCGAAGCTCAAATTGTGAGGCCTTTTGCGCGAAACCAAGGGCCGTATTAGTCTTCTGGGAGCAAAAGGAAACCGACCACATCGATTTCGAAGGACATCACTCACGAATTGGCTAAGAACTGAGGCCCCTGGTTCTGGGAATTGTCGAGCTTGAGGAAGACGACTTCCAGGTTAGTTTGGGGTCAATTGATTGGATGTTTTGGTTTGTCTAGGTCCCCTTAAGCTACTGTCTGAGTTAATTGGATAATGGAACTATTTTGGGTGAGTTCTAGATGAAGACTCGTTCGACTGTGCGAGCTTGGGTTGATCGATCTAGGGACAGTCGAGGTTAATCATCAATACAGACCTAAAATTAATGGATTAGAGAAGAAGTTAGGATAAAAAAACGAGAGGAATTGATGGAGATTTGAGGGTTAGCTGGTCGGGTTGAGTCGCTGGTAACAGACCCGTTTAACAGGCTATTCGGGTGAGGGAGAAGACACTGTAGTTGGGCACGTGGTGTCAGGACCCACCCCGGTTTCACCCCGAACCCGAGGTAAATCCCGCTCCCGTCTGACTCCCCGACACAAACTCAAGTAAAACTCACGCAACCCTGTCAGACGCAGGAGTAATTAAACAAAAGATCCCGAAGTTATCATTTACAGAGCCTAGTACAAAAATACAAGGAACTACAAACCGATAAATCACACGCACACGAAAGTCTGTAAAACTATTCCGGGATCCCTCACGTCCCTTTTATGCCTCTTACACTTGCCTCGACGTCAAGACCCCGCGCTAGCTCCACAACCTGGAGGGCAATGTAAAACAAAAGTGTGAGTGGACCAGAAAGTACAAAAAGTTCAAAACCACTTTATATAAACACAGTTATAATTCAAATGACCAAACCTGCTGGACCGATCCGAGTCTTTAAACTCCCGAGTCTTTAAACTCAATCCAGGCCTTAACCATATCCGAGTCTTTAAACTCAAGGCCTACGGGGGAAATATCAATATATCCGAGTCTTTAAACTCCCGAGTCTGTCAAACACCGTCAAATTATGTCACTAAGACGTCTACAACACTCACCTAAATTCCCTCAAAAATCCCCGAACCGAAGACCTAGAACCCCGGGACCCTAAACATTACCCCGGGACCCTAAACATTCACCCTCGCGGAACTACACTCAAACGACTTCCGATTGACTCGAAACCAACTCCATTGAACTCACCACAACTCCTGGACCAAAACCCATGTTGACCGTTTCTCCCAGAACCGCCGCACGCGCCTCCACACGCCGCCCAAAGTGGCTGCGCGTGGCCCTCACGCGCCAGCTACAGTGTCACCCTCAACCTCACGTCGACCCGGTTCAACACAGTAAGCTGCAGCTTGAACCGGCGTCAACGGTTCTCCGCCGTGCCTGCACCAAAACACCTCCTTCCTTCTCCTATAGCTTCGTCCAACCTTACTCTAAGCATCCCCATCCTCCAATCATCTCGACACATCCCCTACACCGTCGACTCAGACTCGAAACCAGACGGCCCAATCCTCTGTTTTCCTCTCCGGCCGCCCAGGTAACCTCCCTTCACGGTGGTAACACCAGACGGTTCCTAGGACCTCAAGGAACCTAACCCGACTCTCCTAGACCTTCGACTCAGTCTCTAGGATCACGACTCTTGGTTTGAACCAAAACGGGAAAACAGGGCACACAGAGTCCCTCCGTCGTGCCAACCTCCACCGTGCACCTCCCGTCACGGCAGCTCAACCAAATGACGCCCTGGACTCAACTGAACTCCCTAAACTCCCCTAGACTCTTCGATTCAACCTCTCAGGCCACAACTTCCGATTTGAAGTTCACGGCCAAAACAGAGCATAGACACGGGGAAATAGAAATTACCTGCAACCTGTCGCCGTCGTGAGCTCCGCTGGTAGTGGTTGACTCCTCGCAACCCGCACGACACCACCACGGCCTCAGTTGCCCCGTACACGGCCGCCACCGCCACGATTCTCACGACCTCCCTGCTAATTACCCCTGGTTTTCCCGCAGTTCCCAGCTGCCCAACCACACGACTTCCTCACCTCCCAACCTTCTTACCGTCTCCCTTTCCTTCTCTGGACACCCACACACACTCACAACTCACCAGCTCCCTCAATCAACCCTTCACTGCTCTCAATTTCCTCTCACCATCTCCCTCTGTTTCTGTTTCCTTCTGCGTACAAACATGAACACGGGCACGGGTACACCCCAATAATAGAACCGTGCACACACCTTAGAATCCCCCAGAACCCACTACACACTTGCCACATGTCACCATCCCCCACTCTCTCTCACCCATGTGGCCCAATCTCAACCCTTCATCTGCTTCTCTCTGCACAAATCCCCAGGTGCCAAAAGACCAAAAGACCCTCCAGTTTTACACAGTTTTACGATTTTACCCAAAACTTCCTAGACCCGTAACTCTCGCCTCGTAAGTCCGATGAATACGTGCCGCCTGTCACCGAACTCAGGACGACGAAATCTATCTAACCATCCTAGGTCAACCTACCAAAACTTGATTATTCAAAAAGTCAACTTTTCCCCCTACTTTACTCAAATTACGGTCATGCCCTCAACCTTCCGAACATCACAATTCCCTCCTCGGATGTCGGAATCAGGCGTGCCACCTGTCTATGGATTCGTGACGTCCTAAACTACGTCCTGGTCACTGGTCAAAGTCCATCGGACCTCCCAAACTAAAAGTCAACATTTTTGCCCGAAATAGGGGCAGAATCATCATTCTACACTTACGGACCTATCGGGACCACCTAACCGCCGATTAACCTCACTAAGCACACCTTAACCATTCTACTTATCCCGGCTCTCGGGACGGGTTGTTACACGTGGCCTTCACGCGCAGCCACTTTGGGCGGCGCATGACGGCGCGTGTGAAGTCATCTCCGGTCACGGTCAACATGAAACTTATTTCTTTCAGTCTAATTAACATTTTACCTTTAGGGTTCGAGTCGATCGGGAGTCGTTCGGGATAATTTTGGGAGTTCGGAAGTTTAGGTCCTTAAGGTTTATTTCGTCGAAAAATCCGGAAAAATTAGGGAAAATCATATGAGTTATTTGAGGATGATTGTAACCCTCCTTGTACGTTTTTACAGGCCCGAACATTTCCGAAGCTACTGAGGAGCGCACGGGGCGCGATTGACGCGTCCTAAAACCGTGAGTGGACTTTTGGTTTCCAAACTGTGCATGCATGACTATTTTACTTAATTATCTTGTGTTTTCACTAGTGATTATATGATGATAAATATGCTATTTCGGTTTTATGTGGTTTCACGCTTTTCGAGATAAATATCGTATTTCGCGTATTTCGAGGTTACGGTTTTCGCCTATGCATGAATGATGTTTTGATGAAGTCATTGGATATGATTATGCATGTTACGTATTTATGACGTTTGATTATATCTGTGTAGTGATTTCGGGAATTTCATGTTTTGATATTGCATGTGAATTCGAACACAAGTCCTATTTTGGCAAGTTATGATTTCGGAATGAATTTTTGGAAAATGGATCATGAAGAATTGTGTTATAAATGGTTTTGGGTTTAAAGACCCGGTTGATTGCTGGATCTGGTTTTGGGTTTAAAGACCCGGTTAATTGATGACGGGGCGGGCCCGGTAAATTGAGTTTAAAGACTCGTGAGTTTAAAGACTCGGTTATTGTGATACCCCCGAGGCCTATTGATTATGCTTTGAGTTTAAAGACTCGTTGATATCCCGGGAAGGCCTGATATTGAGTTTAAAGACTCGGATGGATCCAACGGCTTACTTGTGATTATTGATTCCCTTTTACTTGATTTGCTTAATTGACGTTCAAATGACGATTTCTGGATTTCGGTAATATTATATTGTTTTACATGAGCTATGATAGTTTTCTGTAGTGTTTTCCAGGTGTTTCAGAAAAAATTAATTTCAAATGTTTAATATACGGTTTTCGAATATTTGGTCATGCATGTGTGTTATAAAACTGGAGGGCGAACCCCGATTTCCTTAAACTGTTTTCTGTTAACCTTTGTTTCGGTCCACTCACACTTTGTTGTTTTAACTACCCTCCAGGTCGTGGTACAAGTTCGGGGGCTAGCGCCGAGGCAGAGGCAGAGGCATAAAGTTTTCCGTTGCGGAGTAGTTAGTTCGCAGAGTAGGATTTGTTCTTTAACTTGTTTTGTAATATTGTGCTCTGTGAAACTATGGACTTGATGTCCAGTCGGTTGTATTCGTTTAATCTCCCTGGTCTGACAATGAGTGTGATGTAATATTATTTGGTTTTCCGATTTTCTGGTGTCGATTGTCAGACGGGAGCAGGATGCTTCCCGATTATCGAGGCGATAATCGGGGTGGGTCCTATCACAACACCCCTCAACTATTTTCACATCCAATCATTCACTCAACAACGTAACACATCCACTCTGTGGATCCCCTCCATTTACCTCACATCGATCCCTGCCACTCCACCTAGGAGAGACCAAGGATGATCCAATACGATGTCACCAACATCGAATGCGAGTGCAAGCACAACTCACTCCACCCACCATATCTAGTAATCCAACATCGTCGGCCAGGGCAAAGAATAAGAGGTCATTCCCAATGACTTCGGAATACCTAATACCAATGCAGAAACGAGCACTCCTCCCGTCCCACAGTTACAACTCTCCTTGAAACTAAGATTCCACCCATGTTGGGAACAAACACACTCCCCATGAGATGTCAAGTCCAACCACCAGACTCCCTACATCCGTAACTCACTTGGACAACCATGTGTCCGCAATCAATCCAATACTCAGACCTCATGTCTATTAATGGCCATTTAAGCGCATACACCGATTCCGATTGGGAATTACGCAACTCTTGTCACCTCGTCACTGTTGGGACTTATCCCAATATCTCACAATCTCCGCTGGATCCTATCCAGTCCATGAATCAACCACTACTGAATCCCAAATACCAATGCACGCTCATCATGACGGAGTCACACCCAAACTCGTGGATCAACACAATCTCACTCATTAACACTAGCACCAGCGCTAGTACCAACACCAACATACAAACATCCACACTAGCACACCGTATGCAAGGTGGGTAGCCCTGGATCTCCGCTCATACCGAGCGACGATCCCGCATCACCACGCGTACCCCGCAACCATGGGTACCACCATCCTGACAATCCACATCAGGATAGATGAACGTTCCATGAACGCCCCCTGATCCTCAACTACTACCACTACACCACGTACCCCTGACAATCAGTTATCTCCACAAGACTACCGTCCCACAAAACCAAGCCATGATTTCCTAACTCCTCAATACCTGCTCATAGACCGATCCTTGGCATCCTAAGTGCCAGACGTTCCTCACTCAGCCTTTCTGGCTCCCCTCGAGCCTTGGTACCTTGCCATGACTGATCTCACATTCCTAACCCAAAATCCTGACTCCTCGCGAGTCCAATTTCATACCAAGCCAATCACGTCATCACTGGCATACCCTATCCCCGAGAAATTTCCAATGCTCAACCACATTCTATATGACCAATAGGGCCTACGAGATAGTACAATTTGCCTAGTTATGCGGCATTCAAGCCATCGGTCTCATTCGTCCCTGCGACCCACGTAACTCTATATCTAATAATTCGCAGTTCACAGTGTACACTACCCGACATCTGATCCTCAAACTAGGGTCAATCTCACCCGAGATCTAACACGAGGTCCCAAACACCCTCGTCTACTCGTCTTACTACCAGGTTGCGCACGAGGCTTACGCTTCGGAGGCATGATGTGGCAACAGAATCAGCAACCTAGTGCTCTGATACCAAATTGACAGGACCGCTCCCGAAAAGGGCATTGTTAACCGTGCCCGGCCCTGCTCCCGTCTGGCAAGACGACTGAGATCCCCAAGTTACCCTCAATACGTGCCAGACCAGGGATAGCCACACATGCTTACTCATGCCTCCGCCTCACGATCAGCCTCGAACAATGCGCCACAACCTGGAGGGTCAATAAAAAAATAAAAGGTGTGAGTGGACAAAATAAATCAGCTTATAAAATAGTTACGGAAAGACGTTTTTACCCTCCACGTAAAAACGACGCATGCATACAAAAATCATTTCGCAATAGGTTACATTTTTAACATAGGAAAAACCGTGTGCAACATAAGGAAAACTCGTATGAAACTCAAAATCATTTTTCCTTTCTCAACCATCGGGTCTTAGCCCGCAATCATAAACACCGGGCCTCAGCCCAAAACCACGAATCAAAACCAAATGCACAACATGATCCAAAACCATCAACCACATACCGGGCCACTGCCCAACTCAGCCGAAACATCAGAAATCATCAATAATCACAAGTCAAACATTTTGCTGGATATCAAGTGCGCCCGAGTCTTTAAACTCAAAACCATGCGCAATAATCAGGCCTTCCCGGGATATCAACGAGTCTTTAAACTCACGAGTCTTTAAACTCAACATAGGCCTCGGGGGTATCACAATATCCGAGTCTTTAAACTCACGAGTCTTTAAACTCATTAAGGGCCTTCCCCCGTCATCAATTAACCGAGTCTTTAAACTCAAAACGTGCTCCAGCAATAGCACCCGAGTCTTTAAACCCAAAACAGTTTTCAATGGGTCTTTAAACCCAAAACATTTTTCAATCACAACAATGCGGGATCCATCCCGAAATGACCATTTTTCACAACAGGACCCATGGTCCGAGCATCAAGCCCGAAATCGTCTTTTTTCAAAATCCATTTTAAAATCCTCAAACTCACAAATCTCATTTCAAATTCCAAATTCAAACATCAAACAGTGATCAAATCAAAATAAACCCAAAATCTCGTAAAACATGCAAAATCGCAGAAATCTCGAAAACCGTGTCAACACCGTGAATCACACTCAAAATCATAAACAACATTCTTAAAACATCATACGCACATTTCTTGTAAATTCAGTCGTTAACCCATCATCCAAAATATACTAGAAACCAGTCTCGAAATACGTGAAATCTCACATAACATATTAAAAATACGTAAAAATACGAAAATCGAAATCAATCACAGTTCATAGTCATAATCATAGAAATCATAGAAATATTTATGCATGCATTAAATTTTGAAAGCAACGTCCACTCACACACCGTTCTTAAAGCTCGGTTCCGCGCCGCACATATTCCCGTAATTCCCGGCATTTTCCAGAAAACCTGAATCCTGTCTGAAATCACATTCTAGGGTCACTAAGGTCCCAAATAACAACATACTAATTTCCCATAATTTTCAGGGAATTAATCCGTAATTAAAAACGTAACCTAGACCGTCGGACCCTCGAAACAACATCAAAATGGTGTCCGATAATTTCGAAATCAACGCTAAAATATTCGTTACAATGTGTAGGACAAAAGTCATGTTGGACTTACCTCGAAAATCGGACCCACGCGCCGTCACGCGCCGCCGTGAGTGGCTGCGCGTGACAGCCACGCGCCTGCTACAGTGACTGCACTGTTCATCATCGTCCTAGCCCGATTCCTCTGCAAACGGGTCCTGCAACCCACGTGATAACCTGGTTAGATAGCTATCAATTCTCACTCTATTCCTTCTCTGATTCCACCTAAATCATTCCTTTAGATTTTAATTTAGGTTCTCAATCATTAATTACCCTCAACAAGCTCTAAATCAATCAATCCACCCGTAACTCGGTCATTAATTACCCTCAACAAGCTCTAAACCAAAATGCCCCCCACACATCCAGGCCCGTAACTCGGTCATCTGGACTCCGATTGATGCGTGCCGCCTGTCTACGAACTCAGGGCATCGAGACCTTCCTAACGGTCCTTGACCCTCGGCCATCGGACCTCCCGATCAAAAGGTCAACATTTCTCCATTTTCGTCCAAATGACAGAAATACCCTTGGACTTCCGAACGTCATAACTATCACCACGAACGTTGGAATCGAACGTGCCACATGTCTATGATCTCGTGACGTCCCAAACTATGTCACGGTAATTGGTAAAAGTCCATTTGACAGTCCGAATAAAAAGTCAACATTTTGCCCACGACTAAGGGCAAAACGGTCATTTTGCATCGTTCGTCCGATTTCACCCAACTAATTACCAATTAATCCCGTTAATCATGATTAGTTACTAATCTAATCCCGAATTCCGGGGACGGGTCGTTACACCGGGGCATAGGCGCTCCCAAAGTGAAGTTTTGATAATGAAGCATATGCGGAGTAATAGCTTTAAGAAACGGAAATCTCATGTGCAGAAGGCTTGGAAATGGGGTAATAATGTACGGGATGATTTGCAATTAGCTTTCAATCATGAGGTTTTAGCAAATAAAAAACGCCAGTGGTATCAACTTCACTCCAAATAAAAGGTGTTCTTTTCTAATTCTTGCAATTATTTTTAATTCATTATTTTAATTTATTTCAGTTAGTCTATTACGTACTTTAGCCTTTAGTCATTGTCCAAAGGGACCTATGAGAGTTCTTGATACATTGTTACTTATCCAACGAGGAAAAACAGAAAATAGAACTCATTTACTTACGAATATCATGCAACTGGGCAATAGTACAGAGAGGGTTTAATTTTAGGTCCCATTTAGATGGAGTGATTCCAAAACTGGGGACTTAAATGACCTTATATTCCTTTTAAAAGCTCTAAATTTAGGGACTAATTTGTGGCTCAATTTTGTTGTTGTATAATGGTTTACTGGAGTTGAAATTGAATGATCATCTTCTGTTTTGATAAATGTTATTGTTGCTTATGCTAAGCTCTAAAAGAAATTTTTAGTTATTGGGTTATTTTTCTTTGCAGATTGTTCTTCAAAGATGCCCACTTTCTTTGCACCAAATTGATGGGTTTTGATTTTTTATAAAAGGAAAACTTGGTCACAAATTGGCAGATTCTTTGTTTTGATTTTTTATAAAAGGAAAACTTGGTCACAAATTGGCAGATTCTTTCTTGAAGCAAGAGAAGAACTGAAATTTTCATGTAGTATATATTTAATGTGTATGTTTATTGGCTGAGTGGGTTCATGTAGCATGGGTTTTGATTTTCATCTTGCCAAGTTATATGATTATGGTGGGATGTTGTTGCTTTTGTGCAGTGGAGATGATGAAAGTGTGGAGGAAGAATGAGAAATGCATGTTGAAACCCCCAGGGATAGTGATCAAGTTTCCCAAGCATTAGAGGTAACAAAATCACTTGGAAAAGCTTCCAAAATTACTAAAGAGGGGACCAAATTTAATGACATAACCGATGGGTTGAAGGAGCTTGACATGGAACATTATGATGAGGAGGAGGAAGGTATTTCCATTTGATTTTTATTTTTTAAATTTGTATTTGGAGTATAAGATGGGATCCGTTTCAATTTTGCTTAAGCGTTTGTTATTGTCATATTTCTTTCATAGCATTTCAACTTATGTTTGCCCCGAACACACACACATACATGTATTTGTGGCCCGAATTTTGCATGTTATTTGGATTCTGCTTGGTTGATGTAGGAGAGGTACAGAAATGAAACAAGATTGAATTCTTAGTGGTGTTGATTGATTCACATGCTGATCAGAGATAATTAATCAATTATTTTATAATATTAGTAATTTAATTCAATTTGATGACACTAATTGGTCTCATATTGTTTGTTCATAGGCTAACAACGAAAGAGTGAAAGATCAAATACAAAGAAATGGGTGGCGCAAGTGGTCTTAAAGTATAATGTTTTTATGTATTTGAGTTATGTGCAAATTTTATGTCTCAATCGCTTATTATATCTGAATAGTTATAATCTCTCAAAGCATTTTATGATGTAAATTAATTTATACATTATTTACTAAAGTTGGCTGATTGGAGAACCCCACTCTTTGTCCTTCGTGCTCACTCATTGTGTTTTTTTATTCATACTAGCCTCACTGCGGGCGGCTCCGCGCCCGCGCGAGGCTCTTCGGCGCGCTATTTTTCGTTACCCGAGATTACGTTTTTTCATATTTACAATTCTCAAGTATAAAAATGACTAAATCATATAATAAAATTGGATCGTGTACAAACTAAATTTACATAACAAATACGCCTAGCTAGAGAGATTTTGAATTTTTATTTTTGATGTACGCATTTTTTTTAGGTAAAGGAAAATTCAAAATCTCCCTAGCTAGGCTTATTTTTTATGTAAATTTAGTTTGCACACGATCCAATTTTATTATATGATTTAGTCATTTTTATACCTGAGAATTGTAAATATGAAAAAACGTAATCTCGGGTAACGAAAAATAGCGCGCGGAAGAGCCTCGCGCGGGCGCAGAGCCGCCCGCAGTGAGGCTAGTATATACCTATCCAAACCTATTCTCAACTTTTGGGGTTTACTCAAATCCTACCTATTGGATAATAGGTAATGTGTACCCATTGGATAATGGGTACCCGTAACATGCATTTTACATTTATTTTGTTCTTTCAATTTTTTTTTTACTCTTCATTTTGTTGACTTCTAATTTTTTTTATCCCTTATAATTTCTTTTGTTTTTCATTTTCCTTTTTACTTTTCTTTTTTTTTTTTGTTTATGGATGTATGAATAAAAGAAACTTGTTTGAAAATTTGTGCCCACTAATATAGATTGTGAATATATGAATGAAGGAATCTTAAAATATTTTAGCTGAAAATATGATTATTTGAGTCCATAGTATCTATATATTATAAATTCTTTATTATGCTTAACCATTCGTATCGATCCATCAAACATTTAGTAACGGTTTAGTTTGGAACAATTTTATTTTTATTTTTAAAAAAATTAAACTGTATCGAACTGTTAAATTTTTTTGGAGTTTAGATATTACTAATAAAAAAAATTTAAGTATAGATATTACTAATAATATCCTCATCGAGGTGCATTGTACCCACCTCTACCCACATCATCAAATTTGCTGACATTCGAATAAAAAGAAGGAAATAAGACAACTAGAGATACTCGACATTATTTGGCTAATTTTGAGTATTAAATAAGAAGCATACAATTTATAAGGCAAATTGAAACTTTTTTACTAGTTCCAAGGCGTTCGGACTTCGAAGTACAAAAGTGCAGAGAGAGAGAGAGAGAGAGAGAGAGAGAGAGAGAGAGAGAGAGAGAGAGAGAGTGTGTGTGTGTGTGTGTGTGTGTGTGTGTGTGTGTGTGAGAGTCCGATGGAGAGGTCAATAATGGCAAATGAAGGTCGCGACCTTGCACTCGATTTAGGTCATCTTGCCAATCTTCTAACCCAGGGTCATACGGGAAAGGAGATGTGCGACCTTCAATTTCAATTTCCATTTCAATTTTTTTGGGGGGGTTGTATATGCTATTTTTTTCCTTAACTATGGCCGCCATCTCTCGTGCTTCAGCTCGTTTAATTTTGTTCTTCTCAGTCGTCATCTCAGTTTCAACAGTTGAAATTGATGGATAAAATTGAAGTAATTTCACGAATTGAAGCCAAGCGGCGTTCGAAGGTTGCTTTGTTGAATGGGTAAGGGTACCCGGTGGGTAAACCCTTACCCTACACTAATTAGTGACGGGTAAATTTTGCCTAGTAATTTTTATACCCTTATACTTATTACCCGTGAGTACCCAAACCCATAGGCATTTTTGCCCATCCCTAGTTGACGCCATTACTAATGAGGCCTAATAATTAGGGCAATGGAAGTGACAAAAGGAGAATTCTAACACATTGATACGATTTGACATTTTGGAAGCAAAGTGAAATTTGATATATAATTCGAAAAGTAGAGTGAATAATAAGCCCAAAATACAAACAAAATATGCATGATCATATGAGACACGATTAATTGGCAAATAATATTAATTTTAATAATTTTCTACAAAATAATTAAACATCCCCTTATTAACACGTTGGCGTCATTACTAACGATACCTAACAATTAGAGCAACGGAAGTGACAGAAGGGGAATTCTAACAACATATTGATACGATTAATCAGTAAAGTGAAATTTGATGTTTGATTCGGAGAATAGAGTGAATAATAAGCCCAAAATACAAACAAAATATGCCTGGTCATATGAGATACGGTTAATTGGCGACTAGATAATCAATATCCTGTTTCAACTGCAAGTGTTTGTTCGGGTGGTGATTGATGAACCAAACACATCATGAAGGCGGCAATCCATGTTAGGCTTCATGAGAGCTTTGACTCCACATTTGGCACAACTTATGGTAGAGAACGCCTGCTTACTCTTTCGCTTGTTTGTTTCGCAATAAAAGACAAACGACTTGCAGTTGAGTTCAACGACACCGTTTATGGCTTCATTAGCTAAATCAGAACGACCTGTGGCGTAAGTTCCCCATTTTTTTTATGACCTAAGTAACCAAAAGAAACATCACATCTAATGCGGTGAAGCTCATGGCCACAAAGGAGGCAGTCAGCACAAGTTTTGACCACTCGCGCCATTTTTGGGTGATGCCCACGGTTATTGCAATGGATCGCTCGTCTCCATGTTTTATCTGCCTCCACGTATTCCTGCACAAATTTGTAACCAACAATAAAATCTCCATATTGGTATACATTAAGGATTAAAACAGCATTTGACAACGTTTATCATTTTATCCTCACCATGGTGGGAGCATGTATTCAATTTTCTGTAACTATAGATGTGATCTCCTGACTGGAGATGGGACCTGTCCACCATGTTTGAGAGCAGCCCCATTTCTCTCTCTTTAATCTTTATTCTCTACCTCTCGTTAGCTTACTTTCTACCTCTTTGTAAATAATTTAGAACCCAACTATGATCGAATGGATTAAAATCAAATCTCCATAGTATAGGACCTATAAGCAGTGAGATTGTGGTTCGTAATGAAATAAAGTTTAGACTTGACTTGAGCATCTATTGGGATTTGTGGTTCAAAAAAGAAGGCAAAGAGCTGACTCTGGAATATATCTCATTGCTCAAATTGGCGAGCACTGAAAAAGTGACAATTCAAATTTTATAAACCACAAACAAGGTCAATCTGTTACAAAGAGCCATATGAATAGGAGTCTTGGATTCCAAATGTAAAGTGAATATGAAAACAAAAACGAGAGGGAAGACGAAAAAGCTCACCTTAGTATGACTGCTGAAAGAATTATAGCCCGTGTGCATACTCACAAGCACGTGGCATCACAACGCAACCCAGCCGATTCACTACTACACACAATTCCTCTGTAGAAGGACCACTAAAGCAACTTGTAACATCTGTCTAGCCTTCCTATCCGGAGTGCATCCAGCATGTTCCATTTCCATATACATGTCAGGTACCTGATCAGGAAACCGCTTGCATCTTTAGAGACTTAGAAAACAAAACAAGCTTCCTAGTTCAAATCCATCTTGTTGGCATCAACGTTCTCTTTTGTTAATATTGGGACTATTATGGTTCCTGAGAGAGATAGAGAGTATAGAAATCTTGAAGTTCCTAAAGAATGTGGAGTACCTTATCAAACTTCCTTGCCCGAATAAATGCCTTCATAAGGGTAGTGTAAGTAACCACATCATGGCTAAAACCCTTAAGAGAGACAGCAAAAGCATCACCATTAGAAACTTAGTTGGTAAGAACCATGAAAACAAATTGCTTGTAGATATTCAAGATAACTGACAAAAGTTATCAATATCATTCCCAATTAGAATATTTCATGCAAACATAAAACTCACACTTTCTTTTATATGTTGATAAATTGACAAAGCTTCTAAATGTCTACCAGCAACACTGAATGCATTAATCAACACATTCAACATTATGACATTTGGTTCAATTCCCTCTGCCTCCATGAGCTGAAGTACCTTAACTGTCTGATCGCATAATCCCTGCATTATAAAGAATACAGATACATTGTAATGCCTCTCAAAGGATATAATTATTGATTATAACTATAATGAAATAGAAGTAAAACAAGTCAAAGGGAGCAGAAAACCTGCTGAGCGTAGGCATTTGCTAAGACACAAAACATGCTGGCTGAAGGAACAAGACCTTCTGCCTTTAGGACAGATATACAATCTGCAGCATTCTGAATATTTCCATATTGCCCATAAATGTCAACCAAAACAGCATAAATGGTTCCACTCTTTTTATGCCCTCGTCGCTTTATATTCTCAAAAGTTTTCTGTATCATATCCCACTTCCCTTGCTCCCCCAATTGGCTGATAAATGTGACAAAGATCTTCGGATCAGGATATAAACCCTGTTCCTGCATCTCAGTAAATAACTCAAGTGCCTTACTTATATCCCCAGCCTTACAATGCCACCGTATCAAAGAATTAAACGTCATTATATCAGGCCTTACACCTTGTTTCATTTTCTCAAACACTTTCAAAGCTTCATCCACCTCACCATATTTCCCAAATGTATCAATGACACTGTTGTAAATCTGGTTGTCTAATACCATCCCCATCACCCTTATCTCACCCACAATGTCCATTGCCTTCTTCCACATCCCATTGTCTCTATAAAGACCAATAACCTTACTATACGCAAACGAGCTTAGCCGAAAGCTCTTCCTCTTCATCTCATTAATAATTGACCAAGTATCTTCCAACCTCCCAGCATTGACATAGTAATCAAGAAAAACCTCATATGTATATTGATTCTTCTCGGTACCCAAATCAGCCATTACCCCCAAAACCCTAGTTGCAAGTTCTAAGAGGCCTTTCTTCAAAAACCCTCTGAGCAACGCATTGTAAAGCGTAATTCTTGGCCTAAACCCAAAAGATATAATCTCCTGAAACAACATATCAGCCTCTAAAGTCCTACCAATACCTCCAAGAGTTTCAATCAAGTAAGAATAAGATATTGTATTGGGTCGAACGCCAAGAGCTTCCATTTCAGCAAGAAGAGCCATGGCCTTATCAATATGCCCTAATCTACAACAGTCGCTTATCAAACGGTTATAAGATTCACCGGAAAGTTCCTCTCCGGTGGTTGGATCATATGAATAGTTACTAACTGAGTGATTCTCATCATTTAATGCTATAAATTTAACCTCTTTGCTACCCTTGATGCTCCTTGAGTGAGTGACAGAGCAATGGAACCTGTATGACTCAGAGTATTTAAGACAAATTGGACAGAACAACGAGAGAGGACCGAAGGTCCCTGTAGATGTAAACGAAGGTGACTTACGACCCACACTTGACTGCATCAACATCTCTATGGCGTAGTGGAAACAAATGACGATGACGATAAGTTAATCAACACCTGACCCAATAAGGTGTCGGGTTGAGCAGGCCCACTTCACTGGTCAAACTCAAGACTTGTCTTTTTTTGTTTGGGGGATACGTGTCAAAACTCAAGAATTAGGACAGTGATTTTTAGAATTCATTTTGCTCCTGATTTTGCATTGATTTACTCCATTTGACAGTTTAAAAAATAAAAGAGGCCATGAGGAGAAAGGGGAGTCCAGTACATCGATTTTGTTTTAATTTACTCAATCTAGCATTTTAAAGAAAAATATGTACAAGAGTGTTTAAGGAGAAAATTGGGGTGTCTATCGATTAGTTTTGGGAATTAGCACAAATAACTCCTTACTATAAAATTTAACCAAAAATACTTACTTACCTCTACTCAACCACATCTAGTTTTTTTTTTTTAATTTAGTATTTACATTTTTGCCTCAAATATAAATAGATATTAGAATAGTTGAAGTTCCCAGTTAGCTACCGTCATTGAGAAAACACAAAAGTGGACAAGTCTGAGTTATTGTCTGGAATGGGAATACATCAACGATTTCAAAAAGGGTGGCGAAACGTTCTCAGTTTACGGCTATCTGTAAACCACGAGAGAAGGAGTTATCGAAATCAACAAATGAAGGAATGTGACTTAAGAATCTATGTAAAAACCTGAACTTCTCGCGAATTCAAATTGAAACTTAGGGGGGTGTATTCGATTGACATTTTAATGGGTTTTAATAGATTTTAAATGATTTAAAATTATAATGGATTTTATATAATTTCACCTTATTTTATATGATTTCACTCAAATCATTTCAAATTTTAATAGATTTTGTAATAAATTTATATAGGTTTTGAAGTGTTTCTATGGATTTTATAAATATAAATCATGTCCAACAGGACCAGATGTGCACATTCCCCATTTTTCCTCTCCCCATTACCATTCGGTGATGACAGTCACATACTACAAAGTATCAGACATGACTTCTTTCAATAGACAAAATTTCGTACCAAAACAATGAAACAAGACCGTAGTCACACTCTTCCAAACGAAATTAGCTTAATAAAACATTTTATCATCGTAATTATCATAAAAAAAAAGAACAAAAACAAAAACCAAAATACATTAAAGTAACCAGTTAAAGTTATAAAAAATTAGGAAAGTAACTGAAAATAGAATGTTCAATCCAATAAACCAAGGGAAAAGGGAGGAAAGAACATAAAGAGGGGTAAGAATGAAGCTTGTTATAAGTCAAACTTGGATTGTTAGTTAGCTCTTTATGGTTTTGTATTTGCAGATGGGGATTTGGTCTTATTCCATGTAACATCTGTTATTAATATATCTTGTTATGTTGTCTTCTCTTTTGAATAATTGTTTTCATAAAAAAAATGACAGTGTTGGTGGTGCTGGTTCTATTACTGAGAGTGGTGGTGGTGCCGCTTTAGTTAGGATGAGGAAGGGGGACAACGTAAAAATGTTTTGAGAAGGAAGATTTTTTTTTTCAAATCCAATGAAATATTAGGTGAGGTGTGATGATTTTGATGGTGGAGTAATATGTGTATTTTTCATTAGCAAATCTATCAAAATCCACCAATTTAAAAAATCATATGAAATCATCCAACTTTTGAATACACCTCTATTTGTAAATTGTATTTTACAATTTTAATTAAATACACCTAGATTTTAAAGAATTTTAAAACAATCTATTAAAAGATAGATTGAATACACCTTGATTTGTATAAAATCTATTAAAATCTTAATTGAATACGTCTGAATTTAAAAACCCTATAAAATCATTTAAAAACCAAAATTGAATACACCCCTTAATAATATTGGTGAATTAAAGAACATGGGAATACTTTAGAATTTAACAGTGTCAACAATCTTCTCTCTGTCTTGCTCAAAAACCTAGTCGACGCCTCCTCCTGGGGGTCGATGGCAACCACCCTCCCCCCTCTCATTTTTTCCTTTTTTTCTATCTCTTCCCTAATCCCCTCTCATCTTCTCCTCTTTTGCCCCTTCTTCTTTTCTCTCCCTTCTTCTTTTCTGCTTGCCCTCTCTCTGTCCTGAATTCAGTACTGTAGCGAGTCCATGTTGGTTAGGATGTGTTGTAGCAGTCGGTGCCTACCATTGCGGTGGCCCATCTACACGCTTGAAACATTTCTCATTTTGTGAACACCTAAAGGTTTGATTTAAGTGAGAGATCTAGATCTCACTCATGTTCTGATGGTGCGAAGAAGGTTTGCTGCGACGATGGTGCTTACATGTGTGGTGTGCTGCCTCAACGAAGGTGATGCATTTGCAACATCGGTGATGGTTCGATGGGGTTGCTGGGGCTGCGGCAGTGCAACGAAGGCGGCACTATTGCGGGTGTATCGATGATTGGATAATGTTTGTTGTGACGTATAATGCTTCCTGCTTTGACCGCTTCTGTTCTATTATGTGGCTACGATGATGGTTGTGCTAATGGTCACAGCGACGGCTGCAACGGTGGCTATTACGGCGGCCTAAACGATGGCTCTGTTGTGGTGAACGATGATCATACTGCATTTGGGTGTGTGTGGCTTCCTTTTTGGAGATTGGTTCATATATTTGTTCTTGTTTGGTGGATAATAAAGTAAAAGCGGAGGATTTTGAGGGTTGATGGAATCCTCCATAACATACCTTATATCATTTGCGAGCATATGAAGAAATCCTCCATAACATACCTCATGTCATCCCAAGAGTATGATGGAATCCTCTATAACATATCTCATAGAATCCCAAGAGTATGATGAAATCTTTTATAACATATCTCACGAGAGTAAGATGGAATGCTCCATAACATACCTCATATCCTTTCCGCCAGGGCTTGCCTAAGCCAAAATCCTGGGCGGAAGTCCTAAAACCAATAATTTACTTGGGTCTAAGCTCTAACTATATAACCTCATGCAACAATCCATAATCCACAAACCGGTTTCCCTAAAACCACCATTTCGGTCTAAGCCCAAGTCCTTACCCTAATCATTTCCCAAAACTGTTATTGAGATCCATACTCCGTAATAAATCATAAAACGAGTAACCATAGTTCACGGGTCTCATAACTAATAATTAAAAATACAGACGGATCACCTTTAAGTTCCAAAATTGCATAAATAATAATAGAACAAGTCGAACGTACATATATGGATGCATTATAATTTTAAAGCCAAAATCCACTCACCAAAAGCCCAAGAAAGCCTAACTCCAAGCTTTATGGTTCTTTGTAGTTTCTAGAGCAGTGTAGCTCGTCAAAAATGACAACCAAGGTTATGAACCAATATTCCTAAACCTTAACTTCAGCCCCTCTAACCTATGAGAACACACACTTGTTCTAACTTGTACAAAGTAACTTTGGACGTCTAAATGACCCCTAAATGAACTCTAATTGACTTGAAATTTGTACTAGAAGGCCTGGAATGTTGAAAACATTGAAACGTGAGCCGACAGAGCGTAGGGGACAGTCCCACGCGCCTTCACGTGCCTCTGGTTCACCTTGGGGGTGCAACTGCATCGTTCAGTAACCTCCTCCCTCCCCCCCCCCCCCCCCTCCCGCTGCCGCCGCCTGCTTAGATAGAAACCTTCAAACCACCCAATCTTCATAGCTTCCTAATTCACTCATTCTCAACCAAATTCAATGTTCTAATAATGAAATTCTATCTACTCGAGCCAAGGAATCCAAAATATGAAGTCCAATTTGAGATCCCTTTCCTGTTGTGCTCGAAAATTGGCCGGAAAGGTACATTGTACCAACACTATCTAACAAGATTCATCCCTAGAATACTCGAAAATCACACTCGAGCCCTATTCCCGTCTGACAAGTAATGACAGGACCCGCCCCGATCCTCTCTGGGACCATATGGGGACGTGCCCTGCTCCCGTCTGACACCCAATAATTCATACCAATTTTAACCTCAAAACATCAAATGCATAAATAACCAAATTAAAGTTATACATCAAATCCGAATTAAACAGATGTCAGACAAGGGATGAAATCCAAAATTACAAGATGCGAGCACGACTCTAAAGTAAACCTGCGGGTACACCACCCAATAGGGGTTCAGGTACGCAGAAGTAGATCTATGCCTCAGCCTCAGGTTCCTCCTCTACCTCAGTATCACGACCTGGAGGGGTTACCAAAAACATTAAGGGTGAGTGGACCGAAACTTAAGTTTATAAAACCATTTGATAAGTAAAACATATAATTTACCCCTCCGTTTTCCAAACATGCATGCAACCGTATTTAAAATCATAAGTCATATAATATGAACCATAAGGCATGTAATAAAACCATAACCATAATTTTAGCCACTGCACTATACACTCCAATCCGACATCCCTGATGTCTGACGTCCCTGACGTCCAATAAGGTCACAATCACAAGGCTACGCGTGCCACTCGGGTCTCAATTTGGAGTTCAATCCCCGAACCCTGTTCGGTTACAGCATCCCCGATGCTTAGCGTCATAGACGCTGGACGTTCTAGACGTCCGTGACCACTCCGGGGTACCTCATTCGGAGGAGACAGTATAGTATGGATGGATCTATACAGTGCAGTACCAAATACATTTTATTGATATCCACATGCAAACATATATGTATACATAGGTAAAATCTGAACCGATCGTTACGTTTCATCAAACGGGTCTCATGCCCACATACCGTGAAACGTGCCATAACCGAAATTTTAATATCATCAAAATCATTTATAGATTCCAGCATGTGAACATATAAGTAAATCAGAAAACATTTAAGCATGCAAGGGTTTAATGAAAACGGGCCCACTCACTGTACGATTCCGCTGCGAATCTGCGCGTACGGACCTGTACCGAGATTATCGTACAATTCCTGTCAGTTCAATTCACACGTAAGGGTCACTACAAGTCCTTAATATTTATTCAAAAGAAAGTTCGAAATAGAAGCCGGTTCGGGGAAACCGTCAACACGTTTCCCGAGGCAACCGGCCCTAAACTGACCCTTCAAACTATCTCAGATCAACATGGTTATTTCACCAAAAATGTTCAGAATGGTGAGAGGAATAAAAGTCATGTTGATCGTGATCGGAGATAAGCCCCAACGCGCCCTCACGCGCCGCCCAAAGTGGCTGCGCGTGAAAGTCACGCGCCTGACACTGTAGTTACAGTGTCAGCACCTTCACCCGTTTGTCTGTAATTCGGGCCTGCCACCCGCGGCTTGACCCGGTTGATTACCCATCAATTCCTACTCGATTTCAATCCAATTTGATCCTAACATGTTATTTAATCATCTAATTTAAGTTCTGAGTTATTAATTATCCAAATTCAATCCTTAAATGGCCCTTCGACCCGTGATCAACCAAACGGGTCAATCACCAGAACTCACTGGTTTCAAACCCATTGTCCAATTAACTTCACAGGAAGTATAATAGGATCAAAAAGAACCAAAATGAACAATCAATTGCGTCTGAAAGTACCTGAAGGTCGTCGTCCCAAGCTCTGCGATTTCCATGAAAACAGCAGTCACCGTCCCAGCTCACCCGTGGCTGATTGCCTTCGATTTTGATATGTTTGTGTTCTAAACACTCCCAGAAAGCTTAATCCGCGATTATATTGGTCCAACACACCGTAGAAATTAAACTCTGATTTTTCCCTCCAATTTTCCAGAAATGGTTTCTCTCTGGTTCCACTCTTATTTTCAGTCCTTTCAATACCAGAGTGAAGCTCACACACTATATAATCAGTTTAAAAAAATTCAAGCCGTCCTAGAGGCTCGTGGGTGCCCAATTTGTCCACTGAAATTTGTCCCCCGAAAGCTTCGAATTTCGATTAATCAATTTGATCGTGTAGCTGGAAGAATCAGACCACATTTGATGCTTCAAAACGGTTTAAACAATCAATACTTTCCAACCCACACTCACCAGTAAACAAATCGCACTCAGAGCCACCGCACATGGTGGTGCCGCACATGTCCCCCGCGGTTTGCTACAGTAACCAGGGCAAAAAGACCAAAATGCCCCAGGTTCAAATAATTACCAAACTGCCCTTCACTTTCTAGACCCGTAACTCAGCCATACGAAGTCCAATTTCGGCGTGCCGCCTGTCTACGGACTCAGGTCGTCGAGACCTACCTATCAGTCCTTGAGTCGCGTGAAAATTAATTGTTAAACGAAAAGTCAACATTTTTGCCCCAACCGTCACAATTACGGTAATGCCCCTGAACTTCCGATAGTCATAACTTTTTCCCTGATCGTCCGAAATGGACGTGCCACCTGTCTATGAACTCGTGACGTCCCGAACTACGTCACGGTCATAGGTCAAAGTCCATTTAATTCATAAATCAAAAAGTCAACAATTGGTCATACCATTCACAAGGGTAAAACGTCGATTGATACATTAAATTACAATATTAAAGTCCTCGAATGTCCGGGGTGTTACAACCTTCCTCCCTTAAGAAATTTCGTCCCGAAATTTCAAAGAAACAAATGAGGAAATTGTTCTCACATCTGAGCCTCAGGCTCCCATGTGGCTTCTTCCACATTCTGGTTTCTCCAGAGAATCTTCACGAGAGGGATCGTCTTCCGACGTAGTACCTTGTCCTTCCGATCCAAGATCTGTACTGGTTGTTCTTCGAAGCTCAAATCCTCCCGTAGTTCGACAGGTTGTTCCCCAAGTACATGAGAAGCATCATGTACGTACTTCCGTAGCATCGATATGTGGAAAACATCGTGAACTCTAGATAGTTCTGGAGGTAGTGCCAATCGGTAAGCAACTCTGCCAATCCTCTCCACGACCTCGTAAGGTCCGATAAAAAGCGGACTCAGTTTCCCCCGTCGGCCAAAACGGATAATCCCCTTCCACGGAGATAACTTCAGGAAGACGAAATCTCCCACTTCAAATTCCAAGTCTCGAATCCGTCGATCATCATAACTCTTCTGGCGATTCTGGGCCACCTTCAATCTCTCCTTGATAACACGAACAGTTTCCATGGTTAAGTCCATCAATTCTGGCCCTACAGCCGCTCGCTCTCCTATCTCCGTCTAGCAGATAGGTGTCCTGCACTGTCGACCATACAGTGCCTCATAAGGTGCCATCCCGATGCTTGCCTGATAGCTGTTGTTGTAAGCGAATTCCATTAATGGCAAATGAGTATCCCAAGAGTCCTGAAACTGTAGCACACAAGACCTCATCATGTCCTCCAGGGTCTGAATGGTCCGTTCAGACTGTCCATCGGTCTGTGGATGGAAAGCAGTACTGAAACGTAGGGTTGTCCCCAAAGTTGCTTGCAAAATTCGCCAGAACCTGGAAGTGAAACGCGGATCACGATCGAACACAATCGATTCCAGCGTACCATGCAATCGTACGATTTCCTTCACAAACAACTGAGCCAGTCGGTTAGGTTTATAAGTTTCCTGAACTGGCAGGAAATGGGCTGACTTGGTTAACCGATCCACGATCACCCACACTCCGTCCACTCCACTCTGAGTCCTTGGTAACTTAAAGACGAAGTCCATGGTGATGTGATCCCACTTCCACTCGGGAATCGGAAGTGGCTGCATAGCCCCATAAGGTCTATGCCGTTCCGCCTTAACCTGCTGACAGGTTAGGCACTTGCTCACGAACTCAGCAATATCCTTCTTCATTCCTGGCCACCAATAATTGTTTCGGAGGGTACGGTACATATTTGTACCTCCCGGATGCATAGCATAAGCCGAACTATGGGCCTCCTCAAGAATCTCGGTCCGTATCTCTGCCACTGCAGGTACACACAAACGGCCCAACTTCACAAGTGCTCCATCGTCACGGATGGTAAAATCCTGTCTCTCATCCGCATCGACCTCAATTCTGTAAATACAGAGTATCGGATCCTGAAGTTGTGCTTCGATGATCCGATCAATCAGTACCGGTCGTACATGGAAGCTGGCCAACAAAGCTCCATGCTCATCCGCACCCAAGATAACTCCCGCCTTCTGGAGTTCCACCAGTAAGGGAAGATACACCATCCCCAGGTGTGCAACTGATCCCGCTGATTTTCTACTGAGTGCATCCGCCACCACATTGGCCTTACCCGGATGGTACTCAATCGTACAGTCATAGTCCTTCAGCAGCTCCAACCATCTCCGTTGTCTCATGTTAAGCTCCTTCTGAGTGAATAAGTACTTAAGACTCTGGTGGTCGGTATATATCCGACACGTTGCGCCGAACAGATAATGTCTCCAGATTTTCAGAGCATGAACCACCGCCGCCAACTCTAAATCATGGGTAGGGTAGTTCAACTCATGAGTCTTCAGCTGCTGGGATGCATAGGCGATAACCTTGCCAGTTTGCATCAACACGCAGCCCAGACCTTGCAGCGATGCATCACTGAAGACCACAAACTCTCCACTGTCATCCGGCAATGCCAGGACAGGTGCAGTGGCCAATCGATCTTTCAACTCTTGAAAACTCCGATCGCACTGCTCGTCCCAGATAAACTTCACTCCTTTCCGAGTCAAACGAGTCAATGGTGCAACAATTTTGGAGAAACCCTCCACGAATCTCCGGTAGTAACCTGCTAATCCGACGAAACTCCGCACCTCGGTCACTGTTGTCGGTCTAGCTTAGTTGGTCACCGCTTCTGTTTTCTGGGGGTCCACGCTAATCCCATCCGTAGATATCACGTGTCCCAGAAAACCAATACTGCTCAGCCAAAACTGACACTTGCTCAGCTTGGCATACAACTGTTCTTGTCTCAGCTTCTCCAAGACTAACCGTAGATGTTCCTCATGTGCACGGGCACTCCTTGAGTACACCAAAATATCATCGATGAACACAATCACGAACTTATCCAGATAGGGTCGCAAGACCCGGTTCATCAGATCCATGAATGCTGCTGGAGCATTCGTCAAACCAAATGGCATAACAAGGAACTCGTAGTGTCCGTAACGGGTTCGAAAAGCAGTTTTCGGAATATCCTCCTCTGAAATCCTCAGTTGGTGATACCCAGACCGCAAATCAATTTTCGAGAAGCACTGAGCTCCCCGCAACTGGTCAAAAAGGTCATCGATCCTGGGTAGAGGATACTGGTTCCTCAGTGTCACCCTGTTGAGTTGCCGATAGTCAATACACAAACGAAGACTTCCCTCCTTCTTCTTTACGAACAACACCGGTGCTCCCCACGGTGAAGTACTCGGTCGGACATATCCCAAATCCACCAACTCTTGCAATTGAGTCTTGATTTCTCGTAACTCGGCCAGCGCCATCCGGTATGGTGCATGGGATATAGGTCGGGTACCAGGGAGTAGTTCAATTGTAAACTCGATCTCCCGTGAGGGTGGCAATCCAGGTAAGTCTTCTGGGAATACATCCGGAAACTCGCATACCACCGGTATCTCGTCGATACCCGGAGTATCAACCTGTTCCGACACGACATGCGCCAGATAAGCCTGGCATCCCTTCCGTAGAAGTTTGGTAGAAGTAAGTGACGAAATCACTTCAGGAGGCGAACCGTCACGTTCCCCCTGAAAGATAACTTTCGGCAAACCCGGGCTCCGCAGAATCACTTGCTTGCTACAGCAGTCGATGAGCGATCCGTGCTCCGATAGCCAATCCATCCCTAGGATTATATCGAAGTCGTGGATATCCAGAATAACTAAGTCTGCTGGTAAATCCACATCCTCAATTCTTACCGGGCACCTCCGAATCACCTGATTCACAAGGTACACGATGCCCATCGGGGTGCCAACACCCATTTTGCAATCTAAAGCTGATACACAATCAAGCATACCAGCACAACTCTTCGAAATAAAAGAATGTGTAGCCCCCGCATCCATCAATACACGTACAAGAAGGTTTAAGATATGTTGTGTACCTGTAACCACGCATGGGGCAGTCCTCGCCTGTTGCGGGGTCATTGCAAATACTTGGGCCCTCGGCCCTCCGTTCCGTCCGTGCCCACGCGCGCCACGCCCAGCACCACGGTCACCTCCCTGACCGCGACCTCCATTAGTGTGGGAAGCCGTGCTCTGCACCACACTAGAGCCCCCAGCGTCGTTGTTCTTGGACAACTGCGGGCAATCACAGGCATAGTGGCCCTCCTCTCCGCAAGCAAAACAAGTTACTGGCCTTGGCCTGTCCGAATGCCCACCAGAAGCACCGCTCCAAGATGAGCGCTTCCCAGAGTTGTATCCAGATCCTCTGCCCTGAGAGCCTCCGCGTCGACCCGACCAGCCACGACCCTTGAAGGATGAGGGTGCTCCCCTGTAGCCCCCTCCCTTGTTGTTCTTCTGGCCTGATGGCCCACGATGTGGGCGATCCTGACGTCGACCCTCGCCCGAAGGCTGTCGTGTCTGGTGTACCGCCAGACTGGCCTCGACACGCACCGCAGCGTCGACCAAATCTCTCAGTGAAGCATGAGTAGCAGCAGTCACACTTGCCCGGATCTCCCCTCGGAGTCCAAGCTCGAACCTTTGGCATTTGTCCTCCTCCGTGCTCACGAATGATGCAGCGAACCGGGAAAGTTTCCCGAAAGTTTGCTCGTAGTCCGCAACGGACATATCCCCCTGCTCCAGCCGCAGGAACTCAGCCTCCCGTGCCGCGCGAAAGGATCGCGGGTAGTACTGGTCCAGAAATCTGGAACGGAAAGCTTCCCAAGTAGTGGTATGGACAGACCATCCCGACATTTCGAGTCTGTGCCACTACTGGTAGGCTCCTCCTTCCAGCAAGAAGGCCGCCAAAGTTACCCATTCGCCTGGAGGGCAGTGCATCACCGAGAAGATCCTCTCCCACTTGGTGATCCAATCATGAGCATCCTCGGGGTTTGATCCCCCGCAGAAAGGAGTGGCTCCCAACCGTTGAGCCCTTTCAATGCTCGCACATTCCATCTCCCTTTCCAGATCCTCGTCAGTTCGTGTATGAGGAATTCTCCTAGGAGGCATAACCAACTGTCAAGAGGCATAGATCAGATAACGATGTTCTTAAAAGTCGAAAAGTAACTAGTACTAATCGCTAGTCTAGCATGCTGACCATAACCTAGTACTGACCACAACCTAGTGCTCTGATACCAAGCTGACAGGACCCGCCCCGATCCTCTCTGGGACCATATGGGGACGTGCCCTGCTCCCGGTTGACACCCAATAATTCATACCAATTTTAACCTCAAAACATCAAATGCATAAATAACCAAATTAAAGTTATACATCAAATCCGAATTAAACAGATGTCAGACAAGGGATGAAATCCAAAATTACAAGATGCGAGCACGACTCTAAAGTAAACCTGCGGATACACCACCCAACAAGGGTTCAGGTACGCAGAAGTAGATCTATGCCTCAGCCTCAGGTTCCTCCTCTACCTCAGTATCACGACCTGGAGGGGTTACCAAAAACATTAAGGGTGAGTGGACCGAAACTTAAGTTTATAAAACCATTTGATAAGTAAAACATATAATTTACCCCTCCGTTTTCCAAACATGCATGCAACCGTATTTAAAATCATAAGTCATATAATATGAACCATAAGGCATGTAATAAAACCATAACCATAATTTTAGCCACTGCACTATACACTCCAATCCGACATCCCTGATGTCTGACGTCCCTGACGTCCAATAAGGTCACAATCACAAGGCTACGCGTGCCACTCGGGTCTCAATTCGGAGTTCAATCCCCGAACCCTGTTCGGTTACAGCATCCCCGATGCTTAGCGTCATAGACGCTGGACGTTCTAGACGTCCGTGACCACTCCGGGGTACCTCATCCGGAGGAGATAGTATAGTATGGATGGATCTATACAGTGCAGTACCAAATACATTTTATTGATATCCACATGCAAACATATATGTATACATAGGTAAAATCTGAACCGATCGTTACGTTTCATCAAACGGGTCTCATGCCCAAATACCGTGAAACGTGCCATAACCGAAATTTCAATATCATCAAAACCATTTATAGATTCCAGCATGTGAACATATAAGTAAATCAGAAAACATTTAAGCATGCAAGGGTTTAATGAAAACGGGCCCACTCATTGTACGATTCCGCTGCGAATCTGCGCGTACGGACCTGTACCGAGATTATCGTACAATTCCTGTCAGTTCAATTCACACGTAAGGGTCACTACAAGTCCTTAATATTTATTCAAAACAAATTTCGAAACAGAAGCCGGTTTGGGGAAATCGTCAACACATTTCCCGAGGCAACCGGCCCTAAACTGACCCTTCAAACTATCTCAGATCAACATGGTTATTTCACCAAAAATGTTCAGAATGATGAGAGGAATAAAAGTCATGTTGATCGTGATCGGAGATAAGCCCCAACGCGCCCTCACGCGCCGCCCAAAGTGGCTGCGCGTGAAAGTCACGCGCCTGACACTGTAGCTACAGTGTCAGCACCTTCACCCGTTTGTCTGTAATTCGGGCCTGCCACCCGCGGCTTGACCCGGTTGATTACCCATCAATTCCTACTCGATTTCAATCCAATTTGATCCTAACATGTTATTTAATCATCTAATTTAAGTTCTGAGTTATTAATTATCCAAATTCAATCCTTAAATGGCCCTTCGACCCGTGATCAACCAAACGGGTCAATCACCAGAACTCACTGGTTTCAAACCCATTGTCCAATTAACTTCACAGGAAGTATAATAGGATCAAAACGAACCAAAATGAACAATCAATTGCGTCTGAAAGTACCTGAAGGTCGTCGTCCCAAGCTCTGCGACTTCCCTGAAAACAGCAGTCACCGTCCCAGCTCACTCGTGGCTGATTGCCTTCGATTTTGATATGGTTGTGTTCTAAACACTCCTAGAAAGCTTAATCCGCGATTAGATTGGTCCAACACACCGTAGAAATTAAACTCTGATTATGGTTTCTCTCTGGTTCCACTCTTATTTTCAGTCCTTTCAATACCAGAGTGAAGCTCACACACTATATAATCAGTTTTAAAAAAATTCAAGCCGTCCCAGAGGCTAGTGGGTGCCCAATTTGTCCACTGAAATTTGTCCCCCGAAAGCTTCGAATTTCGATTAATCAATTTGATCGTGTAGCTGGAAGAATAAGACCACGTTTGATGCTTCAAAAAGGTTTAAACAATCAATACTTTCCAACCCACACTCACTAGTAAACAAATCACACTCAGAGCCACCGCACATGGTGGTGCCGCCCATGTCCCCCGCGGTTTGCTACAGTAACCAGGGAAAAAAGACCAAAATGCCCCTGGTTCAAATAATTACCAAACTGCCCTTCACTTTCTAGACCCGTAACTCAGCCATACGAAGTCCTATTTCGGCGTGCCGCCTGTCTACCGACTCAGGTCGTCGAGACCTACCTATCGGTCCTTGAGTCGCGTGAAAATTAATTGTTAAACGAAAAGTCAACATTTTCGCCCCAACCGTCACAATTACGGCAATGCCCCTGAACTTCCGATAGTCATAACTTTTTCCCTGATCGTCCGAAATGGACGTGCCACCTGTCTATGAACTCGTGACGTCCCGAACTACGTCACGGTCATAGGTCAAAGTCCATTTAATTCATAAATCAAAAAGTCAACAATTGGTCATACCATTCACAAGGGTAAAACGTCAATTGATACATTAAATTACAATATTAAAGTCCTCGAATGTCCGGGGTGTTACAAGTAACTTAAATACCAAACTTACCCTCCAATCTTGTTAGACAAGGGATACATGTACTCATTTTTAGTTAGTGCCTCTGCCTCTCGAACAGCCTCGAATCATGTGCAACGACCTTGGAGGGTTATCAAAACCGAGAAAACGCGTGAGTGGACGAAAATAAATTTTGGAAAACATATTTTGAAAACATACGCAATTTACCCTCTCTTTTATGAAAAGTACGCATGCATATAAAAAGCATCTAAACTTCAATCAAAACAGAACATCGTTAATGACCACGAAATACGTGAAAAGAATCACCAAGTCAAAAATAGCATTAAACCGTCAAAAACATCAATAAACCAACACAATATGTCTCAAAATCATCACATAGTAATAACATACAGCCAATCACACTAAGCCAACCCATCCTCAATGCTTGAAAATCAAATCATCATATCATCTCTGCACTACCCGTAGGCCATTCCACTCGGGAAAATAGTGCCTAGCGCTGGATGTCCAAGTGTGGACCGACTCGAGAAGGCAGAGCCTAGCTCTGGATGACTAAGTCAAAGCCCAAATAACCATCTCAAGAAAGCAGAGTCTTGCTCTGGACGTCTGAGACTAAACAACCACTCGGGAAAACATAGCCCGGCTTTAGACGTGTGAGCATTAATCATACCGAATCCCGGTGACGGTTGTCAATATCACATAATCATATCACATCCAATATATCCAGAATCACATCATATATATCGAGAAAACACACATTTATAACTCATATTCATTTCATAATTCAAATCCAAACCTTAAAATCCTAGCCAAAGCCCAAACCACAAGTTATGCCAAAAACTTCATAAAATGTGTGTGTTAAATAATTCTGTAAAATCCACAGCACAACGCATATCACATCACCAAAGACAAGACAACATATTCTTATAATTCATATCGATTCTAAAATCAAATCCAAAATCCAGTATAAAGTCAGAATACGAAATATGCAAATTTCTCATAAAAAGTGCACTAAAACCATTCTGGTAGAATCACCAAAAAAATCATAGAAAATCATTATCGAATCATCGTCAAACAAATCACATAATAAATCATGTAAAACAAGAAAATATGCATGCATAAGAGTTTAAAGAAAAGTAAGTCCACTCACACTCGATTTTCGTAGTCTAATACCGACTTGCACGCATTTACGTAATTTATGAAACCTTCTCCACATGTCATAATTCACTTTTAGGGCCACTAATCATCTCAGATAGCTCACATGTTAATCCCTCAATTTTTCGAGATTTTAAAAGGATTTAAAATAACAACTGAACCTTCGGATAGTTAAAACTGCCCCGAGACGATATCCGATCTTCTCGAAAATTATACCCTTAGACTCATAGGATCAAGAACTTAAAGTTTCATGTTGGCCAGATTTCCAGACAGCGTGACACACGCCCCCACATGCCAATTACAGGGGCTACTAAGCCCCACATTATTCACTCGCCTTCTTCACCCATTTCTCTACACTAGCTCAGGAAAGGATCTATGTATTCAAACTCAAAGAAATTTACCTCACAACTGGCTTTGATTTCTTGATCTTTCAATCCAAGTTCCAGCACCCTTCCTGCCACTCCTCACACCCAAACCTTCTTCGTTTTTGTTCCAAATTAACCTTAAGGACTTATCCAATGTCCTAGTATCTTCAGTTTGGCGCCAGAAGGCCTTGAAATTAAATCATGACCCATAGCCAAAAACTTGGCTTCACGGGCTCTCGGCCTATTCTCGGGTCTAGACACCTCCTCCCTTCTTTCTCAGTTTTCCTCCCCATCTTTCTCATTCCTTTTCTTTCCCTGGTTCTCTCCCTTATCTCTCTATCTTTCTGGTTCTTCCACCCTCACGTTTTTTGCTTATTCATGGTTGTTTTTCCTTTTTCGGTCACTCCACACCGAACACACGCAACACCACCCATCATACATAGATATATATAGGAGCAAGTCGGTGGAGAATTAGGGAAGAAAGGACCATAATTTTCTAGACACTTGTCCCTTCACAAAATATCCTATGGTGAAATTTCAAAAATACCCTTGGAACAAAATTACCATATTTCCCTTAGCTAGTTTTGACCCTATCGAATTCTTCTAATGTCCGATTTTGACATGCTGTCTGTCTACGGACTCAGGAGTCCGGGACCTTCGTAATGGTCCTTATAGAACGTCCAACCAATACCCGAGTAAAAAATTCAATGTTTGACCCTCTTAGGGCAAAATCGTCAATTCCATTAAATTTTCCAAATATTATTTTCCTCGAATGTTCGGATCACCTCGATGGTCAGTATGATTGAGCTGGGAATGAGGTGAGGAAGATGATGGTATGATTTTTTAGTTGTGGTTTGGCCTAAAACGAAAACTCACAAGGTGGGGGTATGTGTCGTTCTTCGACCGAGAAAGATCGAGAGAGAAGATAAGTTGAAATAAAAATATGGAAGTTTTGGTTTTTAAAATAGGATTATTACTCCAATTGCTCACTAAACTAGACATCGAGTCTCAATTTGTTCTCTGAATGCAAAATTATAACAATGTGCAACCAAAACCACTTTTCTGTCAGCTCTGTTACACCAAATACTTCATACCATTACAACACTATGTTTAGCAGGCTTTCATTGTATTAAAGGATTAGATGTTTTAATTATTTTGTAGAAAAATAGTAAAATTAAATATTAAAAGTTTGGGGTGTGGTGGGGGGGGGGGGGGGGGGGGGGGAATTGTCATGGATACAAATTGGTGTAAATTTTTCCCCATTCACTTTGAATTCTACTGTTTTAAAGCCGATGTTCTATAATTTATTTTTGGTGGGTTGAATTGGAGAAAGCATAAAACTTTATATTCTGAGTGATCTCCTTTTACCTTTATACAATTTTATCAGGTCGCCTCTTTGCAGGAATCTTGAAGTAAAGTTTTGGTTTTCACTTTCTTTAGATTCATCTGTTTGTTACTGCAAGTAGCTGAAAATAATTTAGTAGCATTTGATGCAATGAAGTTTTTTGTGTGTGTGTGTGTTGTGTTTTTATTTGTATGACTGAGTGAACCAAGAATTTTTGTTTTTTTTTCAACTTTTCTAACTTATTTTCGGATTAATCTTTTTTTTCCCCATGGAAGAACATATGTTTTGTTTTTTATTTGGATTTGCATATGCTCCTAGACTATAAGCATATCAATGTTTCTATTGTAATTACCTATACTTAGCTCTGGTAGCTTTTAAAATTGCTGAAATTCTATACTTGAAAATTTCTTGAATGTTTTGAAGCTGCATACTTGGTTATGAGATTTTTTTATAGTCTTTAAATTTAGTTAAAACCCTTATAAAGTACAAAAATTGACAAACCTTATCATTTAGTTTTCTGCGATTTAGGTTCTTTGTTGATTTCAGCTGTTTGGCTTAACTTTACATTCAAAAAGGAAGAACATTGGTTTTTACTGAATTGATTATTTGTTAGTTCTAGCGAAAGAGAAGATTGCACATGAGTATCGATCTCGGCTTATTCTTTAGTTGCTACTGCTCATGGATTTAATCTTTGCTTCGATTCCCTTATTTGTGTTAGAAAGCAGTTAGTGGTACACTGGGATTTTTTATTGTTAGTTGCTTTGTTGGCATGAATCATTAACTTTCAGTATTATTCATGCTTTTGGGTAAAAATGTGATAGCGATTATGTATATCATGTTGCAGCTAGGAAAGTGATTATGCATATCATGTTGCAGCTAGGAAAGTTTCTAGAATATCATACATGAATAATTCTGAAATCAGTAGGTTGTCTTTGAATGTTGGTCTATCTGTCAAATATCATATTTTTTAACGCGGTGGTAGCTCAATATCTTCATGTGGTGAACAATTTTGTATTGATCATTTTATATGCAAATTTGTTCGCATTTAGTTTTTTATTTAACTCATAGCGGATTATATATTTAGATTTGTTTGTTCTTGCTTTGATGTATTAGTCGAACCCTGACATTTTTTTGCCTCTATTTTTTTTATCTCTTTATTTTTCTCGGTCCATTTCATGAGTTGTTGCTAAAAAAACTGTTTTAAATTTTTTTTTTTTTGGGTTTTTCAGATCTCAGATTCTTCCTCCACCATTAGATTCCACTTCCAGCTCATCCCTTTTCTTTGACGACACTACTAGGTTTAGATCTTTCCTCAACTTTTTTTTTTCCAGGTCATGTTTATTATTTTTTGGGGGTACAATTTTTATATTAAAATATCAGTTTTTGGTATGAATTCCAGTTGTTATTGTGATTATACTTGCATATGTATTTAATCGATCCGTATTTATTCTTGAGTTCCTACTGCTCATGGATTTTATCTTTGCTTTGATTCTCTTATTTGTGTTAGAAAGCAGTTAGTGGTAAATCGAGATTTTGGTTTGCTAGTTGCTTTGTTCGCATGAATCATTAGCTATCTTTGTCTTTATATTGGATGTTATTCTGATTGTCCATATGGATAGGAGACCAACAGATGTTCAATTAACTGATATAACAAATAATGAACCAAATGTGAACTCATCGTATTGCCCAGATGTTTATAATCATTATTAATTTTTTGATAACGATCAAGAATATCATGTTCCAGCTAGAAAAGTTTGTAGAATTTCATACATGAATAATTCTCAAATCAGTAGGCTATCTCTGAATGTTGTTCTTGTTGGGATGAGAGGAATGAGTGAGATGTCCCACATCGGAAAAGAGGAAATAGGATTGGGCAACTCCTCCTATCACCAATTGGTTTTAGGGCTGAAATCCTGAGTCTATATAATGGTGGAACCTCAAGTTACAACATGGTATCAGAGCGGGTTATCCCACGTGGAGACTTAACCACCACAAGTGTCACACATCGCCCATGCACTCGCCCCGTGTGTTAGGGGGCACAGTGACGACAACCTATGTGGACTTGGGATATGTGGCCTCACATCATCACGTGTTGGCTGGAAGAGCCGCCACACGTGAGGGGGCGTGTTGGGATGTGATGAATGAGTGTGATGTCCCACATCGGAAAAGAGGAAATAGGTTTGGGCAACTCCCACTATCACCAATTGGTTTTAGGGTCGAAATCCCAAGTCTATTTAATGGCGGAACCTCGAGTTTCTACAGTTCTATCTGGTCAAATATCATGTTTGGAATGTTGTAGTAGCTCAGTGTCTTCATGTGGTGAAAAATTTTGTATTGAAAATGCCATTGCTACTAACCATGTTGTAGAAGAATCTATGACTAACTTTGATAATACCAGTGACACTTCTAGTGATAGACCGAAATGTTTCTTCGATGAATGTGAAACGGTGGTCAATACCATTAACATAGATTTAGATAGGAGTTAGCATATTAACCATGAACTTTAGATAAGAGTGAGCATGTGATGTTCTTAACATGTTGGTCTATCATCTATTTATAAATACTCATCTTAATTATATGTATATATGCTACTTCATGGTAAATCATGCTTTCTAAGATTTCTAACAATTCATACCAAAGGCAAAAAAAGTTTAATCTAAAACTCTATATTTCCATAACATCGCGCGGGTTCAAACACTAGTCTATATTAAAGCCCCAACATCCAAACACTATTTATGCTCAGTACTTTTCGTCAAATCACTGTTCATGTCGATTTTATCCCTTTTTGTTTTCCTTCGTTGTGCACAGTAAATTTACGTGCTTTCCCGTCATGTCACGACTTGACCCATCTAGCACAATATTGTCCGCTTTGGGCTCAACCCTCACAGTTTTGTTTCCAGGAGTTCGCGTGCAACTTCTGAGTAGGTTACCCATCTTGGAATTACACCAGCCTCAAGTCGCTTAACTTTGGAGTTTCCAAGAAATCCAATGCAGTGAGCTCCCAAAAGGCCTTGTGTTAGATAGATATATGTCAACACATATAAGACACTTCACCTATCTCTCCCCGAGCGATGTGAGATTATTCATCGATCTTGCCTTTCCAAGCTCACGAGTCCTGCTCACCGTTCTTGTTTCTCAAGCTCACGGGTCTTGCTCACCGTTCTTGCTTACAAGATTGGGTCTTACACGTCAGACTTTCCTCCTTCTGCTTGCTTCATGGAGGCCTTATTTTCTCCCTGCTTGTGCCATAACGTTGACCTCATTTTGTTCTCCTGATGGACAGCGCCGTTTCTACAGCCAATAGCCACACTACTATCCTTACATCCAGCCCCGGCTAAAAACTCACCATTGTTTTCGCCGTTGTGACATCCAATCCTAGCTCTCAACACTCCCGTCTCTTGCTTTCTATATCTCTTCCTTCTGTTTTCATGCCACGCCTCAGTACAAGTCGTGGACATCGCCGTTGTTACGCCCACTGGCTGCTCGACATGCGTCACCTCTGTTGTCAACCGCAATTCCTTGTATCGGCGCTCCCACCTTTGCGACATGTTTTGCCACTTTCAACTTTTGCCTCTCTGCCTTCTTCTCTCACCATTTCTAATAGCAGTCATGTACAATACAAGCTTTAATTTGTTATCTTTTACTAAGCTTTTTGTTGTTTGTTTGTTTTTGTTCGCATCTTCTTGGCACAATGTGTTCTAATACGTTTGTTTATTTGTTCTTGATTTCTTGTTGATTTCTCCGTTCTTCATTTTATTTATGGGTCATCTACTCATACAATTTGTACATTCTCACACAGTATACCATTGTATTTTAATGCCCTTGATTTAGAATTATGAAAAGTTGAATAAAGTTTGTTTTCTGTTTTCATCCCAACTCTTTTTTTCATGTCAATTATGGGTTCTATTTGTCAAATAAATATTACGGGTTCTGTTTCTGTAGTTAATTAAGGGTTCATGACATGGACAATTATAGATTTGTGTAGTTATGGGTATTTGCAGCATGTGTCTGAGTTTATTCATGACCAACTATTTACTCTATTTACAGTCGCCTCTGTTATAGGGAGGAGCTATTTTTGGTTTCCCATTTTTGTATGTTGCCATATGGAAAATTAGTTTGTGGATATTTGGGTCTTTCAGAATTTTGTAAATCGGATTTTGAGTTTCCTTTGATGAAAACATCTCAATGTAGCGATATTTGTACTTAATATGGTCTCCTTATAATTGTTTCTGATAATATCTGAAAACATCTCTGTTTTGCAGCTTCGTTCTTTCGCACGGTGGATATCAACTTTTGTTTACAACGAAAGGTTGGTTCTCTGGTAATTTCGAAGATTTTTCTATATGTTCTTCTATGTTTCTATTTCTTTGCGTGAACTAGTTTTGATTTCAATTTCGAGTTCTTCTTCTATATATTGTTTTTACTTCCCAATGGTTTATGCAAATTAGTTATTAAAGCTTTCGGCGGTTTATGATTTACTGTGCTATCCATCTAAATTTGTATTCTACTCTTCGATCGGTGTTTTTTTTAACATTTGGGCAACTAATTGATGGCTTTCATATTCTTTGTTTTTTTTTCCAAGATAAAGAACAAATGATCTGCGTCTTAAGCTTTCTTCTCATTTCAATGGTATTTTTCACATCCTTGCCTTGAATTGAAGATGAGTTTGCTGGATTTCAGATTGAGTGTTTATATTTTTGTTGACATTGGTCTTTCATTGGTTTAATTTGTAGGAAGGAAATTTCATTGGTGGTTATCTGTTAATTCATTTTTTCCCAGAGCTATAAATTGTTGTGTGTTTTTTTGTCTCCTTTACTATGTTTTCCTAATTTCAAAGGTTATTTTCTCTCCCTAATTTTTTTGCATGACTACAGTTTCACTTTGTTTCTGCAGCATTTGTGCATCATCAATTTCTGCTGATGTCAATCGTAACAGGTTTCTTAGCCGTATTCCTGTATGGTTTGCATTTAAGCTATATTCCTGTTAAAGGTTTTGTACCAGCTATTTTATGGTCTTCTATTGTGGTCGCTTCCTCTTTGGAGATGTTCTTTCAATTGGTCGTTCTTCATGTTCATCTAATATATTTTCTATTCGCAATAGGTTTCTTCAATTTGTTTATGATGTTCATTATTAATCAGTTACAATCGTGCTGATGGTTGCGTTTTCATTTCGATTTTAGGTGCTTTCGAGGCTTCGCTTCAGCCATTACGTAAACAAAGAGAATCACATCAACTAATTGAATTGTTACTGATTCTAAAGGCATTATTTCATACAACATACTCATTAGAAGATATTGTTTGTTTCATTATTTTGATTTTACATGAAGTGCGTTTGAATTTTTTACAGTAGCTTTAGTTGAATGCATAGTTTTGAAGACACTGGTAACTATAAGATATTACTAATGTGCTATGATTACTGAAAAATATATTGAATTACCCTTACAAACTATCATGAAGATAAAATGTATGGTATATAATCCCATACGATTAATACAAACACTTCAATTGCTATAGAAAGATTTAATAGAAGAAATAAGATGATAGTTTTGAATGTAGTACTAATATGGGATCAATATATACATCCGTGATATGACAGAGTTGATGTTTTAACACGACCTTCGACAATTGACACATCGCAGTCTACCAAACTGGTCAAGAGCATGAAAGGGAAGGCACACGAAAACCCTTGCTTTAGTGCTACATGAAAAACCTTGATTTAGTGCTTCCTTCCAATCCTATTGATTTCTTATATCATTTTATATCATTTCCGTTGGTTGATTTCCACTTCTAATTTATTGTGCCTGTAATGATGGTTTTTCTGAGCTTGGTGAATTGCTGATCTACGTGCTAACTTTGAGTTAAATGTTTCGACCCGAAGGCAATTGACGAAAATCATTTGCTGATTTATTATGTTAGGAGTTTAATTTATCTGCTTTAAACTGCATTTGTTTGATGCCAAATTCCAAAAGCCACCTCTCATGCTCAGCTGCTCAACACACGCTTGTAGCTAAAAATTGCTTTCATTATCCCATGTGCCCATTTAATGTTTCTCTTTCTGTTCTTGAAAAAGTTGAGTCTTCGATTCAATTTTTCATAATAGTTTATTGAAGAATGATTTATCGTTTAGCACCATTGCGGTAATGTGCGGGGCTTTTTTACTAGTTGAGACCTATAGACCCCACAAGGAGGAGGTCTGAAGATCTATCCAATCTTTGATAGCTCCAAAACGGATCTATAATTTAAACCCTTGTACGTTGTAATTGTAGTATAGGAAAAAAGGTAGCATTCATATGCCAAGGATTGAGGGCACACTCTATTACACAAACTAATTAAGGTATAGGAAATTTAAGTAAACATAAAAGGGGCGTTATTTGAGTTTGTAGTTTGCAAAAAAAAAAAAAAAAACATAAAATAATGAAGAATACGAATTAGGGGGAGCTAGCTAAGGGCACGTTTTTCTACCACTAAGTATATGCCAAGTCCATTTATTTAACTCTAATTCATTTACTATGCTCGTGAAAGACTTCAACCAAAAATAGACTGTGGAAACACTTTTCCTGTTTTTATTACCTTCCTAACTTACTTTAACCTGATAGCGCACTCAAGGTTAAAGAATTCTTAAGCAAGCCATCTCAAGACATGAAACCCATAGAAAATTCCAGTCATACAATAGGTCATTAAGTTCTTAAAAGGATTGATTGACGATTGAGTTAGTCAAAGTATGTAAGCCATCTCCTTCTAACTCAAATTGAAGTGATTAAACCATGATGATTTTTACTACTTGTGAATATAGAAACGAACACATGCCATATGCATTAATCCCTACGTCCTAGTTACACTTATATGCTCATAACGTATGTGTCGACCCATAAATCAATAAACATACAAGGTTTTTATTCACACAAATCAAATCAATCATGCATATGCGTAGTATCAAAAACAGGAATTTAAAACAATTAACTTGAACACATAACATAGGGCTTTAAAACAGCCCCTAACCAATGGAAGTTTAGTTACACATAATTAACGAAATCATAATGTAAATTATTAAGATAAGGATTACAAGATAAACTCAACGAAGAAGAAGGTGAAAATCCACGACCAAATTTTCGCGAGCTCAAGTCCAATTCTGAAAATAATATTGCGCTAAAGTAATTCTAGAATAAAAGTAGTCTCTAAGATGGTGTGTTTTTACATTGTGAATTTAAAGCCTATTTATAGAAGTCTAAATAATCTAGAAGCTTCAGTAGGAAAATCCTTTAACAACTTGGACATGGACACTTGTCTTTCTCGGAGAGGATGAGCCAAACCGTGCTAGAAGAGGATTGGTTACCATTTGCGGCAAGGGAGGGATTCCTTTTATGACAAGGATAAGTGATACGGGCCTTGCCTTATCATAGGCACTTAGTGCGAATTAGATGGCTGAAAACAATGAGTGATCAGCTGATCAGACCCTCAATCTTAGACTTAGACAAGTGGCATGAGTTGGCATTAATTAATAGCTCATTCTAAGTGTGAACATGAGTTGTTGGCGGCCAAGAAAAGAGAAGGAACCTTCTTGGTCGATCTTGGATGATCTAACTTCATTAATGCTGCAAATAGGACGACTGAAGTGATTTGAACGGTCTGATCTTGCTCTAGACACTGGAGAATATTTGAAACCCTCCAAGGCCCTCTCAAAAACCCAAATTGGCCTTTGAAATAAGATAAAACTAAAAGTCCACAAAACTTGGACCTAGTTGCGTTCTTGGAAAGAGTATTGAAAATGTACCGTATTGTTTGAAAATTTCACCAAGAGCTCACTCATAATCTGCTGAACTAAAGAGGCCAAAACTATGTCTCGCTGGCCCTTGGCCGCCAGGGCTAGAAATCAGATACACATGCCAGGCAGTGTCATCCTAGTGACATGACAGTAACAAGGTATAAGCGCAGGGACTTGGTATATACTCTGGGACAGGCACCTCAATTCAACCTTGGATGCAGGACCACGTCAAGGGTTGTTCAAGGGTTGTTCAAGGGTTGTTCAGGGGCTGCCGAGGGAGTGTCCAGGGACCTGGTAGGGGTAGGAACTCGGGCCAGGCGCAAGAGCTTGGCGCGGGACCTCGATTGGGACCTTAAGTTCAACTTGAGACCATTTTTTCGTTCTAACTCAGATTCCAACTATTATTTTTACATTATCTTCATAATTGACTACACTTTCATATTCTGCACAATTCTAACAAAATAGATCATTTTCCTCCTATTGATGGCACAAATTTCCTTAAAATATAGGTATAAAGGGTACAAAATAACATTAAAATAATGTTTAAATAAATGCTAATCAAATACCCCCATACCTACATTTTGCTAGTCCCTTAGGAAAATAGAAAAGAAAAGACTCGATCTAGTTAAGATAAACATTTAAACCTCTAAGTTCACCTAGTAGGAGGAGTTTTGTCTCCTAAGGATTATAGCAACACGATACCCACAAATGTTTTACTTAAACATTGACTAAACTATAAATAATACGTTAACAAGATAATAAGAATCAAAGTAAAAAAATATTATTTACAACAAACAAAAGAAGTTACGCCATAGCTGTGTATCATATGTGTCAAGGGTGTGTACCAGATTTAAATAATCTTTCTTGAAAATAATCTCATCTAAGCACTCTAAAAAGATTTCACCTCGATTCTAATCCTCACTAGGTCTCTCAATACAATCAAGAATCCTAGGCTTACACTCGTTCTAACATATGTGATGAGTTTACATTATGGAATTGAAGACTAATCACATATGAGTATAATTGAAGAAAGACACTTTATAGAAATAAAATCTCATCGAAGGAATTGAAACTTAAGAACATAGATACGTACTTTAATCCTTAGCATGATTGTCCATAAGATTAGTTAGGTTTTTCATAATAGGTTGTAATGGGGATAAGCTCTTGGGGTTATGAAAGAAGGGATAGGATTCAAAGAACCTGAGCTATGACAAGACATGGGGAGTTATCACTTGAATCTTAAAATTTTGAATTGAATCCTTACTTGAGGCCCACAACAATATGCTTCCTTGAGGGTGGATGAGGTTCTTTGTCTCACTTAGTCCGATTCGAGTTGTTTTTTTTCTTCATTTATTTCTTTACCCTTTTTTTCTTTTTGAAAAGAACCAAGATCATGCAACGTGTCACGAAAAGACCCATCTAGCATAATATTGTCCGCTTTGGGCCCAGTCCTCACGGTTTTGTTTTCGGGAGCTCACGTGCAACTTCCCAATAGATCACCCATCATGGGATTGCACCAGCCTCAACTCGCTTAACTTTGGAGTTCCCAAGGAATCCAAAGACAATGAGCTCCCAAAAGGCCTTGTGCTAGATAGATACGTGCCCACACATATAAGGCACTTCACCTTTTCCTCCCCGAGCGATGTGGGATTATTCACCGATCTTGCCTTTCCAAGTTCACGGGTTCTTGTTCACCGTTCTTGCTTCTCAAGCTCACAGGTCTTGCTCACTGTTCTTGCTTCCAAGACTAGGTCTTACAATCCACCCCATTGGGGCCCAACGTCCTCGCTAGCACACTTCCGGTCGGGGTCCAGCTCTGATACCAACTTGACAGGACTCGTCCTAGATGGACTTTGATAACCGTGCCCGGTCCTGCTCCCGTTTGACAAGTCAACTGAAGTACTAAAATTACCCTTAGCACTTGCTAGACAAGGGATAACCACACTGATTTCCACTCATGCCTCCCCCTCTCGATCAACCCCGATCCTCGTGCCACGGCCTGGAGGGTCAATAAAACAACAAAGATGTGAGTGGACAAAAATAACCTCGTTTGAAAACACATTTAAAAAACGAATCATTTTCCCCTCCAGTTATAAAAAATGCATGCATAGAGTAAAACATATGAACAACCGGCTCTCAAGCCAAATCACATAAAAAACATCAAACCAGTCACAAGACCATCATCAACAGTACTCGTCACCAGTACTCACATATCAAGCACAATACTCAAGTAGCACTACTCACAAGTGCACAATCAGTCATACAATCACAATGACACTACGCGTAGGCCCACTCGAGAACTGCACTCACACAACATTCGAGTCATGTTCGGGAGCTACACTCATGTAACATCCGAACCATGTTTGGGAGCTGCACACGCACATCTGGGTGTACATGTACTCAGGAATTACACCACCGCAACATCCGAGGCACGTCCAGGAACTGCACTCGCATCGTCCAAACACGTACTAGTGTCCACAATCATAACACAACACATACCATCACATCATCAAATACCACACACGTTTGACTTCAATCCCAAGCCAAATATCATTATCAAACCGGGCCTACGCCCAAATAATTAGTTTCGACCAAAATTTGACTTAAAACCAAGTCAAAACCATTTCAAAATCCCGGGCCTATGCCCAAATCATCATTTTCACCATTTATCGTAAAACGTCCTTAAAACCGATTAAATAATCCATAAAATCAACAAACAATCATATTGAATCATCACGCAATCATTGCAACTCAAATCATGAAATCAATCATGTAAAATATTTAACTATGCATGCATAACAGTTTATAAAACAAACGTCCACTTACACATCGTCCAAACTGCCCTGATTCCGAGCTGCGCGCTTCTCTGTAAATTCCAGGAATCACGAATCCTGTCATAAACCACCACTAAGGGTCACTAACACCTCAAGTAATGCCATATTAAAATCCCCTAATTTTTCTAGATTAAAATACGTATTAAAAACGAAACATAACATTTCGAACCCTCAAAACTATATCGAAACGGTGTCTGATCGACTCGAAACCTATGCCAAAATGTTCGTTACATCGATTTGATTAAAAGTCATGTTGATGGTACCTCGGGAATAGTGCCCACACGCCCTCACGCACCTACACAGTAACTGCTACAGTGCATCATCCTCACTCGTTTCTTGCAAAACGGGTCCTTTGACCCGGTTCAGGACCCGATCAAATCTCCTTCAATTCTGAATCAATTTTCACGTTTTAATCATTCAATAGCATCGTTATAAGCCTAATTAAGGTTCCATGATTTCAATTTCATAAGTTTTTACCTCGAAGTAATCCAACTCAACCTCGAACTTTCGAAAATGTCGCAGGGTCTATTCTGGGTTAAATCTCAATCGAGGCCATTTGAATTTTGGTCCGTTGTGTTCGTACTAATCCCAGAGAGCTCCAGTTAAGCTTGGTTTCCTCAATTACAATCTAAATACTCAAATTTGAAATTCCAAAACTTCGAATTTCTTGGGTACGGGTTTCGGGTTTTATGACTCCTCTTCTCTTTTCTCTTCATTTTCTTTCTAGTTTTATCTCCTGTTGTTTCTATATTTCCTTACCTTTTTCTCTCCAAGATTTGTTGTAGGGATCGATCAATCACCACATGGGTTTTGTATCCTTTTGGTTTTATTCAAACTAAACACATACACAGATAGGACGACACCAATTGCCACCAATTTGAAATTAGGAGTGACACATGTCACTTAACTAGCCTGATGAGTCACCCATTTTCAATGACTCAGCAATAATAACAAAATACCAAAATACCTTTGCATTACAAATTACGAAAATGCCCTTAGCCGTTCGAGACCCATAACGAATCCATTCGAACTCCGATTTCAACATGCCGCCTGTTTACGGACTCAGTGCCTCAAGACCTACACAACGGTCTTCGTGGAAAGTCTAAATAGCATCCCGGTCAAAAAGTCAACTTTTGACCCTACTAACTAAGGGTAAAATCGTCATTTCCCTCTAAAATTTTCTAATTTCCCTTTTTCGAATTTCCGGGTCGTCACAACCTACCCCCCTTAAGGAATTTCATCACTGAAATTCGAATGTATCCCTCCAAGACCCGTGTCCTGGAGGGAATGGTGAACGATCCCACATTCCTGTGAGGGAGGAATGGTCTGGGAGTGGAATGGTGGTGTGCCTTAAAGGTGTAGGCACACACCTATCTAGCATGAGGCCTTTTGGGAGCTCAGTGGCTTTGGGTTCAGTTGGAACTACAAAGTTAAGCGAGTTGAGGCTGATTCAATTCTAGGATGGGTAACCCCTTGGGAAATTGCACCGTGAGCCCCCAAAAATAAAACAGTAATCGGTTAGGCTTAGTTGGGTATCGTGCTACCCTAGTTTGTGATGGATAGTTTGGTGCAGCCGAGGTCGGGGATGACCTGGTAGACGACACTAGTTGAGTCGAGTTAAGACTAGTTAAAGATTGGTTAGAGATTAGTTGGACAGCTTACCAGGATGTGATACCTGTAGATGGAGTCCCGGAGTAGGGATACAGAGTAATGCGTACTGGCAGTTGATTCCGGTTGGATGTGGAGTCTCGATAGCGATGTCTGGTGGTTGGGTCTACACGAATCTGTGGTAAGCACTACTATCGAGGATGGATGCAGTTGTGGTTGTGGAGAATCGGGGGACGTTCAGGGAACGTTCATTTTCATGTATGAGTTGTTAGGGTGATTGTACCCAGAGTTGGGGGGTACGAGGGAGGCAGATTTCTTTTAACTTGAGCAGAGGTACTGGGTCATTGCTCGGTATGATCAAAGATCCAGGGTTGTCTGATTCGCACAATGTGTGCCGATGATTATGATGACGATTAGCTATGAGTTGAGAAGTGACTCCGTCGTGATGGGCATACGTTCAGTATCTGAGATTCGGTTGATTAAGTGATAAATGAATGAAATGGTATGAACGAATAGACGAGTTGGGGTACCAGGTTAGCTTGGTACAGACACGTGGTTGATGCACGAGTGTGTTGGTTCCAACATGGTTGGAACTTCAGAATCAAGAGAGGTAGTGATTGAGGCGGCGAGAGGAGTGCTTGATTCAGCATTGGTAATGGGTATTCTGAAGTCATTGAGGGTGACTTCTCATGTTCTGCCCATGGCAGATAATGGTTGTTGTCACCAGTACGTTGATCGTGTATTGGTTGGTGGACCCGTGATTTGTTTTGGGTTATTATGAAGAGTTGGGTATTTTGAAGTCAGGTGAATGAGATTTCTTGTTTTCTGCTCGGTGGCAGACGATGTTGAATTACATGGTGTGGTGGGTGCAGTGGACTTGTGCTTGCACTCACGAGGGATGAGTTTTGATGTCATCATCTTGGATCATCCTTGATTTTTCCTAGGTGGAATGACAAAGATCAATATTAGATAATTGGAGAGAACCCACAGTCTCGACGTGACTCGTCATTGACTGATCTGCTTAGATGTGCAAATTGTTGATAAGCGATTCGGTAGGATGAGGATTCAAAGAGGGTGTAAGACCCTATGACCTGAAATCTGGTTGTTAACAGAGTGAGCATGTATGGATCATAGGTGGATCCAGATCGTGATGTTAAGGCGTTGTGACGATCGAGGATCTTGATGTCAATGATCGGGTGATGTTGCGATGGATCAGGATGACGTGGCTCGTGATGTCGTGCCCGTGTTGGCAGACTCCGTCTTTCTGATTATGCTAAGCTAGGAGCAAAGGAGAATCATTTTGTGAGACAGTTGAAGAATATATTGGAATAGTTAGTGAGATGACAAGACAGGACTTGGATATGCGAATGATGGGATTGGCTTCCTTTCGAAGTCAATCCAATATGATATGCTAATCGAATGATTTGGTAACTGATAGGTTTAGATATGGTGTGTCTCGGTGGACGTGGGTGAGATTGGATTCCCATTTGGCATGAATGGGTACGCCTTGGTGGGCGTGAGTCGGATTGGTAAGTGTTGGATTATGAGATTAGGAGTAGACGTTGTGATGCTGGTCGGGTGACCATGGGACTCGTGATGGATGATGAGTTGGAGTATTTGATCTGTCTAGTATTGGACTAGACAGATGGACTCCAGAATTGAAGTGTGATTAGCTATAAACTATGTAGTGGGCTAATTAGTGGTTGGATGTACGTAATAGGTTCGTGGAGTGAGGATCAATACTGGATAGGTCCGAGTGGTGCCTGGTGACGGTATATAGGATATACCAGTGGTATGTTGATGAGCGTGTTGGTAATCGGCTTAGTTTTGATATCATTAGATTGGTTGAGAACGTGAACTGGACATTGGATACTATGCACTGGGCCAGAGTGTTTCTGATAGGTTTAGTGATTGTATGAGCAGATTCTCAAAGCCATGGATGGCTAGTGGAACCCTAGAGTTAGGATGTGTTATCACTGCTGGGTAGGTGTTTGATGGGGTCCAGTTACACACAGGTTGAGTGAGATGTTGGTATACGTATACTTAGGTTGAGTGAATTGTTGGTTAGTGTAACCACGGGTTGCTTTGCATGGGGCGACTGCTCTGTGACTCTCACTAATGGCAACATGGATTTATGGGGAAATTTTGGTACGAGATACCTTGGTGCGACTCTACAGTGAGTTAGAGTTGTGTTGGTGACTCGAATGGTGACCATGGGGCCGTGAGTGCCGGCTAAGTGCGACATTATGAGACGTGTGTTGCTGACATGGTAAAATTCAGGAAATGCGGCGAAATTGTGAGATTTAATAACTCTTGGTGTGGCAGAGATGCCGGATTGATTTGCAACTGGTAAGTGGTGACAATTTGGCTAAATGTGTCAGCATAATGGTAGAATTTTCAAGTGGTATCAACTCAGAACGTGTGATCAATGTCACTCGACGTAGTCGGGTGTAGTCGATGCGACGTGAGTTTGTGATGGAACGTCTGGGTGCAGACAAGTATTTTGCTGGTTAGTGGGTGTAGACGTACATGGGATGTTAAACCTGACGGTGAGATTGAGCTTGTTTTTATACGATGTGGATGTGGAACTGGGTTAGTTGGAATTTCGAGGATAAAATTTTTGTAAGGTGGGTAGGTTGTAACGACCTATCCCGAATATCGGGATTAAGTATTAGTTAATTATGGATTTAGAATGATTAATCGGGGATTAATCGAGAGAAATTGGACGGACGGTGTAAAATCACTGTTTTCCCCCTGGACTTGGGCAAAATGTTGACTTTTGACTCCTGGAGTCAAACGTACGAGGACCGATGACCATGACGTAGATCGGGACGTCACGAGTCCGTAGACAAGCGGTACGTCAAAATCGGACGTCGAATGGGGAAGTTATCGTCACAGGATCAAAATCGGATTAAGTAACATCTCAGGATTCACAATAATTAATGTTTAAACCTGATTGGTTGATATTTTTCTGTGGGACCCTTGGATGAGTGACAAGTGTCACTCATTCCATGGCTTGGGACCCCTAAATTGTGGATCTTGTTCCTATTGGTCCATTTGAAATTCTTTTAAAAATAAACACACACACATCTCTCACCCCCAGCCGTTCATTTCCCTCAGTCCTCTCATCCTCACCATTGATTTCTCTCATATGATCATCATCTTCTTCATGATCGAGCAACCTCACAATTTCTACTAAACCATGAACCCCATCACCCATAAACCCCTATAAACCTCACCTAATGCTAATAACATGTGAATGAAAGTTGGAGTGTGAGGGCAGGCGATGATGATGGTGGCATCGTCGTCGTCGTGTACGGCGGTGCTGGCTGGGAACCAAAACTCGTGAGCCCTATTTTGGTTCAAAAATCGTGATTTTGGTTTTAGGAGTTTGTTGATCGATTTGGATGACCCTAGGGTGTTGCTAGAACTCATACGAGTCAGATGGGATCAGTTTCGTGGACTATTGTGCACGGTAGCCAGCAAACGACGAAAGGTAAGCTTGGTGATTCAAAAATGGGACTTTCGATTCTAGTGATTGTTGAGTGATGCTAATGACTGGAAATGGTTTTTGAGGGTTAAATGAATCGTTTGGACTTGGAATCGAGGTGAATGGTGGCGGAAGCTGGGAGCAATCGACGAATGAGGTTGGCTGGTCTGATCGATGACCATGAAGGTATATTCTCTCGACCTGGTTTTATGTTTTTGAACCCGTAGATCAGTAGATGAGGTTTATGCGAGGGTTTAGGGATCAATAGGAATGAAAATAGTTGAGGAATGGCTGAAAACCGGCCTCACCGATCTAGTTGAACCGGGAACCAGTGAACCGGTTCAAACCTGGTTCGCTGGAGGTAAACAATGAACAGTGTCCCGGCTCGTGGGTTTCACGTGCAGGGACTATAGGTGGCGCGTGAGGGTGCGTGGGCCCTAGTTTTGAGGCACGATTAACATATGAAATCATCCTTTCGATGTAACGAACATGTTAGGACTGGTTTTGTGTCGATTGGACACTGTTTTGGGGTAGTTTTGTGTGTCCGAAGGTTTAAAGTCTATGAAAAATACGCTTAAAAATCCCGAAAAATTACAGGGCTTTAATGAGAGGTTAATGAAGTGGTTAGTAACCCTCTAGTATGATTTGGACAGGTTCGGATAATTCGAGGACGGTGTTTTAGCCCAGGGAGGCTTGTGGCACGCGTATTGACACGGTAGCATAGAACGGTCTGTGAGTGGATATTGTTTTCTAAACTGTGATGCATGCATAACTGTTTTATATGTTTTACATATGTGATTTCTATGATGATGATTTTGGTATTGGTCGTTTACATATTTGCACGTATTTCGAGATGTTTTCCGTATTTGCATGTATATCAAAGTTTATGATTTTAATAATGGTTCAATGGTATGATTTTGGATTTAGAAATATGGAATCGGGCTTGAGACCCTTTTTGTTTACAAACTATTGAATTTGGGGTCTATTTGATTGAATGAGGCATCGGGCTAGGGGCCCAATTGGTTTACGAAATCGGGGATGTGGCCCAGCTGTGTTTTATGAATGTGATTTCGGGTCGGGGACCCATAAATGGAATTGGATAAATGGATTTGGATTTGAGAAATCGGATTGGTGGACTACGATGGTTTTATGAAAATCTCGGGCATAGACCCATTTGAACGGTTGAGATGATTTATGAAATGTTTTCCATATACCATCCTTATATCTATGGATTGTCTCCTCCAGATGTCTGGGACGCTAGAGTGGTCACGGCTCATTGCCTGCGATGGGTCACTACACGGAGCGACCGGACCGTATAGTGACTCGGGAGTAGGATTGCTAGACGTCTGGGACGTCAGACATCTGGGACGTCAGACATCTGGGATGTCAGAGATTGACTCGGGTTGAGACTCCGAGTAGCACACGTAGCTTGGACTGTAACAACCTGTCCCGAAAACTGGGATTAGATTAGTGATTAATGACAGGTTAGTGTGATTAATCGGTGTTTAGTTGGGTACTTCGGACGGACGGTGCGAAATAACGATTTTGCCCCTATAAGGAATGAAACTTTGACTTTTCGTTTGGAAGGTCAAATGGACTTTGACTGATGACTGTGACGTAGTTCGGGACGTCATGAGTTCAAAGATAGGTGGCACGTCCGATTCTGACATTCGAGGAAGAAGTTATGGTGTTCAGAAGTTCGAGGGTATTTTGGGAATTTGGTTTAAAATGGGCTATTGACTTTACATACGATGTGGCTTTTTCACGAAGTTTGAGGACCTTTACGTAGGTCTCGATCCCCTGAATACAATGACAGGTGACATGCGCCAATTGGAGTTCGGACGACAGAGTTAATGGTCTAAACGTGCGAGGGGCATTTTGGTAATTTCGCCTCAAGAGCATTTTGGTCAATTGGTTAGCATTGGGATTGGTGCCCATTGATCAGGGGACACTTGGCTGTTCTTGGAACTGTTGCCCACAGAAAATTGGACACCTGGCTCAATCTGGATGTTTGTGGAACTCTCCATGCTGCCTCACACACGTTGTTTAAAAAGGAAATAGGTTTGAGCACGGTTTTGGGAAAAAAACAGAGTGAACCAGAGGAGCAGAGTGGCTGTGGGTGTGTGTGGCCATGAGAAAAAATCCAATTATCCTCATCTGTGAGTGGTGTGTGAAGGCAACTGAGGGATTAAATGATGAGGTTAGTGCCACCGTGAAGGCCGCTGTGGATGGTGGTCCTGAACCATGGAATCCTCTGCAACCCGTGAACTCCACCAGTATAAAAAGACCCATCCAAACCTCCCAAACTTCATCCTCAGCTGGTGGTTTCTGAATGAAAGAGGAAAAGGAGGCGAGATGAAGCTTTTGGTGGCCACGGTGAGACTTGACGGTGGAGGTAAGGCCGTGTTCCCGTGAAAACCATTTTTGAAATTAAAAATGGCAGCTTGAGGTTTAGTGAGTTTTGATCGATTATGATGATTGGATGCTGTCTCTAAAGGTTCCAGGAATTGATTGAGTCGAAACCAAGACGAGAGGTGGCTAGGATCGCGCATGTACGATGGTGGATGGTTGGCCGGTCTGTTCATGATCGGAGAGGTAACTTTCTGGACCTAAAGTTCAAGTTGTAAGAGTATAGATAGATAGGAAATTGTGTAAGGGAACTATAGAACCAATTAGAATTGAAAACGGATCAAAATTGGATGATGTAATCAATGTAACAAACATTTTGGGACTGGTTTCTAGTCGATCAGACATCATCTCGATATATTTAGGGATGTCCGAAGATTTTAGGGCTCGTTTAAAAATAGTTAAAATTCGAAAAAATTACGGGGCTTTAGCATAAACATTTAGAAGTAGTTAGTGACCTTATTATGGGATTTGGACAGGTTTGGGAAAGCCGGTGATAGTGGATTAGCCGGGAAAGCATAATTGCACACGTATCGAGGCATCATCGTAAATGGTCTGTGAGTGGACTTTGCTTTCTAACGTATAATGCATGCATAAATGTTTTATATGTTTTCTACATGTGATTTCTATGTTTGTGATATGATATTGATGCTTTACGATTTTACACGTATTTTGAGATATTTACCAAATTGCACGTTTTACGAGATATGCTTTTATGCTATGATTTGATAATGGTTTCGATGATACGATTTTGGGATTTGAAATATGATTTTATTTCAATGATTTATAATGGATTTTTGAAAAAGTGATTTCGGGCTTGAAGCCCTGTTCATAAAAGTGATTTCGATAAATGTGATTTCGGGTTTTGGAATCGGATTTCGGAAATACGAAGGGATTCGATTTTGGAGCTTGAAAGTGGATTTTTGGGCTTGGGATTCGAAATGGTGATTTTGAATTCAGATTTGGACATGGATTTGGAAATGGTTTTAAAATGGTTTTGGATTGGATTTTCTGGATCTGGTTATTGGGTTTAAAGACCCGGATATGATATGTGACGGGGGCGGGCCCGGATTGGGTTAAAAGACCTGGATTGAGTTTGAAGACTCGGATATTGTGATTTCCGTCATAGGCCTATTGAGTTTAAAGACTCGGGAGTTTAAAGACTCGAATTATATTGAAGCTTGGATTGAGTTTAAAGACTTGGATTGATATTGAGTTTAAAGACTTGGATAGATCCAGCAGGTTCGATTGATTGCAATGGGTTTTAAATGGCTTTCAAATGTGGTTTGGATTTCGATGATAACTTGATGTTTTTCAAATAATGGTTTTCCGATATTTTGGGCTATGCCCCAGATGATATGGATTTTGATGGTTTTGGGCCGAGGCCGGGATTTGAGAAAATGAAATGATTTATGGGTTTTGGTTTCATAAATGTTTATATTAACTTGAATGTGAAATGGTTTTATGAAATGGGTTTTATATGCATGCATTGGTTTTTAAATGGAAGGTATAAATGTCTTTTTATAAATTGTTTTCTATAATTATCCTTGATTTTTGTCCACTCACAGTCTTTTATGTTTTTCGATACCCTCCAGGTTGTTGCAGTGCGGGCTGTTGTTAGAGAGAGACAGAGACATCACACAAGCGATCCACAGTAGGTTCTGCGCGCTCTGGGAAGTCCGGAAATTTTTGGGTGGTTTGCTTGGGAATCCCTTGTCCGGCTTACGTGTTACGTAAAGGTTAGACGACGGTTTAGCCTTCATGTCACACGTAAGTTAGACGGGAGCATGGCTTATCCCTTAATCCCGGGGGATTAAGGGTAGGGTGTGTCATGGACCGTGACATGACGTCTAGGACGTCAGACGTCTAGGATGCCGAGAATTGGTACATAACGGTATTTGACGGAATTGTGATTTATGGATTTACTAGATTATGTATTTGGATTTTGAATTTATTATATTTATGTTTTGGTTTTCGGTGTTAATGGATTTGGGCACGGGCCCATATAGTTTGGATTTACGGTTTTGGGCTGAGTGCCCCTTACTTGGATTTATGGTTTTGGGCTAAGGCCTTAATGATTTAATTAAGTTAAATGGTTTGATTATTGGTTTTCGAATGCATGCATACTTTTTAGTGAAGGGAATAAATGTCTTCTTATGAAATGTGTTTTTATTAAACTATTGATTTTCGTCCACTCACAGCTTTTGATGGTTTTAATGCCCTTCAGGTTGATCACGGATGCGGGCTATAGCAGAGACCGAGACATCGCACTCCTCCACCGATTTTGGAGTGCTCTGGAAGCCTCGATCGGGTTGAGGTTTTGAGTTATCCCTTCGTGTCAGACGGGAGCATGGCACATCCCACGATAATCCAGGGGGGATTGGGATGGGTTGTGTCAAGTGGTATCAGAGGTTGAAGGTGATGACATGGTAGTCCATGTCATCGTTGTTAGTCCAAGTGGTATCAGACCCTGTGGACCAGTGGGTGGTGCCATGTGGCAACCTGTTAGAAGGTGTTAGAGTAACATGGCAAGTGAAGTGATAGTCCATGTCAGCCATGTCAAACCACGTGGACCAGTGAGGGGGTTCCATGTGGCAAGGTGTCAGGACCTGTTAGGCTTACAAGGTAGCTGACGTGATAGGTCCAGTCAACATTGTTAGACCAGGTTGACTAGTAGGGTGGTGCCATGTGGCAGGATGTCAAGATGTCAGAGCTAACGTGGCAGGTGACGTGACAGGCTATCAGAGGTTGTCAGAACTATCAGATGTCAGCGTTGACTGGCGTTGACCGTCGTGGACCCTCGTTGACTGGCAACAACTAGCGTTGACCGAACTTTGACCAACTCGTGAGGGCGCGTGGGCACGAATTTCTTGGTCAAACATATCTTGTTCGAAAAGTTTCGACAATCTAAATCCAATGGTGGTGATTTCAGGTTAATCAGAGGTTGTCTGAGTGGTGTTTGGACGGGTTTTAGCCTCAGATTGCTCGTTCGAGTTGCGTTTACTATTCCGGTGTTTAGGGTTTTCTATCCCCTGGTATTGTACAGGTCTAGTGATCATTACTCCTTGTGTTTGATAGGCATAAATGATCCCGAGACTTTCGAGGGACGTCCAGCTCAAGGCTGAGCTAGCAGCGTGAACCGAGTGTGAGTGGACTTTGACTTTTGAACTGATGCATGCATAGTATGATTTGAAATGCAAGTTTTTATACGATTTACAATGATGAATTGATTACATGTATATGCAATGATTTGACCATGGTTTTGTGAAATCAATACTAGACGCTATTTTACGATATTGTGGGAACTATGTTTTGGGCTGAGACCCTATGCAAAACCGCTCTTTGGATTTGAAAATACATATGTTTGTGAAATGTATTTCCATTGTTTTCATTGTGACTATTCTCTGTGAGTATTGAGATTGTATGTATGATATTGATGCTCGCCTCCAAGATGCGCTGTGTCTCCCCCGGAGAGGTCATGATGCACTACCTGTTGACAAGCAGCTGTGGGAGGCTCAATCTCAGGAGTGCTGATATATGACATCGGTCGCTGACGAGTTCACGACGATATGAACATCGGTCGTTGATTGTTCGCGACGTGCTCGGATGTGAGGTGTCTTGGAGCCTATTTGTACGCATTGCACGAAGATCGTGACATGTTATTATATGAGATTGAGATTTGAGTTTGGCACGAGAATGAGTCACAAATGATTTTAAATATTATTGTGTTCAGAAGTTTATGATATACTATTTTCCTTAAATTAAATAATTTTACTGTTTATGCATCCATGCTTTGAAAAACGGAGGGGTAAACTATTGATTTCGAAAAATGAGTTTACAACTTATTATTTTTGCCCACTCACGCTTTTGATGTTTTACTGACCCTGTAGGTCGTTTCCATAGACGTCGGGGCTAATACAAGGAGAGAGGCATATCTTATCCACAGGCATTTACTCTTTAACAGAGTAGGTCCTTTTTGTTGTTGTAACATATTGTACAGTCATTACTGCTCTGTAATTACTGTTAGTGGTTAAACTAGTTTAATTATAGTATGTATGTTTGTTATCCCTGGTCTGATATATTATCATGTAGTGTCAGACGGGAGCAGGACCTGCAGGATTACCAAGGAGTAGTCGGGACTGGTCCTATCAAGGGCACATCCCACGATAATTCAGAGGGATTGGGATGGGTCCTGTTAGCTAGTGGCATGGCAGTAACAAGGTACATGCACCAGTGACATGGTACAAGCATACAGACTTGATATAGACTCTAGGACAGGCACCTCGATAGAACCTCGGATGCAGGACCATGTCAGGGGCTGTCTAGGGGCTGCCCAGGGGTGTCCAAGGGGCTGTCCAGAGGGTTTTCTAGGGAGTGTCCAGGGACTTAGCAGGGGCAGGAACTCGAGCCAGGCGCATGGCCTCGATTGGGGTCTTAGGTTCAACTTGAGACCATTTCTTCATTTTAACTTGGATTCCAACTGTTCTTTTTGCATTATCTTCATAATTGACTACACTTTCATATTCTAGACAATTCTCACAATTATATATATATATATATATATAATTTTTCTCCTATTAATGGCACAAATTGCCTTAAATATAGGTATAAAGAGTACAAACTTACATTAAAATGATCCTTAAATGAAGACTTATCAGTCTTTGTCTTTGGGTCATCTAAGATTACATTTTATTATTGGTGCGCTGGTGCTTTTGATTTTCTTGTTGCTATGTTAGCTCTTGAGTTTGGTGTTGGTGGTCACGTTTTTCTCCTGCTCCTCTTCTTAATGAATTATCACATCTGGACAAAAAAGAATAAATAAATAAATATCTATTAAGCTTTTGGATTTAACTCAAATGGCGTGAGAGAACTAGAATAAAATAATTTAGGGTTCGTATCTTTCAATGAAACATAAAAAATATTTTTATTATTAAACAACACTCTATTACTTTATTTACATAATATTCTTATGTTAATACACTGATGATAAACGTCCCCCCCCCCCCCCCCCCCCCCCCCTCCCTCCCTCCCTTTTGAAATTAGTAATACAATCTTGGTTTATTTCTTCTTTCTTATTTGATGAAAAATAATAGGAAAAACTACATAAAAGATCCCAAATTATAGGGGTCAAAACAGACTCATATTCACACTATCAAAATTTTCAAATAACTACCCAATATTTGTGATCACCCACATTTAACTACATCTATCAAGTCTGCCATCCATTTGGCTGTTAAAATGCAATGTGGCAACATTTTTGTCCAGTTAGCATTTGATATGGCAAAAATTAAGGGGTATTTATGAGATTTCAATAAGACCAATTAACACACACCTGAAACCCTAAAACCAAATTGAAATTCCAACCCCCAAATCAAATTCCCACCCATTTTTCCTGAATTAAAATTCTCAGCTCCCTCCCTCAAATCCTATTTTCTTCTTTGACAACATGGTAGCAATGGTGTTCAAAGAGAGGTTCTTTTCCTCCAAAAAATCAGACTCTTCCAATAGTCCCGATGGGTCACACATGTAATGATCCGTTCCATAAATCGGGATTAGATTAGTTGTTAATGACGGATTAGTGAAGGTAATTGGTGATTAGTTGGATGCGTTCGGACGGACGGTGCAAAATGACTATTTTGCCCTTGAAATGGGCAAAAATGTTGACTTTTCGTTTAGGTGGTCAAATGGACTTTGACCGATGACCGTGACGTAGTTCGGGACGTCATGAGTTCATAGACAGGTGGCACGTCCGATTCCGACATCCGAGGAGAAAGTTACGACGTTCAGAAGTTGAGGGTAGTTTGGTAATTTCGTTAAAGGGGCGATTTGTTGAATTTTCAAATGACTTGGACATTTCACGAACTTCGAGGACCGTTAGGAAGGTCTCGAGTCCCTGATTCCAACGACAGGCGGCATGTGTTATTTGAAGTTCGGGAACTAGAGTTACGGGTCAGGGATTACGAAGGGCAAAATGGTAATTTGTCCCTGAGGGGGTATTCTGGACATTTCCTGCATTGGGATCTGTGCCCACTCAGAGATGGACACTTGGCTGTTGATTGGAAGGGGTGCCATAGGATTTTTGACGCGTGGCTGGGTCTAGATGGTCTAGAACAACCAGCGACCGCCTTATCCCTTTTAAAAAAATGAATGAAGGTATGCAGGGGGTGGAAAACAAGAAAACAGAGTGTCTGAGGTTAGGGGTGTGCGTGAACCATGAGAAACAAGCCAATCCTCCTCAATTGAGAGTAGTGTGGGATGGAAATGGTGGAACTCGATGGTGAGAGGGTAGTGCCACCGTGAAGACCGTCGTGGGTGGCAGTTGTAAACAGGAAACTCTGTGCAACCTGTAACTCTCAAGTATACATAGTCACCTTCAAACCCCAGTTTTTAGCCATCGTGTATGAAGGAGGGGTTGAATAGAGGATTCAAACGTGTGTGGTGGTGCGTATAGAGATGAACGGCGACGGTGGTAAGCTTTTAGTACAGTGAACGGTTCAGCTAATTTCATAAATGGTTCATCATAATTTTGTGATTATTGATTCATTTTCTTTGTTGGAACTCGTCTCTGGAAGTTACAGAGGTGGTTTGGAAGTAAAAAGAAGGGACAGGGAAGGCTGAGACCATGGAAACAGTGGAGAAGAATTGATGGTTCGAAAGCTTGATCGGACAGGTATTAAACAGGACCTAATTTCTGGATTTAATTAGTTAGAACATCTATAGAGTTGGGGACGAAATTAGTGGGCTAAACAGAACTGAAAAATATGAAAAAACCAGGAAGAACCGCCCTCGCCGGTTCGATTGGACCGATCTGAACCGAACCGGTCTGGACCCGGTTCGGGGGGAGGTTGAAGACAAACAGTGCAGGCGCGTGAAGCCCATGCCCAGCCCCTTTGGGAGGCGCGTGTGGGCGCATGGCACTGAGTTTGAGAGAGGTTCCAACATGACTTTTAAAGTATTTGATGTAACGAACATTTTGGTGCTGGTTTCGAGTCAATCGGACATCGTCTCGATAGTTTTCGGGATGTCCAAAGGTTTTAGGCCTCGGTTAAAAATAGTTAAAAATTCGGAAAAATTATGGGGCTTAAGTATGATCATTGTAAAGTAGTTAATGACCGTGAGTGGACTTTGTTTTCTAACTCTTGATGCATCATATATGTTTTTATATGTTTTCTATACATGAATCTATGATTTGATTTATGATCTTGATGGTTTACGGGTTTGCACGATTTTTGAGGCATTTATGGAATAACACGTTTTACTAGATTTCGATCGATGCTATGGTTGAACTATGGTTTCGATGATTTGATTTCGGGATTTGAAAGATGATTTGATTTCAATGATTTGAAATGAGATTTCAGATATGGTTTTGAAACTTGGAAAGGGAATCTGGATTTGAGTTCGGAATGATGGTTCCGGATGCTAGCTTACGAAATCATTGTTGCAGATTCGGATAAGGATTTTCTGTGGTTTTCACTGTTGATTGAAAAATGGTTTCGGATTTAAAGATCCGGAAAAAGAAAAAGATAAACCGCTGGATCTGGTTTTGAGTTTAAAGACTCGGATTGATTGACGGGGGGATGGCCCTGGAATGATATGTTTTGAGTTTAAAGACTCGGTATATGTTTTGAGTTTAAAGACTCGGACATGATACCTCTCTGAGGCCTGTGATTGTGTTTTGAGTTTAAAGACTCGTTGATATTTCGGGAAGGCCTGATATTGCGCATGGTTTTGAGTTTAAAGACTCGGGCGCACTTGAGATCCAGCAAACTCATATGATTGATGTTTTTCACTGATTCTCACTGGTTTTCAAATGTTTTGGGCAGCGGCCCGGATGTATGATTTGTGATTTGAGGCTGAGGCCTGGATTTGAATAACGGAATTGATTCAGGATTTCATATGGTTTTCATGAATGGTTTTCTGACATGACTTCTTATATGCATGCATTGGTTTTAAATAGAGGGTATAAAAGTAATTGTTTAATTTGAAATGTTTTGAACTTATACTTTATTTTTGTCCACTCACAGTTTTTTTTTTGTTTTCGATACCCTCCAGGTTGTTGCGGTGCAGGCTGTTGATCGAGAGAGACAGAGACATCACACACGAAAGCCATAGTAGAGTCTGCGCGCTCTGGGAAGTTCGGAAGTTTTGAGCGGTTCAGTCAAGAATCTCTTGTCTGACTTACATGTCACATGGAGGTTGGACGTCAGTTTAGCCTTCGTGTCACTCGTAAGTTAAACGGGAGCATGACTTAGCCTTTAGTCTCGGGGAATTGAGGGCGGGTTGTGACAACACAACAGTCCATGATCGTTGGGTTCCAACTCCCTGATCAGATCTACTAAGAAGAAATCCAAATCTGCATCCAATGATGACCCCTAGGACCCAATTGCTAGTTCCAGTAGAGGATTGGGTGGCACAAGTCGCTAAACTGTGGCCAAAGATGCGTCAAAGAAAAAGGATGCAAAAAACAAAGAAAGTCTATCTCAGGTCAAATCGTCGTCAAAGTCCGCCTTAATTGGCGCGAGCTCGACTCCGAAGAAGTCATCTGTATCAACATTGGTCGTGGTGAAGCCATCGTCTTCTGTGTCTCCCATTCTAGCTTCGTCGCTGGGGTTGAATAAGATTAAGAAGCGATTGGGCTCGTGCCGCAGGAGAGTTTTTTCGAGTTTAGGGGCGACAAAGGGTCATCTTTGGGTTCTAGTAACTTGTCGAGATCAACCGATGTTGGCAATGTGAATTTAGGGTTGGGAAGTGGAGGGAAGAAGAAGGGGACTGAGAGTCAGAGTCATAGTAGGATTGGTTTTAATGAGAATGAGGCAAGTGGAAATTGGGTTGATAATGGTAGTAATTCAGATGCTATGTCAACTGGCAACAGACCTTTGAACACCATTACTCCGTATTTAACTCTCGAGCAATTCAACAATTATCAATATCCATTATTTTTCTTTCTCTGAGACACAGTGCTTTACTCCTCATATGGAAAAGTTTTTGGGCTTCCATCATTTTTTCCCTTTCTTTGTATTTTGGGCGAATCATTTTGTAATTCCTAGTTGTTGTCCTTGGACCTCCAAGGCATCACTTATTTCTCTAAATCCTCGAAGTTGCAGAGAGAAAGGTTGAGGAAGAAGAAAATAAGATTTGAATGAGGGGGCTGGGAATTTGATTCAAGAGAAGAGGGGTGGGATTTTAATTTGGTTTTAGGGTTTCAGGTGAGTGTTAATTGGTCTTATTGAAATCTCAAAAATACTCCTTAATATTTGCCAGATCAGATGCTAACTAGACAAAATTTTTGCCACGTTGCATTTTAACAGCCAAATGGATGGAAAAAATTGAGGGAGGTAGTTAAATGTGGGTGGTCATAAAGATTAGATAGTTATTTGAAAATTTTGATAGTTTGAATATGACTATGTTTTGACCCTATAATATGAGGTCTTTTACATAGTTTTTTTAAAATAATCTATTTCAAAGTAACATACAATCTTGAACCATTTGCTTGTTATGGGCCTGTACTATCAATTTGTTCATTTATTGTATTCCTACAAAATTGACTTTAGAAAAACGAAAAGCCCAATGGTTCCGGCCCAGCACGTTAAGAGACGCAGGGTTTCGATCATGCTATCTCTGTTATAAAAACCAAGAAACCCTACGACACAGGGCCAGTGCTGCGGCTGCGAGGGGAAAAAAAGAAAGTGTTCATCTCCATTTTCTGGGCGGTGATTTCAGGTTATCCCTTACCCTCCCTTTCTTCTATTTGTTTTTCTCTTCAAGGTTTATGTCTACTCGGCCTCTCGTGTCAATAGTTATGCGTCTCATGGCAATTGCTGCTTTCGTACCTACAAGCCTAAAAGATAAAAATGATAGCCATGGTATGGCTTCTGTGTTTTAAGCATTGTGTGTGTCTCGCGTATGTTTTTGGTTTCTGTACGGAGTTTTAGATGATTAAATAAGATAGATCTGTAGAGTTTTTAAAAATTTATGTGTGTGGTGGTGGAGAGCTTGTATTTTATTGTTTGTGTTCTCGATTCTTTTTAATTAAAGTTTTGTGAACTGCTATTCCTGAAAGGAACAATGTTCAAAGTATTGCATTTTGTGCACTGTTGCAGAATATATATATATATATAGTGGGTTTTGTTTATCTATGTTAGATAACCTACCGAGCACATCAAAAATTTTGTATGATACTTATTTTTTGGTGATTTATTTGCTATCCAACTAGGTTGATGATTTGATTTACTTTATTTTTGTTCAATCTTTGTTTGTTGTATGACTTGTGTTCTTGGAATTCATGGAAGATGTGTATGAATGAAATATGTTTTTATGTGCCATTGGTGGTTGAATCTGACTTATGTGACTGCTTTAAAGGTGAGTCATGGTGAAACACAACAATGTTATCCCGGGATCTCACTTCAGGAAACATTGGCAGAACTATGTCAAGACATGGTTTAACCAACCTGCTCGCAAAACCAGGAGAAGAATTGGTGAGTAACATTATTAAATTTTACCCCATGTTTTTCTTATCATGAATGTAACTTGTAATGTCTGACCTGAATCCTTCTGAATGATCACCAGCGCGCCAGAAGAAGGCTGTGAAAATTTTCCCTAGGCCTACCTCTGGACCTCTTCGTCCAATTGTTCGTGGGAAGACACTGAAGTATAACATGAAAGTGAGGGCTGGCAGGGGTTTCTCTTTGGAAGAGTTGAAGGTATGTTGGTTGATTATGATTATGGATTTAAAGTTTCGTAGGGCTGCGAGGTTTTTTTTTTCACACGGAAATAGACATCTTTAACTAGAATCTTGCGCCTTTTGCATTATTCTTTCACATAGCGTATGGTCTTGATAATCCATGAAGCATTCAACTTCTCCAAATTTTCCATTTTGTTTCTTATTTTTGAACTTTTCAGTTCCATTGATTTATAATGTATTAAGTATAAGTGTCTTTGTAGTATGTTCCATTTTAACTTGTGTATATTTTGCTTTGAATTCAAACCCATGGATTTTTGTTTATGTTTTTTTAATACGCTATTAACCTTATTTACTTTACCAGGCTGCTGGGATACCAAAGAAACTCGCACCAACTATTGGGATCTCTGTTGATCACCGTAGGAAGAATCGTTCTCTTGAGGGTCTGCAAACTAATGTGCAGAGGCTGAAGACTTACAAGGCCAAATTAGTTATCTTCCCAAGGCGTGCTGGCAAACCCAAGGTGACGTTAATTGACTGATGTGGGTTAGTTTGAGTATGATTATGATGTGTGCGTGAAATCTCATTCGTTTGTATGTTATTTTGCTACAGGCTGGTGATTCTGCTCTTGAGGAACTTGCTAATGCGACTCAACTACAAGGACCCTACCTGCCAATTGGCAGGGAGAGGCCATCAGTTGAGCTTGTGAAGGTCACTGATGAGTTGAAATCATTTAAGGCATATGACAAACTCCGCGTTGAGAGAATGAATCAACGACATGTTGGTGCCAGGCTTAAGAAGGCAGCTGAGGCTGAGAAGGAAGAGAAGAAATAGAGTGTTTTGAACCCTTCGATGATCCTGTGTTTTTTTTGCAAGTATTTACATTTAGATTTCCATCTGTTTACTGGATAATTTGCTTGGTCCCATCAATTTAGAGTTTGTAATGTCACTCGAGCTTATGGAAGTTGAAATTTCATGGTTATTTTAAGTTACTCTGAGCTACTTTTTTCAATGCTGATCTTTTTATTGTTTATGTACCAAAGCTTTAATGTGGGTTCATTTCTGTTTTCAGAATTCTCGTTGATTCCCTAGTGTTGCCTGTTACTACATTTTTGAGTTTTGAAACCTTAATTCTCTCGGCTTTTTTGATAGTCGAAATGTGCTTTGTTAGTGTCCTTTGTTGTCTTGTACTAATTTTCGCGGAAGTGATTAGGGTTTTTAGCAGGTAGGGATGTTAAATGCTTCTCAGCATGCCCCTTCTATGGCTATTGTTTTTCTTCATTGTAATAGATGAAAATCGTTTGGTTGCTGTGCGAGTGACTTTGTTCCTTTCTTTCGACATTTGATTCTTAATATCTCAAAAAATTTGAGATGTGAATATTAGCATTGAATTGGAGTAATGGTTCGTACAATTTTGTTTCGAGTTTGTATAGCTTCAGGATGGGCAGAAAAGCAATTCGTGAGTTTGAAGTATCTTTCCAAAGCCTGCATTTTGCTCTGCGATTTATCGGCCACTATTTCCGGAGATCCTAACCCCTGAACGAAGTACCAGAGTTAACGATGATGGGCATTCCACTCAAAAGATTATGGGTATATATGGGTATTCTATTTCAATTGCTTCTGCCCCAAAAGAAAGAGATTTCAAGATACCAGACGACTAATCGATCAAATCGTTCAATCCCAAATCATAATATAATGGGAATTAGCCGTCTAATATGTCCGCCGATCAAAAAATATTTCCGCCGTTAATAAAATACAATTGTGAATGCATTCAATATATGTATGTATGTATTATCAGTTCTTCACAATATTTGGCGAACTCCAGTGGCCAATTTTAGGCAAGTCTATTTTGAAGTACATTTACTTCTCAGGGATGAAAATAGTGAACAATGAGATAAGTAGTCAGAAAAATAAATAATTGGAATAATAGTTAATTATTCTCATTGAAGTGTTTAATAACAAAACATAATGAGAGCATTAGTAAAATTGATTTTCATTGTTACTGGTTTGCTAATCATTATCAGTCCGGATTGAAAATTAATTTGATTACTTAAATGCCCTTCTTTCTTTTTTCCAATTTTTTTGAACTTTTTGCTCCCGCGTATGATTACTATCTCAAAACTCATTTTCTAAATTTGATTTATTAAAAAATAAACAAATTCTTCTTCTTCATTTTCTGAAAATTCAATTTATTAAAAAATAACCAAATTTATTGAAACGTTTAAAAGACAATGGAATATAATTAAATTTATTGTAATTAAACTTTGTAATTATTGTAAAAGTTATAGGATATTTTTGGTATATAAAAAAATAAAATGGGTAATAAAAATCATTAACTCCTTCCCCTAGTTAATTTGATTACGGGAACCGACACAGTATTTTAGAAGAGTAATACGAAGAGCAGCAAAATGGGGTAGAAATAGAATTAATGTTTCTGTTAATAACAACTAAAGAAAGAGAAATGCCGTCTCATGGTTTCTTCGGAGATTCCTTAATCTAAATACCAAACAAACCAACAAGCACAAAATTCCACTTGAGATGGATCGGATGGACAGAAACTCGCCATCAAATGCTTTCAGCAAAAACAATTCCAGTTTGGCAACGTGACATACTTTTTTTTTTAATCTGAAAACGCTTTCATTAAAAGGCACAGAAGGCCAAGCAACAAGACAAGAGAAGGGATAAACACGGAACAAAGCTACAGAAATTAACGGCTGTGAGGTAAGACAAATGCACGAAAGACAATGCAATTCCCAGTTTTTTTTCGTCACTCAATGCTTCAATGCCTGCCAAAAATGTGCTGTTAGCAAGCCCGTACAAGGATCTTTATAGAAATATTATAAGAAAATTACTTCCCCAATCTGCAATAGTCCCTAGTTCCTGAGACGTACTGTCGAGTAATCTAGGTGGAACTCAGTATGTTTAGAATGTGGGTGTTTGTGTTCACTTTGCTACGAGCATGCAAACAACTTCTAGGGCAGATTCTTCTTTTGTTTATCCTAAATTCTACATATTTTCATAACAAACTAAGTTCAGAGATGAAACAGCCCCGGATAAAGAAATAAAGGGAACTTCAAACCTGAGAAGCCATAACCCATGTTCTTCCATCTATCCAATCTTGGCGTGGCCTCAACGCAGAGTGCTCAAACTGCAATTCATCGTCTGTACCTTTAAAGTAAACTCTGTACCTTTTCCGACGAAGGACCTTGCATATCACCCCTTCCCACCATGCATCATTATAGAAAGCTTCCACGTCTTCATTCAGACTGAAACCTTCTACAACAGCTTTAGGGGGGCGAGGTCTTACGTGCTGTGCATCGACCTCTTCTCTCAAGAACTCTTTACCATCTTCTGTTTTTATGGTCTTATATTGAATGAGAAACTTGTCCTTCCTCAGTACTTTGACAATACTTGCTGAAAACCAAGCACCATGAAATCCATCTTCATCAGTGCATGCCTCAACTGTTGTTCCTTCAGTGAATTCCTCTTTCAACCGTTCCTTTGGTTCCTTGTTACTTGAGACTTCCTGTCCAAGTTTTGAGGAACGTGCAGTTGAGTTAAAACAAGACACAGAAAATCCACAAAATCAGAGATAAAATTACATAATGAGAAAAGTAAATGTTCATATCAAATAGACTGCAAATATCCAGTGATTTAACTCACTCAATCAGAAGATATCCATGATAAACATAATAAAAGAAGAAACTCAGCATTTCAGATCAATGCCAGTCAAGATAAACAAAATATCAAACTGAAGATGAAAGAATTCAGATAAACAAAAAACGAAGAAGAATCTAGCAGTATTTCTCAAGTCTCAACAGGAATAGAGCAACAGACAGGTCTTGAGTATTCACACATTCTCATAATCAAGCAACCCAATCTAACAAGCCAACATAAGAACATGTGAGGAAGGACACCATATGTTTTTCCTAAGACTGTCAAGCAAAACTGAATATACTCAAAGAGAAAAGAAAGAAAAGGAAGGAAAACATAAACCGGTCTCGTACTCTTTCTTTCTCAACAGGAAGAAAGCAACAAACGGGTCCTGAACTTTCCATATATTCTCAGAATCAAGCAATCTGAAGCCACCATAAGCTATATGCCAAGAAAAGGACACCATTCATTTACATATGAGCCTAAACCAAAAAAAAAAAAAAGGAGGGCCACAAACAAGGCTCATATACTACAAAAAAACAGTTACACACGAAAACGCACTTGCCAGTGACACCAAGCATGGTACTGTCTTTTCATGATTTCTCTCCTTATTCTCCGATTATAGTCCCATGAAACTAGTTCAAAATCCAATAGATCACTGACCACTGATCCTAAGATTCCGAGCTCAAGTCTACCGTGAAACTAGTCCAAAAGCCAGCTGATCACCGACCACTGAGGACTGATCCTAAGATTCCGAGCTCAAGTCAAGAAACCAGTTCAAAGAGCCAGCTGATCACTGATTCTAAGATTACCAGCTCAAGTCAAACTCAGCTCAAGTCAGGCGATCAATCTGACCACTAGGGAAATGTCTAAAAATCATCCTAGACAAATTTGAAGATACAATACCCATATTACCAAATATAACATAAAAAAGCACATATTAACAGAGCTATTTCACTGTTGCCCAAAACCCATTATAAAGTTTTTGTCTTTAAACCAAAACCAGATGCCAATCACACAGGATAAATAAAGATGAATACTTGAACCACGAAAGGAGACAAAATAATCAAGATTCGTTTATTACCCCTTGTTGAAGCTCTTGAAGAGGTGGGACCCAAGAACCCCTGACCCACTCCCGGTGAAGCCTCAGCTCCTCCGGCTCAAACTCAAACTTTTCCTTGGCAAACCGAAAGTAAACCCCAAACGTGGAGTCCATCAAAACATCGGTGATGACTCCTTCCCACCACCCGCCACAAAACAAGGCATCAACCACGTCTCCTAACTTGAACCGGTACTTGGTTTCCCTAGGCGGCAAGGGCCTTATGAGCCCCACCTCCACCTCCTCCTCCACTGCCCGGTGGCCGGTGATCTTACGCTCAATCTTGGCCTTCACTTTGTTATATTCAACTCTCAACTTGGTTTTCTCTGTGCACGTGCCGACGATTTTTGCCGGGAACAGCGTGCTGCGCATATTGTGGAATGGAATGGTGACCTCCACCTGGTCTCCTATCTCGAAATCGGTCTCCGCCATGCCGCACAAGCAAGTAATGCAAACAATAACTAACCACAAAGGATTTATAAAAGTTCGCCAAATATCACCCAGATATTATGTGCCTACTGCCTTCTAGAGAATAACTCAGGGGCCAGCTCGGCAGATCCTCTTTATTGGAATAGGAATTTGTAAAACTTTTATTTATTTATTTCCTTATCCAATTGGGAATTCTAAACAGAGCCAAAATTCCCAACATTTACCTGGGAAATTTAAGGCTACTTTGATTTTAAACTTTATTATCTCCCTATAAGTCTATATATAACGTTGTAGGCGCATAGGCGGGATGAATCCGACCAAATAGCTAAGGCATTGGCGGGAGACGTAGCTTTACGACTCGGGTATCGCTTGACTGGATATCCATGTAAAATTTATTTTCCATAAAAGTCTCGGACTTTGTTCTGATAAAAGTTTTAATGGATAATGTAATTCATTAGTCAATATAGATTACCTTCAAAATAACAATACAGCAGCTTTTTCAGATATTTATAATTTGCGATTCTCTATTTTCATATCATTGTATAAATACATAAAAAAATTATGAATATTAAAATAAATATTTTCAATTCAATTTGGGTATCATAATTTCAGCTTCATTGTCAAAATAATGAAAAATTTCAAATTCAATATTTATAAGGTAAGATGTAATTCCAATATTATTCGTAAAAATAAAGGATTTATACCAAATAGACGGGTCTTGTTACTAAAAGAATGGCTCTCCTAGATGGACGTGTAACAAAAATATTCATGTTGTTGAAGTAAAGGCAGATCCAAGAACCTGCTCATCTACCCCTCCTTGGAGAATCAAAGTGATTATGCTGATTAATTTGGTGGTCTGTTTTATTACTCAGTTTTTGCCATTCTTTTCAATCAATGGTGATTAATTTGGAACCAACAAATTAATAGAAGCTTGAGATGCACATATATGAATATGATAACAAAAATAAACAAAATAGTAATTTCAAAGATCATCGTGACAATGAGTTCAATGCAACGTCTACAAATGACTATTACCTCACGAAATTTGGTGGTTACGCAAGGCTTGCAAGGCTTTCTGACCCTAAACGTTCTATATTTATATACACATGGCTTCCTCTTGATGCAACACTTGCACCCCTAGTTGCAAGTCACTGGCACCTCATTACAGTATAGTGTGGTTAAGATAGGCGATCCACAAATATGATCAAGTCTTCCACCATGCAACCTAACCCTACTGCCAACCCCAAACTAGTTGGAAAGAAATTCAAATCATATATCTCAGCTGTTGTAACTTGTGAGACAAGTATATATTTATTTCAATTTACCACCGGGCACGACTGAAATACTTGCGCAAAACTATCATGCGACTCTTGAAGCCTTCTTCCTAGAGCTTTTATCATCTAATCTTAGTTGGACCCTTCAGATTATCATGAAGGTTAGTCAGACGATTCACTTTCAAGAGAGGGAATCCTGAGGAAACGTGCAAAGTATCGAGAATACGACTCATCAATTTTATTTGACAATACTGATCTCTTCCGCCTTGCCACAAAACCTTTACCAGAAAGTGAATCATACAAATCACCCAGCTCCATATATTTCCTGATCACACCGCTTTCATGTAGGTAGCTGGAAATCCACAACAAATTCTAAATTAGATATCAAATATAACTCAAATAGAATATATGATTGTAAAATGCAATTAACTCTGATACATTGGAAACCATACCGTTGACGAATGACTTTAAAAGCTTCTTTTGTTGCATAAGGTAAACCTGTCTTCAGATCGCGGTACCTATAGCATCAAATTAAATCATCAGTGGACGTATGTATATGAGGGGATCACAACCTAAACAATTGAATGTTTCGAACGTCAACAGTCCTCACTCGAGAGGCACTAGGAGCTGCCTGTCTGACGTCTACTCATCATTTGCATGACACCACACATTCATCCACCAAACAGAATGCCTATTAGTGCATTGTTTAAGATGTGGACCATAGCCATGACAGACATAACTAAAAATCAATCTTCACATATTCTCTTAATTTTTTATCTAAGTACATGCTTCAACTAATAAAGAGCAGAAATCAAATTAAAAACCATATGTTCACTAGCTAAATTTTGTTGTAAATTAATGCAAACATGTGTATACATTCATCTTCACACATCCGAAACCACAGCATCACATATGAGCACTTACTTGGCAGGTAAGCCAGTCACTGCACAAACAGCTTTCTCAAGGTCTGGAAATTATTAAAAAAATAAACCAAAAATCCATCGACATAAAAAATGCTGTTATGAAACATAACCTCAAGAGCAACACATTCATCTAAACTGTTACTTACAGGGAGCAGATGTTGTAGTGATTTCTGACTGAAATGATAACCCTTTACTGAATTTCAAACATGAGCCGCCTAAAAGAAACGTTTTTTTTTTTTTTTTTAAATTTTCTTCATCAGGAAATTATACTGCCACAACGCTCACAATCTGTGTACACACAAAAGTATCAGAAAAAGGTAAAGACGGAAGCTTACCATCTTTTGAGAAATAACGTACTTGTGGACCATTATAGACAGCCTTATGCACAATTGCCCTTTTCTTAACTTCTTCCTCCCTTGCTAGAACACGCTCCAAATTCCTCAAGTTCATAATTTCTGAAAATTTAAAATCAATTCAAGTGCAGGTACAGCCTCAATTTCAAACAAGCATATAGGTATCCAGCAATTCAAATCGCATACTACTGATTACAAATACTGAGACTTGAAGTCCAAACCTGTTTGAGCTGCTTCTAAAAGAATCTCTTCTTGGGTCATCCTCTTATCCTCACCTTCCTTTTTCCTCTCTTCCAATCCCGATAGTCATCCTTCTATTCTTGTACTGGACCTTCTGCATTATGATCCACTACTTCTTCTAGTCTTTTTGGTGACTTCATAATGGATTAGCAATCTGAGTGGCGATTCGCTCGCAAGCCTCTCTCCTCCGGAGAAGTGGAAGACTCTAATTTTAAAAAGAATATGACGGTCTAAGTCCAAGAGTTCCAAAACGCCAATTAGGAATGAGTAGGAAGAGCCAGGCAAGGCACAGCAAATCAAAAATGGGGCAGATGGACTTCTTTTTCCGAGACTTATGTGCTCATATCCAAAAACCGGATTCCAACAGAACCAACGATAAGGCTTTTCAAAGCCTATTTTCTAGCCCTCTATCGATTCCTCATAGCAGTAGTAGTAGTGTAGCTGAATTGACTGGCATAGTTCAGGTTCCTTTCTTAATAGGCGCAGATTGCCCGTTCGGCCCACTCTGTTCACATTCATTGCCAACCCGTGTGCTCTCTCTTGATGTCGCAAACAGGGACAAAGACTGCTTCTAAAAGAATCTCTTCTTGGGTCATCCTCTTATCCTCACCTTCCTTTTTCCTCTTTATTGGCTAGTGTACAAGAAAATTATGATATTTCATCAAAGTAATGATCTCATAAACAATAACCAGCAAGTCTTCAGTCAGAATGTGGAGTACATCCAAGACCAAATGCTACTGAAAACTCACCTTCATTGTCGCTTGCAAAGCAGCACGTATTGCGTCCCTCTCAGCTTGCCTGATAATCACTGAAGTTGGGGTAGATTTTCTCATGATTCTCTCTCCTTCTCCTTCCTCAGGAGCATCGTTCTGTTGTTCAGGTTGAGAAGATTTCTCGTTTCCATCCCTGAGTTCTTTTTCTAATAGCGAAAGCACTTTCTTCTTCTTCTTGCTCAATTGCTTTCCTGGAAATACCAACCTCTTCTTGGTCCTTTCCCTGTAGATTAAATTCCTTAGGTTTAATCAAATTCTTCGTAAAATAAATCTAAGTCATTTGGGTAAGCAAAAGTAAACCTCTTATCTGCCCCGTTGTTTTCTCCTCCTTCATCTGGGTCTGGCTCCTACCAACATTTTAAGCAAGTCACAGAAAAATAAAGCTGGCAGTAAACTAACATTAAGAGTGAGCCAGTGTCAGAACTAGTAAAGAACCCACATCTTCCTCAAAGTCGCTATCAAACTTATCAGCAACCTCAGGCTCTGCTTCATAATTATCATCTTCTTCATCCTACAAGAATTTTCAATTATAAGGGTAACTATAAAGATCGAATTTTCACTCAGAAATATATATACAGATACATATACATATATGAAAAAGAAAATATACAAAAGAAAAATTTTACCTTTTTAAGAGCCTCTTGATTCCAGAACGTCTCGTCTTCTTCGATTTCCTCATCAAGTAATTTGTTCATCCTGGAAGGCATAGAACAAATAAATGCTAGTCGAAAACTTCGATCGAACTCTAGTTACTGAATGATTGAACTTTGGTTACCTCTTCCCTCTGGTGGCGCGAGAGGTACGATCGAGAAAAACAGGCGGATCATCATTTGGGGTCTCCATGGAAACCCAAGAGAGAGTACAAAGATGAAATTAAAAAATCGATTTGATTTGGATCAGCTGGAATGTGCCCTTAGCACCGCCCTGCCGAAGTTAATCTCAGTCAAAGAGAAGCCTATTTTGCTGATAAAGATTAATATACGACATGTCGTTCTGATATGTAGCTTGTCACAACTAAACCACACGGTGTTTCTCCAGACGAGATTCCAGATAGAGTCTGTCGTCTTGTACTCTTGTATTTGATCAAAGCTGGTGGAGCCTTGGAGGCTGGAGCTCCCTCAGCTAAACTGTGCAAAGCCAAAGGTTCCCTCCCAGTTGAAGTTATTTGAGCTTGCTCCTCAAACGCAGTCCGTCATCTCCTGATGGCCACAAATCTTCGGTGCCCTCAAGCAGTAGTGCCGCTTCCATGGAGGGCGAGAGGCCCCGGCGGCAGCAGAGGTCTAATCCCAATGGGGGCTCGCCAGGTTCCAAAAATCAAGGGTTTCCAGCGCAGCGATATCGACGGCTTCGCAAGTAACGCGTGGCGGAGCGCCAACGACGGATTCGAGCGTTTCCTATTCGAGGCGAAGAAGACCGCCGAGCGCTTGGACCGCCAATACGCCCTCTCCCGCCGCTTTGATACTTTCGCTCGTTCCGCCGCTGCCCGCGCCCGAGAAATCGATAGAGAGTTTGAGATTGGAACGCGTTGGCGAGCCTTCAGCATGGATTTTAGCAGAAATTCGCCTAGGGTTTGTTCTCTAGCTTTTACCATTTGCGCCAGTATCAATTGTATGCATATGTATAGGCTAAGACTCGTTGTATTTGCTGAATTGGTTTTGGTTGGTAATTGCCTTTCGTGCAGTACAGAAAGCAGTTCAGTGATTTCTTGGAAACTCCATTAGGAAAAAGCTTTACAGTAAGTATTGGCTCACGTTCACAACTTGTCTCTTGCCATTCATTTGTTGTTACAATAAGTAACCTTTTCTTTCATTTTTGTTTGTTGGATCATTTTGAAGACCATTTTCTTCCTGTGGTTTGCATTATCCGGATGGCTTTTTCGGTTGTTGATATTCTCGGCATGGGTGCTTCCATTTGCTGCTCCTCTTCTCATTGGAGCTGTTGCCAATAACCTAGTTATTAAGGTATTACTTGCTGCCTGCTGCCACTAATTGCATATGTTTGTTTTTTACTGGGGACTTTTGTATTTATCATTTTCCATTGATTATTATAGCCTGCAAGAAAGATTTGAGTTTCATGCTGATGGTAGTTTGTAATCTAACCAATCAGATAGTTTTTCGTAAGGAAATTAATGCATGAAAGTTCACAAATTCTGTCTTGTAACCTAATTTGCAAATTCATCCAAGTTCCCCTTTATTTTATGTAGCGGTGGCCATAATTCTGTTGAAACCAGAAACTGATTCTATTCAACTGTTATTGGCCCTCCGGTTTGGATTTGATCAGTTCAAAGTCAAACGATTTGAAAATCCTAACCGTTTTGTTAGTAATGATTCGGTTTTGGATTTTTATTTCGAAAACTGTTGGAATCCAAATCAAACCGGTAAGGTTTTTATTTGTATGGCTAATTTTTTTGTGCTCAAAATTTGAGCAGGGTTCTTGTCCAGCTTGTAAGAGGCAATTCGCCGGTTACAAGAACCAAGTAATTCGTTGTGGAAGCTGCGGAAACATTGTGTGGCAGCCGAAAGGGGACTTCAATGCAAGAGATGGTAGAGGCCCTTCTTCGTCAAAGTCAGATCCGGAGATTATTGATGTTGACTTTGAGGAGAGATGAAAAGACACGCAAGTTGCACTGAAGATCAAGTATGGTAGACATTTAGATTACAAACATAGAGCAATGAGAAATGCAAGAGCTTTACTTTTCATTTCTTCTGATATATATAAAGTTCTTAGCTTTCATGTTGGTGTAAGAAGTTGTAAGAATTGTTCAATCATGCCAGTTTATATATCTTTTTGTGTACTAGGAAGGTTGAGAAACAAATGCATGCCCTTTTTGCTGATATGACAGAGGAAAAAAAATTATTTATCTTGATAAGCAGTTGGTATTGTTCATATTACCATTTGAGCTTGTATCGTTGTTTAATTTACGTGGAGAATGCATCTTTTTTGATGAATTTGTCAAAGGCCAGTAGCATTATGCATTGTGATGAGATTGAACATTAGAAGCTATAGCCTCTATGGGTATGTTTGCTTAACATCAATTATGCATCTGTAAGAGATTAGAAATGCTTGATGTCCAAACTAGGGTTTGATTTTCATCTTTAAACAAGAGCTTGATGTTTCCATTGTTTTCTCCTTAGGCTGATTGAAAGTTCACCCTGACCTTTAGCTTCTCCCTCCATCACATGCAAAATCTTATATGTGAAAGTAAAAAGCTTACTTAGCAATTTTAATAAATAGTTAAAAATATGAAGGAAAAAAGAGAGCAAAATCTGAAGCCTTTGATCATACCTCCTTTTCTTGTGGCTAAGAATCCCCATATGCTTATCTTGGAGCTCAACATGAGCTGGCTATGCTTTGAATATATGCAGGCTAACCCATATCTTCTGCAACCTGCTTGCACAAACAAGAGTTGATGATTATACTCTTTAGTTATTACAGCTTAGGTTTTAGGTTTTCCTTACCGGAAGGAGTGACGACTGATAGCTCGGCTTTTACTTGAATCAGATTTTGGTGTCTTGGAAAGTAGGCATTGGGCAGAGCTCTTTCCCTTAGTCCTGCAGCTCCTCTTAAACCTGTGGCAAGTCATGATCAAGTTAACGTATGTTTTGTATGTAGAAAAAGGAGTGGGGTGGTTGTCTGAAAATTACAGGTTGCAGCAGCAGCTGTGAGTGTGATCATATCATCGGTTGTTTGGGTTACCAAGCCGGAGTTGATGGCAGAAGAAACATGAGTTGTCTGTACACCCTTCGACTCTGCGGCTTCTGCCGCAGAAGCAACAATGCCGCCTGTAATGGGCTTTCCCCCATCTTCTCCATCGTCTGCTGATTCGGTGCTGCTCTTGGCAGCAACGCTGGCAATTGCTGCAGCAAGGCGTGTGACGGAGAGAGCAGCGTGAACGCTGGCTGTATGCAGTCGGGTATCTTCTTTCTTCTTCACTCTGTGCAGTCTGAATATGCGTGCTAAGGTTTTGCCTCCAAACCACCCCTCTGTGTGCTTTGAGTTGATGTAAAACGGTAGCATGCAATCCATCATTTTGAAATGCACAGGTGAGAGAGAAAAAGATAAATGAGTAGGTACTTACCCATATCATGTCTTCTACCCTGCTGGTCGTTGTGCGGTATCTACTGTGGAGAGGCAACTCATTTATTACTTCGATCTTTAGTTGCTCATCTTCGAGTTCCAGGGAACTAGGCTTATGTTCTGCAAACAAGTCCTGTAAAATTGAGCAATCATCTTTAGTTGTGTTGTGGCCTATGCTAACTTGTCGAATTTAAGGAATCTCACTCACGCTTTATGCAAACATCTGTTGAAAGTTATAGGCAGATGGGCTCCACGAGCGACACAGAAATTCCATAGCATGGATGGGGCTTTGCAGGACGTCGAAAGAGCTGCAGCAAGAAGAGGAGGAAGGAGACGACAGCTTTTCTGTTAGGCATCGCTCTGCTCTGCACCAAGACTCGAGCTTTCCATTGTAATAAAATAACAAAAGGAGCAGATATGGATCAAATTTAGTCAAAATCGCATGGTTTCTCCAGCTAGCCGCCAAAGAAGGTGGTAGCTTTTGCGTAGCGCCTTAGACTCATGACTCACTGTGATGGTTGATGCTGCTGAGTTTTAAAGGAGACTGATCGGCCGGCCCATCAAACTTTCCCGGGTACCAGTTCCTCCATGAGAATTCAAAGTCTTTCATCACCTGCGCGGGTAAGAAAATATTTAAGAGCAAGCCATTTGCATTCATTTTTATTTGCATGGGATCGATGTGTTTACATTTACCTGGTATTGTTTGGTGACAAAAAATGAAAACGGAATAGTGCTTAAATAGGAAACCTACCTCATGCTCCTGGGAATGCTGCTACTTCACGTTTTTAGTAGTTACCGACCTTCCCATGATATGCACTTACCCTACTGACACTTGTGTTCACTTCTAAAAAAATTGGGCTAAAACTACAATTTATAGGGCATGAATATGATGTTTGTGTTTCCTAATTCTAATATACCTCAAATGCATTGGATTTAGAAAAGTTAATGAATATTTGTATCCTTAGAGAACACAAAATAAAAATTCATGCTCAAAAGAGTTTTGAGCACAATCATTGACACTCAAATTTTGAGCATCTAACTTTATTATCAGAAAATTATGTGATACTGAACATTGTTTATTAAAGTATATAATTTATTTGTGGCCATAATAATTTGTTTTTTTTATACAAATACTACGAAGTAGGCCTATATTAGCATGGCCATCTGGACAATAATGAGCATATTTTTATGGAATATGGTTTTTACGTTCTACTATTGAGCACAATTTTAAAATTAATATGGCTCTATATATCATAGAGCATGAATGATCAAAATGTGCCACTGTACATTCGATTTTGTCTTTACAACTATTGATTACATTTTTTTAAAACATATCCAATGCAATAGTAATCTTTATTTAGCAATCCTATCCCCCTCTTAAACGTAGAAAATATCTTCAAGTACCAATATAACGACCTGAATATTGAGAAAACGTAAAATTCAGAAAATAGAATGGTAAAAGACAATTTTGCCTTTGAAAAGTCAAATAGTTTACTTTTGCTATAAACATTATTGGAGAATTCCGAGAAGATCGTTACAAAGGTCTTGGATTCTAAATTCGTAGATAGGCGGCACTCCAAAATCGAAGGTTAGAAGAATTCGTTATGGGCCAAGAAAGGCTTAGGGGCATTTTGGTCATTTTTCCACTAAGGGCATTTTGGTCATTTTTCCACTAAGGGCATTTTGGCCATTTTGAGAGAAAGGCCTAGTATTTTCTAGAACCTTCTTCATCTTTCTTCAGTTTTCCTCCAAAATCTCTCCCTCACCGACCTAGTTTATGTATAAATAGATGTATGAGTATGTATATGGTGCTTTGGTGGTGTTAGGCCGAAAAAAGGAGAAAACAAGGGGGAGAGAGGCAGGAAGGGAGACAGAGGGAAAAGAGAAGCAAAGGACATAAATGAAGAAGGAGAGGGAAGAAAAAAAAAAGGTGAGAAACGAGTGAGGAAGAATGTGGGTTGTGAAGGAGAAACATGGAACTCATAGGGTTCCTGTTTCGACCTTGTGGTGTGAGGTGTGAGTTTAGATAAACACGTTATCTGCTGAACTTCTGGAATTCCCAGGGCCATTTTAAAAAGAATAGGATGGAGTTTGGATGTGGAGAAATGCGGGTTTGAAGCGTGGAACTTGGCTGAAACCCAAAAAAGTTGGGTCGTGCTCTCAAGGTAAGGTTTCCTCATTTTGAATTCATAGAACCTCCTATTAAGATCACTTGATGAATTTTGGTGGTTGAAACAAAAGAAAGGAGCAAGAAATAATGGATTTTTAGACGGGTCACACTACGGGTTGCGGACGACCAAATTACAAAAAACCGAGTTTGTGCCCAAGGTTGAAGATAAACAGTGGTGGTGCATGGCCACCATGCGCAGAGGGAAGGACAACGCGTGAGGGCGCGTCCGACGTCATCTCTCGATGTGTTCAACGTGAAAGTTATTCCTTTTAATTTTATGAGTTTAATTGTAACAACCCGTCCCGAAATTTCATGATTATCGAGGTTAATTAAGAATTAATTGAGGATTAATCGAGACTAATCAAGATTAGTTAAGGTGAAATGACGATTTTGCCCCTAGAAGGGTAAAATGTTGACTTTTGACCCAAGAGGTCAATTGCACATGGACCGAGGTCCATTACGTAGATCTAGAGATTACGAGTACGTAGACAGGCGGCACGTCGAGATCGAACATCGTACGATAATTCTACGGGCCTACAACGATTTTATGAACTATTATAGTTGCACGTTTTACGAGACAAGTTGACTTTTGGTTTGTTTTTAGTGGGCCCAAAAGATCTAGTCTGGAGCAATAGATGAGTGACAAGTGTCACCCATCCTTTAGTCCATAACCCACATTCATGCATCTCATTTCCTACATTTTCTTCATTGCACCTGAAACCCACCCCAACCATTTTCCCCTTGCTTCAGCAGCTGGGCTGCTGAGAGAGAGTTGGAGAGAGGCTGAGAGACAGACAGAGACGGCGGAGGGACGGAGGAGCCACAGTCGTGGCCTGGAAATCCAGAAACCAGGTAAAACTCGTGAACCCACTTTGGTAAGATTTTGGATTTTGAGTTTAGGACGTTGTAACCCTAAACTAAGACCGAGGGTGTGTTTCTTGTGGTTGTGCGAGTGAAATGAGCCAAAAATCATGCGATAAGACTGTTGGAATCGTGCTGGGTTCGAGTTTGAAACAGGACCCGCAAGGATTCAAGCATGGCCAAGATTTTAAGGTACGGTTTCTTCATTTTAAAATCATGGGAAGGTTTCTTGGTGAAAAAAAGTTTGAATGGTGAAAAATAATGGAAAACAGTGGAGGAATGGCTGAGATACGATCGGGTCAAGGTCGTGGGTCGACCCAGCCAGAGGTTGATGATGATGACATGGCAGTCCACGTCATCATGTCAGTCTACATGGCCAAGTCTGGTTGGTGCCACGTGGTGAAATGTCATATAGTGTCAAGCTGAGTTAACAGCTGACGTGGCAATCCACATCAGACATGTCAGACCACGTGGACTAGTGAGGTGGTGTCATGTGGCAACGTGTTAGAGTGTGACAGGACCCGTCCCAATCCCACTGGGACCACCTGGGGACGTGCCCCGCTCCCGTCTGACAATGACTCTAAACATACCAAAATTACCCTTAAATAAAAATCGAATATTCAAATAGCTAGATAACGTACATTAACAGTGTTTAAAGCGATACTGTCAGACAAGGGAAAGTAAAATAACAACACGTGAGCACAATAGTCAGAGTACATTATTCGGTGCTCAACCTACCCACAAGTGGGTGTATAGGTGCACAGCTAAGCAACTAAACCTCTGCCTCCTTTTCCGGGTCCTCCTCCTCTATTTCCGTGTCAGGGTCTGGAGGGGTCAGTAAAACAAGAGTGAGTGGGCCAAAAATAACATTTTATAAATCAATTTAAGAATAAAGTAATCATAAGGTTTTACCCCTCCGTTTTCCAAATCTTGCATGCAGTGAAAACATAATGTTATAATGAATCAATCCATAAAACCACAATAATAATCGAAAGGAGAAACTAACATATCAGTGCACTGTAAAACCCAACCCAAATGATGTCACGGTTCTAAGGCTACGCGTTGCCACTCAGGGTCTCACACTCGAGACTCTCTAGGTACATCAGCTCCCGGTATCCCGGTCACTGCCCGAGGTATATGAACATGCCTTCCTGAGAGTAAGCAGCCCAACGGGGGTCAACTCCACTCAGTCAGGGCCCCGTGACTACTCTAGGGTCCACCCAGGCCAACGACCCTCCCTGGAGGAGACAATATAGACAGGTAGGAAAGTACAGCACAACAACAGTATAGTTTACCCTATGTCCCCCTCGGAAATCCCAGACAAAATCCACATATAATCCAGACGGGTCTCATGCCCAAAACAGTGTAATAAGAGATATAAACAGTTTATATAAGACTCATCGAAATCATAAGTGGAAGCAGTAAAACAGTTTATGCATGCAAGCCTTTTATAAATCAAACAGCCCACTCACACTCAGTCCTTGCTGCTCAACGATCTCTAAAAACCTGTATTATTATACCTGAGAGTTACTTAAGGACCCTATAACATCAATACCAAGACCCTAGAACAGATCCGCCTCAAAATCGCATCTCGGGCACTATTCCCGGTGCTTCAAATCCCATTTTGACTAACTTAACGATCTCCGATCGACACGAAACCACCTCCATTGGATCCGTATCGTCGAAACCTTGAAAATGGTACCGGCCCCACCAAAATCACTGTTCACACGCACCCCCACGCGCCTGGTCAACGATGCTACAGTACTACTGACGTCAGCATGACGTCATCATTGACACTTGTCAGGTGACACGTGGCATGTTCTGATTGGTCCCTGGTCTGAAAATATCTGACAGGATGACGTCATCATGACGTTAGCATGATGACGTCATCATTGCTACAGTACCGGGTCAGCCCGTTTGACTGGAACCGGGTCGCCGTTGACCCACGGCTTGACCCGATTCCACCGTACGTTTCCGGCCGCCATTTTCGACGGGGTTCATCCCTATAGGGTCGTCTAGGTCTGCTCTATGGTTCTGTAACCACAAAACGGAAAGAAAACAAGAAGAAACTCACCAGAGCTTCGATGAACCTTACGGCCAATATCCGGTTGTCGTCTCCGTCGTCCAAAACAGTCCCAATCAACTTGTCTCTGACCTTAGGACATGTCCATAACCAAATAATCGATTTCTAGGCATTAAAATGGGTTGGTTCGAAACAGGGAACAAAAAATGGGGCTCTCGGGTTTTGGGTCTTACCGCCGCCGTGTCGCCGCTGTAGCCTTCGCCCTCGTTCAGTTGTGCTCCTGGGGTCCTTACGGTGTAGACTGGAGCTCCACTTGAGCCGAGGTGGTGTGGATGTCGGGTTTTGCTTCTTGGACCCTATTCCTCTGTGTTTCGGGTCTGAGTTTTGCACGGCTGTTCAGGGTAGGGGAATGGGGTGGTGGTCGCCGGTGGTGCACGGTGGTGATCAGCAGATGATGGTGGTGCTGTGGGTGGTCGGCTGGTGGTGTGAGGACTGCTGGTTCGATCGTTTGGGTTGAGAGAAAATGGAAGGAAAATGGGTTGCACGGTTTAGGAATTATGCAGAGTGTGTTTGTGTGTGTTTGAGATCGTGCATGAAGGAGAAAAAGCAGAGGAAATGGAGGGCTGGGATTCATTTGGGCAGGGATCCAATGGCTAGGATTGATGGAGGGAAATTAAATTAGTATAAAATGGTTAAATAGTGGTAAGGTTGCTTTATTGGAATAGTGTTAACTTGGATGAGTGACACTTGTCACTCATCCGTTGGTTTGATTTAAATATGAATTTGGCACAGATTCCCATAATTAATTAATATTTTATTCCGTTGTTCTCGGTTCGTAATTTCCGCTAAAACGCTTCCGTGACCATAACTTCTTCATACGAACTCCGATTTCGGCGTGCCGCCTGTCTACGGATTCGTGACGTCCCGACCTACGTCATAGTCATGGGTCAAAGTCCATATTATCTCCCGGGTCAAAAGTCAAAGTTTCCCCCCCTTCAGGGGTAAAATAGTCTTTTTACATTAAAATATTATTATTCTTGGTTCGGGTCGTTACAATCTACCCACCTTACAGAAATTTCGCCCTCGAAATTTACTCAAACAAGTGTGGGTACTGCCCTCTCATCAATTCCTCGGGTTCCCATGTCGCTTCCTCCACATCGTGGTTCCGCCATAGCACCTTAACCAATGAAATCGTCTTGTTCCTTAAGACCTTTTCCTTCCTATCCAGAATCTGAACTGGCCGTTCCTCGAAGCTCAAATCTGTCATCAGTTCCAGTGGTTGTTCTGGCAGTGCGTGTGTTGTGGACTGATTATGGATGCTGGTACGTGTTCAGATGGTGCGTGTGTAACGACCCGTCCTGAATTTATAGAATTAATTCAGGATTAACTAAGGATTAGTGAGACTAATCGGGACGTAGTCGAGGATTATGGTCAATTCGGGGTGAAATTACAATTTTGCCCCTAAAAGAGCGTAAAAAGTTAACTTCTGACTCGGGAGGTCCAATGCACGAGGACTGAGGACCGTTACGTAGGTCGAGTCGATACGAGTCCGTAGACAAGCGACACGTCGAAATCAAACATCATGAGGGAATGTTATGGGTCACGAAAGGTTTCGGGTACTATTGCACATTTTATGAGAAAAAGTTGTCATTGTCCTTTAGTAGGGCCCAGATATTTGTTTCAGGCCCAATGGATGAGTGACAAGTGTCACTCATCCATTGCTCACCAAACACACATACATGTAACTCTCCCATTCCCATTTTCATTCGAACCAACCTGTACCTTAACCTCAATCCCTTAACCCTCACCTGGTTTGATCTGAGTGAGTGATTGAAGGTGGCTGAAAGACCAGGAAATGACGAGGAGGTGGCAGGACCGGTGTGGACGGCAGAGATCAGGGCTAAAACAAGGGTTGAGTTTTAAAATTTGGTTCCTAGTTTTGGACGTTTGGGGTGGCCTTTCTTGATTGGGTTATGTTTTTGGTGGTTGTCCGAGTTGCTGGGGATCGAAAACAAGGGTTGAGAATGGCGGAGCAGCTTAGGCAGGGAGCTGGAAATTGGGTTGTCACTGTTGATTCATAAACAAGTATGATTTCAATCGATTTTATTAGTTTTGATTAGGGGGATCTATTCCTAGGGATTGGATGATCTTGTAGGAAGAAACAAGATCAAATTTGGGTTAGAATCAAAGGTTTTAGGGCCGGGTTAGGGTCGCGGGTTTACGCGACCAGGTTGCAGACATATGGGTTGACCCGCACAAGGTTGAAGACGAGATGATGTCATCATGTCAGACTGACAGGTGTCAGAGGTGGACCAATGAGCGATCAACATGTGTCACATGTCAGTGCCCAGTCAGCACTGACATGTTAGTGACGTGGACTAGTAGGCTACTAACACATGGCACTGTCAGATTTGACAGCTGGTAGAACCTATTAGGCTGACGTCAGCGTTGACTTTGGTGACGTCAGCGATGACTTTTGTCAATGTTGATTTTTGAATTGACCACGCGCGTGGGGGTGCGTGGGCACAAATTTCAAGGTGGGACTAGTTTTATTTTAAAGGTTTCGACGATCCGAATCCAATGGTGATGGTTTCGGGTCGATCAGAGATCGTTAAGTTGGTCAAATCAAGGTTTTTTAGCCTAGGGAAGTATGTTCGGGTCACGTTCCCATGCTGATACTGTTCATGGGTTTTAGGTATGACCTTTTAGAGTTCGTTAGTAACCATCGGTACGATTTGGACAGGTCTGGAAGTTTCGAAGATGGTGAATTAGCCCCGGGGAGGCTTATGGCACACGTATAAAGGCGCAGTTTGGACGGTCTGTGATTGGATCTTTGTTTTATGAATATGATGCATGCATAAATGTTTTATATGTGTTTATGAACATGATTTTAGATGCAATGAGTGCATGTGATTTAAATATGAGTTGTTTGGCATTTTCATAGAAAATGTGTTATTGCACGTAGTTCGAGATTTCTGTTTTATTCGATATTTGGGCTTCGGCTAAGTATTCTACCTGCATTTGTTTTATGTGGTTTTAATGGTTTCACGAAGAGGCATGAAACTGAAGACTGGATTTACAATTATATAGGATTTCATGGAGATGCGTGAAATCGGTATTCCGGCATGAGTCATAATTGATTTAGTCTTTGGCTCGGAGTTTAGTCAAAAGGGGTTTTGTAATGAGAAATGGTTTTTGGATTTGGAAATATCTTTCAGGCGTACGATCCAAATGACTTATTGTTTGACTTAGAGTGTAGTCAAACATGAGATGTATCAGGCTGTGGGCCAATTATGAGATTTATGAAAGATATTTCGAGCATGAGACCTATTTTTGGATTTGATAAGATTCGAGGAATCCCGCATTATGAAGTGTCGTTGGACACTTTTTCGGGCTGTGACCCATTTGGTGATATTTCGGGCATATGACCCTACTGATGACTTTCGAGTTAGAGTTTCGGTCGTGATGTGTGATGTGTTCACGGTGACGAGATCGATCGGTTTTCGATGATCCAGAGATGGTTGCGACGGATGATGTGTTCACGGCAACGAGATCGATCGATGATGTGTTCACGGCGACGAGATCGATCGATGATGTGTTCACGACGATCTAGAGATGGTCGCGATAGGTGTTATGTTCACGGTGACGAGATCGATCGGTGATGTGTTCATGACGATCTAGAGATGGTCGTGATGGGTGTTGTGTTCACGGCGACGAGATCAATCGGTGATGACGATCTAGAGATGGACACGACGGGTGATATGTTCACGGCGATGAGATCGATCGGTGATGTGTTCCAGATGATCTGGAGACGGTCGTGATGGGTGATGTGTTCATGGCGACGATGAGGTGATGATGGGATGAGTTCCCATGTAGTTCTGTGGTGGGACTGATGTCCCACGTGTTTTATGGTTTTAGGCAGAGGCCCTGTACGTGTTTTCTGTTTGGGCTGAGACCCTGTGTGATTTGGGTTTGGGCTGAGTGTCACTACCTGACCCAATCCCCCTGGATTATCGAGGGACGTGCCTGATCCCGTTTGACACCGCGTGTCAAACCAGGGATAAACTCGACCCCCATTCGGGGTTAACCAGAGTATGCAAGGATCTGTGGTGGCATGTGATGTCTCAATCTTTGCTACAGCCAGCATCCGCAATCAACTTGAAGGGTATTAAAACCATAAAAGTTGTGAGTGGACAAAACAGCAGTTTTTTAAAAATCATTTATATTGAAAATACGTTTATACCCCTCACGTAAAAGCATGCACGCATCATAAAACAGTTCTTTCAAATACTTTCTCGGAAGCAAGACGTATTGCTTCCCAAATCAAAACACAGTGAAAAATTGCCTCTCTATCGAAGCCATCATCATAGTAAGGTCTCAGCCCAAAACCTGATCATAGAAAACAAGTACAGGTCTCAGCCCAAAACTGAAATCTCATATAGCACCTCTGCCCAAAAATAAAACACATATAGGACCTCGGTCCAAAATATCTAACTCGTGGGAACACATCCCTTGGGAACTCATTTTAGGGTCGCCATGAACAAATCACTCATCGCGACCACCTCTAGATCATCGGGAACACATCACCGATCGACCTCGTCGCGGTGATTGCATCACCGTTAGCGACCATCTCTAACCCTAGGGGAAATCACCTATCGCTATCCGGGAAATCACCAATCTTTATCCGTCAATTAATTAATCGTCATCACTGTCACGATCTTTACATCAACATGCATGTGACTTGGATTTACTAACCGATCTACACCAGGCTCGGAAGTCCGCAACTCGACGTCTAGGTGCAGCACTAGGCTCGGGAGTCGGTGACTCGACGTCTCAGTGCAATTACCCGACACCCCTGTAGGTAGTGTCATTGTGAGCCTCTATGGGGAAACACATCCCTACTGGAGTCACATCTGTCATCTCATATGGTCCTTTCCTTGGAATCACATTCCCAGCATGTCGCCGTACACACCGCACTCGTCGCGACCATCTCTATATCATTGGGAACACATCGCCGGTGATCTCGTCGCCGCACACACAGCACCCGTCGTGACTACGACTCTGACTCGAAAATCATCAATAGGGCCATATGCCCGAAATACCACCAAATGGGTCACAACCCGAAAACTAGTGCCCAACGACACTTCATATCCCAAGATTCCTCAAATCCTATCAAATCCACAACTGGGTCTCATGCCCGAAACCTTTCATAAAACTCATAACTGTGTCTCTGCCCGACGTAACTCGTGTTTGACTGTACTCTAAGTCAAAACTTAAATCAACTGGGTCATATACCCAAAAGATATTTCCCAAGCAGAAAACCAGTTCTCATTTCCAAAACACTTTCAAATCATAGTTCATCTGGGACTCGTGCCTGAATCTCTATTTCACGCATCCCCGTGTAATCCTCAAAACCGTAAACCAGTTCCTCGATTTTATGCATCTTTGTGAAACCTTCGGAATCACACATAACTCATGCACGTAGTATACTCGGTCGAAGCCCATCATCATATAAAATAGAAATCTTGAACTACGTGCAATATCGCATTTTCCTCCGAAAATGCCCAATAAATCATATTTAAATCACATGCACTCAAGGCATCTCAATACTTGTTCATAAACACATATAAAACATTTATGCATGCATCATAATCATAAAACAAAGTCCACTCACAGACCGTCCAAGCTGCTCCTCGATAAGCACGCCATAAGCCTCTCCGGGCTAATCACCGTCATCGGGACTCCCAAACCTGTCCAAATCATATTAGAGGGTTACTAACTACTTCTATAACCTTCCATAAAAGCCCCCTAATTTTCTGGGATTTTTAAACGTATTTTACATAGGCTTTTAACCTTCGGACTCGAAACCTGCCCCAAAATGATGATTTCATATGTTCGTTACATCGAAATGATGATTTCATATGTTGACCTCATCACCAAACAGTGCCCCACACGCCACCACACACCTCCTAAAGGTACTACGCGTAGGGCTCACGCGCCAATGCACAGTCCTTCAACCTCGCCTGAACCGGTTTGAACCGGTTCACTGGTTTGTCTGATCCAACCGAACCAGCGTGATCGGTTCAGTTCCATATCTCCCTTATTTTTCATCCTTTTTCCTTCTTCTTTCCACCAATCCTCTCTAATTTATCCTAGGGATTGTTTTATGCAATCAAATTCTAGAAAAACCACATAGAGCCCATTGGTTCAATCTTCCTCTCATGGCCCTGTTTTTCCAGCCCATTTCGTGGGCTGCTCAACCGTCCCCCGCCATCCACAACTATCTCTAAACATCCATACAACCCCCATAAACACTCCCAACTCATAAAAAACATTCCTAAACATCCCTAGCCCAAATTCGAAATTTGAAATGAGAAATGGGGAGTTTCGGGTTCACCTTCCTCCGCCGTTCACGGTAGCCCTGCTACCTCCTTACCGTGTCCTGGTCCCGCAGCCATCCTCTGCCACTCTCTCAGGCAGCCCAACTGCTGGTTTCAATCAAATGAAATGGAGGGGGGGGGGGGATAGGTTTGTGGGTTTCGGGTTCAAATGAAAGAAGAAGATGAACGATGCATGTATGTAAGGGAATGTGCAATGGATGAGTGACACTTGTCACTCATCCATTGGGTCTGTTCAAAATATCTAGTGCCCACTTGTGGACAAATGTCATCCGTTTCGTAAAACGTGCAATAGTGCCTCAAAACTTCCATTACTCGTAACTTTCCTGTCATACGTTCGATTTCGACATGCCGCTTGTATACAGACTCGTATCGACTCGATCTACGTAACGGTCATCGGCTCTCAGGCATTGGACCTTCCAGGTCAAAAGTTAACTTTTTACCCTCGTTTAGGGGTAAAATTGTAATTTCACCCTAAACATCAAAAAATCCTTAACTAATTTCCGATTACTTCTGCTTATCCATAATTAAGTTTTAATTAATCCCAAAAATTTGGGACGGGTCGTTACAAACTTCCCTCCTTAAAGAATTTTATCCTCGAAATTCAAACTAACCCAATTCCACAACGAAACCGTGGAAATCCAATCCTGCCTCCAACTTGGGGCACTCTCGTGTAAACGTACACGTTCAACACAACCACAGCACCCGTCGGTACTAGCCCTGTTAATCGGTTCAAAAAAACCGACCAAAAAACTGCACCGAACTGCAACCGGACCGAAAAACATTGAACCGAGGTAAAACCGAAACCGTTTGGAGAAAATCGAACCGAACTGATTTGAATCGGTTCAGTTTTAGTTTTCGGCATAATTATACCGTATCGAACTGAACCGAACCGAAATAGTAGTAGAATCGGACCGAACCAGCCCAAACCAGACCAAAATTCATTAGTTACAAACGACGTCGTTTTATTCTTTTCTAAGAAACCCTAAATCTAGAGATGACAGAGAGTCACTCTCATATCTCACAGTCTCACAGTCCACTGTCTCACAAATTCACAATCTCACTTCGAGTCTTCGAGAGCATCTGGTCTACTCTGCTTTTTCCACCTTGGGCTACCTCGGACGGTCGGACCCATACTTTGATCTCTAGCTCCACCACTGCCACTGCCGTCAAAGTCCCAACCCCCCACCGCGGTTGAAGTCCCAACCCCCCACCACTGCCACTTACCCTCCCTGGCTCAGTGTCTCCCTCTCCCTCAGACCTAAACGACGGTCGTCTTCAGTCCCTAAACGACGACACCGCGACAGACTTCAAACTTCAAACCGTCGCCGTCAATTGCAGCCGCTCGTCACTCATTGGAGTCGAAGTCGATTCCACTCTAGTTGATCCCTCACGGCTCTGCTCACACCACCTCCTTTTCTTGTTCTCCTTTCACCCTTGTAACTGTAAGTAACTCACATTACTAAGACTCAAAAACAACAATAGTTGTAGATTTTTTTATATTCATTTTTCTAGAATGAAGTGAATCATGTGAATTAAGTCTGACACTCCCTTGGATTCCATAGGAGTTGCTTCTTTCGTTCTCGTGGTTTATATTCAATTCAGAGAGAGAGAGAGAGAGAGAGAGAGAGTGTGTGTGTGTGTGTGTGTGTGTGTGTGTGTGTGTGTGTGTGTGTGTGTGTATGTGTGTGAGAGAAGAAGAAGATGAGAAGAGCAAGAAATATATAGCAAAATCCACCTTACAACATTTTTCATTTTCACAAGCCCTTCTATTTCATAGCAAAACCCAGTAGATTTTCTAGACCTCGTTATTGTTTTGATTTCTGTTCTTTCTCTTACACCTCACTTTAGTTCCAAATTTCCAATAATATAGCTTTCAGATACCTTGTGTTTTAGGTCCTTCACGGTGACTATTAGTTGAAGAGTGGAAATGAGACAAAACTTCTTATGTACCTTTTATTTATCTCCCCCCTAATCTGGGGCTATTGGGCTGGACTAGTTGGGAGCATATAATTTCTATTCATTTTATCCTTCGTCTCTCATTTACTTGTTATTAGATTAACAACTTTGTTGTTTTTGTACTATTGAAACTTGCTTTTGGAAGGTTTGCTGTTCTTATTGCTCGAGATCCTAAGAATTAGAATCCCTATTTGTGATTTCGTTTTTTTTTTTTTCAGGTTTGCAAGAATTTCAAATTACATATTGACTACGAATTTATGACACAGTATTTTCTGCAGATGGTAAAATAGGTTAAGGTAGAGGTTAAGGTAGAACATTGGTAAATTTGAACCATTCTAGGTCCTGTTATTGTTGCTACTATCATTTGAAATTGGTAGAAATTTCAAATGTTGTTTCTCTCTTTGGAAATAATTTTTTTTTTTGTTTTAACGGATCCTTACTTATTAAGCTTTTCATCTGTGATTTGGCTAGCGTTAATATTGTTGGTACATTTTCTAAGTTATTTTGCCCCTAAAATGGAATTGTTGTCTATAATTCATATTCATACTTCACACTATACCCACTTTTCATGTTTAATTAATAAATTTTGTTCCCTTCAAGAATTTTAATTTAATATGTTTGGATATATATATATATATATATATATATATATATTTGAACAACCTCTGGATCCAAAAGGTGACTATATATATTCATAGTGTCTTTTGTACTTGGTTCTATATCGAATCTGTTTTGGATGCTGGTGAATGGTGATAAGTGCCTCATTGTATTAAAATCCTATTTCCGGTGTTTCTTTAAGGCTCTGTTTAATAGCTAGAATATAACTATATAATTTCCATTTGTTTCAAAATGTTTGTTTTCAATTTGTGAGAAATTCAAACAAATAAGTTCTAAATGAGGTTTTTTTCGTTTTTCTTGCTTCAAAATGTTTACATATTGATCTCTTTTTTCTAATGTCGCTTTACAACAAGTTGCAAAAATTTATATGATGATTTTATAATTGCTTTATTGTATTGAACTATGGTTTATGTTTGTGTTTGACTATGATACTTTTGAAATCTGAATGTATGATTATCTTATGCTTTTTTGTTAAGTTTTCTGTTTGCCAATGTACTTATGAACCTGCTGCTTATTTGATTTGAGAGAGTGAGGTTGGTGGTAGGTATGACACAAATTAACAAACAAAAAAAATAAAACTAATCTAATTAAATTGCCAATTAAAGAAATAATATTATAAATCGTAGAGCACACTTACTGACATGGCATTAGATATTCGTGTGGACTTCCCATTTCGCCAACCAAACATACTGGAGCTAGCTACCTCTTCCACCTATACATTTCCTCGATCACAAATATAATCTCCATTTATATTTACATTGAGAAATTGATGGGAAGAAGTACATAGTAGAGTATATCAAGATTATTAGTTGTTGTACAAGAGTGCTTAATGTAATTGGCTTTGTCTCTCCACATGTAATTTTGTTCATGCTCAAACAGAGATATGGCTAATTAACTAACTGGTTTAGACCATCATGGAAACAACCAATAAACAACTCTAGCTAGCTCGTAACTCTCTCCTCCGATATCTTTGAGAATAGTATACTTGTGTACTCTATAAAGTAATTAATCTCACCCGATCGCTTATTGATCTATCCCATCCATAGCCTGTTTTTTTTAGAATTTCCAGCCACCATTGTAGAATATGCCTCATCGATCTGGAACCCCGGCTCATCCTCCACTTCCACTCGCTACTAATGCATGCATCACACCACCATACAAAATAAATTGAATGTGTTTGCACCAATCACATACCATGATTGCGCACTTGGAGAGAAGCTAATCCATTTGCTTTCCTAGTATTTTCTTTGCATGGAAAAGAATGGTGCTTACCTCTGGAAATGCTGCTGGTGCTGTGTCTGCAACCTCATCAGAGTTGCCTGAAGAGGTATTTATTCTCGGAATATACTGTAGAATAATACAGAATTATTGATTATGATGAGATTGGTTTATAAGCAATGTATTTCATTCACTTTAACATGGATCATCAACTTATTCATGCTTGCTGTTTTCTGTTTTGTAGGTGGACAATGTTCATGGTTCACAATCACAAGTAGATGAATTCAATGAAGAGGTGAATAGGGATGGTAAACCCCTAACCAGCGCTGAAAGTAATGCACAATTTTTGGAGCATGCGAAGAAAAGGCAGCGTGCAAGCATATGGGATCATTTTGAAAGGTACAAAGCAGATAATGGTTTCACTAGGGCTAGATGTAATTATTGCCCTAATACGTATGCTGCTAATTCTATTAGAAATGGAACTAGGGCCTTGATTAGTCACCTTCAGAAATGTCCTAAATATCCCCCTAATACGATTACCAAAAAAAAAAATAAGAAAGTTTTATCTGTAGAAAAGCCCACAGAAGTTGTTGTTGGGTTTAGTCAGAAAGGGCTTGTTAGGAAATTTGTTCACATGGTCATAGTTGATGAGTTGCCTTTTTCTTTTGGGGAGGGAGACGGGTTTCGTGATTTCTGTTTCCTAGCTCGTCCTAGGTTTAAAATTCCATGTCATCAGATAGTTGCTAAGGATGTGCTTAATATGTATTATGCTGAGAAGGAGTCCCTTAAAGAATTGATCAAGTCTTATAGGGTTTGTGTAACTACTAATACATGGACATCCCTTCAAAACATCAATTACATGGTTATCACTGCTCATTTTATTGACAGTGATCGGGATTGCATAAAAAGATTATCAACTTTTGTGTGATTCCAAACCATAAGGGAGAATCAATTGGGAGGCTTTTGGAGGATTGTTTACTTGGATGGGGTATTGAGAAGCTTTTGACTGTTACAGTAGATAATGCTTCTTCGAATGATGCTGGGTTGTCTTTTTTGATGAAGAGAATGCCTAAATTGAAATGTGCGGTGGCGCTTTTAAATAATGGGGAAATTTTCATGTTAGATGTATTTCTCATATCTTGAACTTGATTGTCAATGATGGCTTGAATGTGTTGAATGAATCTATTCAAAGTATTAGAAATTCCATCAGATATGTAAGATCTTCCCCTAATAGGTTTGAAATATTTAAGAAGGGTACGGAGAAGGCTATGGTTGATAGCAAAGGGCTGGTGGTATTGGATGTTCCAACTAGGTGGAATTCCACCTATTTGATGTTGAAATCAGCTCTTAAGTTTCTGGGAGCATTTGAGATCCTAGTTGAGGATGATCCGAATTATGCTGCTTATTTTATAAGTGATCGAAGGGTAGGACCACCGTCTGAGTATGATTGGGAAGTAGCGAGTTCATTTGCTGCTTATTTGAAACCTTTTTATGAAGTAACTTTGCGAGTATGTTGCACCTCTACACCAACAATCCAATGTGCTTTACTTGATGTGTATAAGATTTTAACTCTTTTGCGTCATGAACAGAAGAGTGTTTTATTGTCTGGCATTGCAAGCAACATGCAAGCCAAATTTGACAAGTATTGGGGGGGAAGTGGAGCGTATGAACCAATATTATTTCATAGCTCTTGTTCTTGATCCCCGTCATAAATTGGACGCTGTGGACGATTGTTTTGGAGGGGTATTTAAGGATGATGATGATAAGGTTGCACATGCTATTTCTAGATTGAAGATTTTATTGACTAGTCTTCATAAAATCTATGAAGACGGTGAGAGTGGGGATTCTGCAAGAGAGGACAATGTTAGTGGCCGCTCCTCTGGAATAACAAAGGACAAAGTGGGTTTGAGTGACGATACGGATCTTATAGTAAGAAGGATAAGGAGGATGGCAAAGAAGGAAGTTATTTCTAATGATTTGGATAGATATCTATTAGATCCTATCGAAGCTATTGCGGATTCAACGTTTAATATTTTGGGGTTGGTGGAAACATATCGGGGTATCCAAATATCCAATCTTGTCGCGAGTTGCACGGGATGTTCTAGCTATACCCACTTCAACAATAGCTTCAGAGTCATGCTTTAGCACAAGTGGAAGGGTAATTAATTCGTATAGGAGTTCGTTGAGCCCTGAAGTTGTGGAGGCATTGATTTGTACTCAAAATTGGCTTATGAGTATTAATGTTGCATTACATTTGGAGCCGAATGTTGATGAAGTGGAGTGTTATCATGCCCTTGCACAAGGTAATTGTTGTATCTTTTTATTATTTGTAATACATTTGTTTGTTATTAATTGTGAATTTATGTAGATAATTAACTTTTCTTGTGTCTTATATGTAGAAATGGCAAATGGTCGTGCGAAGGTGCCTCAATAGTCCAATCCTTGAGACTTCCTGCCTTATTGATTTTCTCATGATATTTTCTACTTTTTTGTTAATTTGGATGGTTTGATTTTGCAATCTTGCTGTTTTTATTGTTTGTAATGGGCCTTTTTTATTTGATTTTGATGCTTTGATGATTTTATTGTTTGTAATAGACATTCTATTTCTATGTTGGATTTTGATGACTTGATGATTTTGTTGTTTATAATGGACATTTTAGGTGGATTTTGATGATTTTTTTATTTGTAATGAACAATGATTAGTTGTAATGGACCATCGATTTTTGAAGAAAACCAAACCGGGTTAACCGAACCGAATTGCCCTAATTGAACCGAAAAAATCGATTTTCACTCGGAACCAAACCGAACCAAACCGAACATTTGGTTTTGGTTTTATTCGGTCATTGGAGAGAAAACCAAACCGAACCGAACCGAACCGAACCGATTTCCCATTTGGTTTCGATTTCGGTAAAAAACCAAACTGAAAAACCGATTAACAGGGCTAGTCGATACTCACTGTCACTAGAGCTTCTAAAGCTCCAACTTGACTCTCGAGAAGTTACTCTTCGGCGCATAAGTCTCCCTAGAGACAGAATGTCGGTGTCTCGCCTGTCACTCACTCTAACAGGTTAGTTATATTAAACTGACGTTAAGTCAGCTTTTCAGCTTGATGGTTCTTCTCATCTAACAATTGAAGCTGACATCCGGCCCAGCGTCCGATCGAACAATCATTCTCTAGATCCTGCTATCGTCAATCATCCTCGTTGCTCCCACTGAACAATATCTCATCCTCTGTCACTAAACGGTCTACAACCATAACCCGCTATCCATAGACATACAACTTTCCTCTAACATTCACTAAGTTCAAGACAACGACCGTGGCTAGCCAGTAATTCTCGACTCCACTACGCTTTCGTTGCACTACTCTAATCTCAACTCGTTGTTGAGTCCCCACATCATATCTCATGTCGTTCAACGACCTATGCTGAAATCCCGACTCGTCTCGAGTCTCGAACTAATACATCGTTCCTCCTGTCAATACATCGAGATCTCACCCATCCTGGGTGTATCTGAACTTCATCAAATACTTGCCTCAACAGAGATAGTCACAACAATCTCACTTGGGTTCCTCTGGCCCATATGACCCTGAGCTCTCGGCTCTCATAATCTTTGAACCCTCTTAATCCCCTCTGTTCGAGCACACAGTATTCGATGTCCAGGCAACATCTCATCATGTCGGAACACATCCGATCATAATCCTCATCAAATGTCACAATCGGAACTAATCCGATCACTGCACTCACTGTACAATCAACATCGGACCTCATTCGATCACCATCTCACGTCCATCTAGGACTCCATTTGAGGATTCTACCATACCCGTCAAACTGTTCAATCGCAATGTCCAACGTGCACTACTCACTGGTGCACCCACATCACGTCAAGCATCGGGGAACCATCCGACATGCTCACAGACTACGCTCAGGCTACGTCCAACTATGTACCAATCACGTATTACCGACCCCGTTTCAATCATCTATCCGGCCAAGCCTCACTAACCAATCCCATTCCTTGGTTCGTTCCAAAGGTCAACCAACACACGTCACTAAAACACACCAAACTCGAACCTATCGGTTACCTATCACTGTCTAATAACACTCCGCACAATCGGTCCATCTAGAGTGGTATCGAACCAATCAACATCATATTTGAGGCATCAGTTATACCACTGTTCCTGATCGATACGTGGGTATCGTCCTCATCTCATACTTATTTCCACATCCAATCTCTGTCTTGTATTAAGATTCTTCAACTGTCATACTACTCCTCGTCATCCCACCTAGGGAAGAATCAAGGATGATCCAAGATGATGACATCGAAGTTCATCCTGCGTCATCTTGCGGCACCAAACACCATCTGCTAAAGAGCAGAAAATGTGAGGTCTCCCTTATCTACTTCGGAATATTCATTTCTAATCCGGAATCAAGCACTTTTCTCTTTGGTCTCAATCACAATTTTTCCTGATTCGGAGGTTCGAATCACGTTGGAAACATACTCAACTTTTCCAATTACTAATCTTACTCTCTACACGAGCATTCTCGTGTCCTATAGGCAAACCGGTGTCAAGTCCACCTTGGACTCACCATGGTGATTCTGCCTCAAGAATCAGATTTCTTCTCATCCAAACTTATATAAAACTTAGGAAGTATTGTCACTCGTAGTCGACCAAAACCATTTCCCACTGGACTCTCAAGTCCTCAACTTACTCGGACAACATCCACCTATATGTCCCGTAAACCGTCTAACACTTAACTCACCTGCCTAATTATACCATTTATACACATCCAAAAGGATGTGGAATGTATGCCATCCTTCTCTACCTAATTCTCACTTTTCAACCATTATGATTATACCCTTGAGCACACCCTCGTGTCTCACGTCTAGCATCACTAGGGAACTTGTCACTAAGCCAAGTACGCCTCGTACCTCTCATTGAGCCACTCGGAATCCTTTTCGTTCCTCTCAGTGCCCACCGAACTCATATGCTCGCCACTATGGGCATATCTACTTTACCGGTCATCATCCAAGCCCTCATCGGCATTACCTCATTTAGACACACTCAGCGTCATTCGAAACCATCCAATCACTATTGGATTCTATTCAACTCATCTGTATCATCTCTCGCTCATCTCAGTCATCTCCATTGAGGTAGCGTGACATACTCGCCAACACCCGAAGCTCATCTCCTTCTGTGATCGCACTCACTCGTAACCGAGCCGAATCTAAAAATTTTGTATGTACAGTAAGTCACTCACACACCTCCGTATCATCGTCACGACTGGCGAATCTCCATCGTCTCCATCATCACTACAACACAAGCATATCCACTCGATAAGACTCGACTACATCCATCGATAGCAGCGTCTGCCAAAATCACGTGCAACCCAATCCCAGAAACACTCTGCTATCGAGACTCCATATCCATATGGTCAACTTACCGCAGGCACCAACCGTTCAACACATAGTATCCACTGATCTGTCCACCTCGGGAACCAGTCCACAATTACCACACTCCTGGTAAATTGTCCAATCCATCATCCACTGGGATTATCACGAACCTGGCTACTCACTACAGCACATACATCATGACCAATCCATTGCTCTCGACTCTGGAAATTCGTCATACTCCGATGCTGGCATCCAACCAACTCGTGACCACTATCTGAGGACCTCGTCCACTTGTAACTCTATGACCCTCGGCCGTTGGGCCCACAAGAAACTTGGCTCTACCATGCCACACAATAACTACACCAGGGCATCCTCTGCTAGTCGACATCCCTCTAGGACTCGAAACACTAAACATGGCATCTCACGCCACATACGATCAATCTCAACTAGGGTCGACCAGGGTCATCATGCACCTAACTGCTCCCAGTAGCATAATCTCCGGTCTTCCAATTTTTGTCGTGGACGACCCTACCATCCGACCTCCACTAGTACCACTTGGGACAATCCTCTATCTGATATGACCTTACCGTTGAACGGTCACAACTTAGTAATATCGTCATACTGGGACATCCACATCGACTAGATAGAGGGGACCTGCCTGTAACACTACGACTCTATACCGTTAGATTCACATACACGACGATCCTACTCGGGATCCAACCTCACTAGAGCACGGTATCCTGTGCCAATCGAACCCTAAACCATTGCACCACGTGCCAACATAACCTACCGAGGGTTCGATTCCACTGAATCCTCATACTCTCACCCTAACTATCAGCTTGATGACGAGTTATTACCACTGCAGAGACATCTCATCCAGCACATGCGCGTCACTCTAAGATCAGCCTATGCTCTGATACCACTTGTCACTACCCATCCCAATCCCCCTGGATTATCATGGGATATGCCTGCTCCCGTCTGTTGTCGCGCGTCAGACCAAAGATAAACTCGACCCCGCTTGGGGTTAACTAGAGTACGCCAGAATCGGTGGTGGCATGTGATGTCTCGGTCTTTAATACAGCCCGCATCCGCGATCAACCTGAAAGGTATTAAAACCATAAAAGCTGTGAGTGCACAAAACAACAGTTTAATAAAACTCATTTATATCAAAAATACGTTTATAACCCTCACATAAAAGTATGCACGCATCATAAAACGGTTCTTTCAAATAATTTCTCCGAAGCAAGACGTATTGCTTCCCAAATCAAAACACAGTGAAAAACTGCCTCTCAATCGAAGCCATCATCTCAGTAAGGTCTCCGCCCAAAACAAGATCATAGAAAACAAGTACGGGTCTCAACCCAAAATGGAAATCTCATACAACACCTCTGTCCAAAAAGAAAACACATACAGGACCTCGGTCCAAAACATCGAACTCGTGGGAACACATCCCGTGGGAACTCATTTCAGGGTCGCTGTGAACACATCACTCGTCGCGACCATTTCTAGATCGTCGGTAACACATCACTGATCGATCACGTCGTCGTGTACATAGAACTAGTCGCGACCACCTCTAGATCATCGGGAACACATCACTGATAAACCTTATCTCCGTGGACGCATCACCTGTCGTGACCATCTCTAACCTTTGGCGAAATCACCTATCGATATCCGGGAAATCACCAATCTTTATCCGTCAATTCATTAATCGTCATCACTGTCACGATCTTTACTTCGACATGTATGCGACTGGGATTTACTAACCCATCTACACCAAGCTCGAGAGTCCATGACTCGACATCTAGGTACGGCACTAGGCTCGGGAATCCGTGACTCGACGTCTCAGTGCAATTACCCGACACTCTTATAGGTAGTGTCATCGTGACCTCTACGGGGAAACACATCCCTACCGGAGTCACATCCATCATCTCATAGGATTCTTTCCAAGCAATCACATTCCGAGCATGTCTCCATGCACAAGGCACCCATCGTGACCATCTCTAGATCATCGGGAATACTTCACCGATGATCTTATCGCCGTGCACACAGCACCCGTCGCGACTACGACCCCAAAATCAGCAATAGGGCCATATGCCCGAAATACCACCAAATGGGTCACATCTGGAAAACCAGTGCCCAACGACACTTTTTATCCCAGGATTCCTCAAATCCTATCTAATCCACAACTGGATCTCATGCCCCGAAATACCTTTCGTAAAACTCATAATTGGGTCTCTGCCCTACTTACCTCGCGTTTGACTGTACTCTAAGTCAAACCTCAAATATTGGGTCATATGCCCGAAAGATATTTCCCAAGCTGAAAACCAGTTCTCATTTTCCAAAACACTTTCAAATAATATATCAACTGGGACTCGTGGACGAATCTCGATTTCACGCATCCCTGTGAAATCTTCAAAATCGTAAACCAGTTCCTCAGTTTCACGCCTCTCCATGAAACCTTCAAAATCATATATAACTCATGCACATAGTATACTCAGCCGAAGCCCAATCATCATATAAAACAGAAAATTAGAACTACGTGCAATAACGCATTTTCCTCCGAAAATGCCCAATAAATCATATTTAAATCACATGCACTCATGGAATCTCAAAACATGTTCATAACACATATAAAATATTTATGCATGCATAATAATCATAAAAAAAAAATTCCACTCACAGACCATCCAAGTTGCGCGGCGATACACGCGCTATAAGCCTCCCCGGGCTAATCACCGTCACCAGAACTCCCGAACCCCACCAAATCATATTAGAGGGTTACTAACTACTTCTATAACCTTCCATAAAAGCCCCCTAATTTTCTGGGATTTTTAAACGTATTTTACATAGGCTTTAAACCTTCGAACACCCAAAACTACCTCGAAACCTTTCCCAAAATGTTCGTTACATCGAAAGGATTATTTCATATGTTGAACTCATCCCCAAACAGTGCCCCATGCGCCGTCCAAAGGCGCTACGTGTGGAGCTCACGTGCTGGTGCACAGTCCTTCTTCAACCTCGTGTGAACCGGTCTGAACCGGTTCACTAGTTCGTCTGGTCCAACTGAACTGGCGTGACCGGTTCAGTGCCATATCTCCCTTATTTTTCATCCTTTTTGCTCCTTATTTTCACCAATCCTCTCTAATCTATCCTAGGGATTGTTCTATGCAATCAAATCCTAGAAAAACCGCCTAGAGCCCATTGGTTCGATCTTCCCATCACGACCCTATTTTTTCAGCCCATTTCCTAGGCTGCTCAGCCGTCTCCCGCCATCCAAAACTATCTCTACACATCCATACAACCCCTATAAACACTCCCAAATCATCACAAACATTCCTAAACATCCCTAGCCCAAATTTGAAATTTAAAATGAGAAATTAGGAGTTTCGCGTTTACCTTCCTCCGCCGTTCACGACGCCCCTGCAACCTCATTTTCGTGTCCTAGTCCCTCAACCATCCTCTGCCACTCTCTCACGCAGCCCAGCTGCTGGTTTCAATCGAATGAAATGGGGAGGGATAGGTTTGCGGGTTTCGGGTTCGAATGAAAGAAGAAGATGAACGATGCATGTATGTAAGGGAATGGACAATGGATGAGTGACACTTGTCACTCATCCATTGGGCCTATTCAAAATATCTGGGGCCCACTTGAGGACAAATTCCATCCCTTTCGTAAAACGTGCAATAGTGCCTCAAAACTTCTGTGACCCTTAACTTTCCTGTTGAACGTCTGATTTCGACGTGCCGCCTGTCTACAAACTCGTATCGACTCAATCTACGTAACGGTCCTCGGCCCTAGGGCATCAGACCTCCCGAGTCAAAAGTCAAATTTTTTCCCTCGTTTAGGGGTAAAATCGTAATTTCTCCTTGAACGTCCCAAAATTCTTGACTAATTCCTGATTAATCCTGCTAATCCATAATTAAGTCTTAATTAATCCCAAGAATTTGGGACAAGTCGTTACACTAAGACCCTGCGTGATTTGGTTTTGGGCTGAGACCTTGTATGATTTGATTTTGGGCTGAGACTCTACTGAGGTAATGGCTTCAATTCAGAAGCATTTTTCACTGGGATTTGATTTGGGTAGCAATATGTATTGCTTTCAAGAAAGTATTTGAAATGCAGTTTTATGATGCATGCATGCTTTTACGTGAAAGGTATAAGTGTATTTTCGTGGAAATGTTTTTATAAACTGATGTTTTGTCCACTCACAGCTTTTATGGTTTTTAATACCCTTCAGGTTTATCGCGGATGCGGGATGTAGTAGGGATCGAGACATCACATGCCACCACAGAGCCTGGCATACTTTGGATAACCTCAAACGGGTGACAAGTTTACCCCTTGTCTAACACGCGGTGTCAGACGGGAGCAGGCATATCCCACGATAATCCAGCGGTATTAAGATGAGTCTTGTTAGCGTGTACAGTCCCCGGACATAGCTCGGATATTGCGTGAGTGCATTCCTTGAGCAAACCTATGAGTAGTGCCGATGTGATTGTGTGATGTGTGTGCACCTGTGAGTAGTGCATTTTTTATGGTGTAATTGTTGAGTGTTGATCATTCTGATTGATGTGGTACGATTATCCGATTGAATCCGATATGGACACGGTATGGTAATCAAATTGGGTCCGATGTTAACTGTTCATTGAGAACTAGGATCGAGCATCGAGTACTATGCTCCAAAGGATAGAGGCTTTAAATGGTTAAGTTATTGTGCAAGTTTGGAGCTCAAGGCCATGGTTGTGGGCCAGAGGAACCCTAGAAAAAAAAAAGACGTGTTTGTGATTATCTTGGCTAGAGTAAGTATTCGATATGGTCAAGATACACTCAGGATGAGTAAGGTGCCAGTTCGAGACTCGATAGGAGTCAGGATCACAGCGTTGGTCGCTGAGTGATATGAGGTACTGTAATAGGAGTCTGGTACAAGTCCGATGTGGATAAAGAACTTGAATGGGAAAGAGCAGAGCCGTGAGTTACCGGCTGGTCACAACAATTCGTCGTAGTTATGATTGACGATGGGAGACCGTCTAGTGACAGAGGACTTGGTACTGCTCATCAGGAGTAGAATGGTTAGATTGGGTTCTGAGTATGCCTCCAAGGGTGGCAAGTATAGTCGATGAGTATCGATGTCTCACTCAAGACTTGAAATTTGAGACTTGAAATTCGAGACTTGAGATTTGAGCTTTGGAGGTTTCCAGTGACAGTTGAATCACACATGTGTCGAATACGGTCACGGAGATTTAGCTGAGTTTCAGCATTGACTGTTGGATTGAAGTTAACGTCAAGTGACGCTTGATTTTGGTATGAGTACTGTGGATGGATGTTGGACATGTACGTGGACGCGTAGGGCCTCGGGTTTTAGGAGGATTGTTTTTCGCAGTGTAGATTTGAGTCAATGTGAATTTCGAGGATGAAATTCTTTAAGGAAGGTAGATTGTAACAACCCGTCCTGAAATTTCATGATTATCGAGGTTAATTAAGGATTAATTGAGGATTAATCGAGACTAATTGGGATTAGTCGAGGTGAAATGACAATTTTGCCCATATAAGGGTAAAATGTTGACTTTTGACCTAGAAGGTCAATTTCACATAGACCGAGCTTCATTACGCAGATCGAGGGATTATGAGTACGTAAACAGGTAACACGTCGAGATCGGACATCATACGGTGATTTTACGGGTCTAGAACGATTGTACGAACTATTATGGTTGCACATTTTACGAGACAAGTTGACTTTTTGTTTGCTTTTAGTGGGCCCAAAATATCTAGTCTGGACCAATAGATGAGTGACAAGTGTCACCCATCCTTTGGTCCATAACCCATATTCACGCATCTCATTTCCTTCATTTTCTTCATTACACCCGAAACCCACCGCAACCATTTTCTCTTTGCTTCAGCAGCTAGGCTGCTTGAGAGAGAGTGGGAGTGAGATTGAGAGACAGACAGAGACGGTGGATGTAAGGACCCGTCCCGAACCTACATGATTAATTAATATTAATGACGGATTATCAAGAATTAATTAAGTACTAATCGAGATTAGTCGAAGATTATCGGACGATCGGGGTAAAATGACGATTTTGCCCCTAGAAATGGTGAAAAAGTTAACTTTTGACTTGAAAGGTCAATGGCACGTGGATCGAGATCCATTATTTAGAATGAGACGATACGAGTTCGTAAACAAGCGGCAAGTCAAAATTGGACATCGTACGAGAAAGTTATGTGGCATATAAAGTTCTAGGAACTATTCATAGTTACATGAATTACGAGAAATTAAGTTTTTGTGTTTGAACAGTGGGGTCCAAAATATCTTATTGGGACCAACAGATGAGTGACAATTGTCACTCATCCATTGATTTCTATACACATACATGCATCATTCCTCATATTTCATTTTCATTCTTCCTTTATTTCTTCCCAAGCTGTACCCACCATCCACACCCTTCCCATTTTCATTTTCTGGACCAAGGAGAGAGAGACAGACAGATAGAGTGAGGGAGGATGAGAGCCGCCGCGAGGTGGCCAGATAACATGGAAGAAAAGTTAAACCCAAAACCCTTTGATTTGAAATTGGTTTTTGTTTTCTGAACGTTTGGAACCCATTCTAAAGCCCTGGGTATGTTCACTAAGCTCCTACGAGCTATTAGGATTGAAAATCGAGGAGGAAGGATGAAGGAAGGAGCTCTGGTGGAGGTTTGAAACTGGGTCGTGAGGATCGAGCTTGGATAGGTAATTTCTAGGCCATGTTTCCAAGTTTTGAGGTCATAGAACCCTTCCTGGGTTAGAGACGAGTCGATAGGAAGAAAAATGGAAGAAAATAATGGTCGAACGGCCGAGATATGGCCAGGTCAGGGTCGCTGGTCAAATCGACCCTTACAATCAAATGGGTCCACCCGTCTGAAGGAAGACAATGATGATGTGGCAGTCCACATCATCACCTATCAGACCTGTCAGGCCACGTGGCCAATCAAGTGGTGCCATATGGCGAGTTGTCAGAAGCTGTCAAGTCCAGTCAGCAGATGATGTGACATGTCCACGTCAGCCATGTCAGACCACGTGGACCAGTGGGGCGGTGCCACGTGGCAACATATCAGGGGTGTTAGATGACGTGGTAAGTCCTCGTCAGCATTGTCAGATCATGTGGACCAATGAGATGGTGCCACATGGTGAGCAGTCAGAATGTGTCAGATGACGTGGTAGCTGTCAGACCATGTGGCCTACTAGGGTGGTGCCACGTGGTAGTGTGTCAGATTGTTAGAGCTGACGTGTTAGTGACATGTCAGTGATGATGTCAGCAGATGACAGCATCACGTGACATGGCAGTGTGAGAGGGTGACATGTGGCACCAATCAGGTTGTGCCACGTGGCAGGTTGTCAGACCTGTCAGCAAATGACGTCAGTATGACATCAATGTTAACCAGCGTGTGAGAAATTTGACTGGCACGTGGGCACAAAATTTGAGGTCAAACTAATCTTATTCGAAAGGTTTCGACGTTCTGAATCCAATGATGGTTGTTTCAGGTCGATCAGAGATCGTTTGATATGTAATTTGGAGGTTTTTTGCATCGGGAAGCGTGTTCAAGACACGTTGATCGTTCCAGGAGTTTTGAGGGTTTATGATTAGGGCTTGTATAGGTTGGTAGTAACCTTTGAGTATGATTTGGACAGGTCCGGACGCCCCAGAGAGTATGGATTAGCCCCGGAGTGGCCTACGGCGTAGGTTTCAGAGCACGTAACACGGATGGCCTGTGAGTGGACGTTTATGCAGAACTGTTTTATATGTTTTTCGAACATGATTTGAGATACCTTAAGTGCATATGATTTATTTTTTTGATTTGGTATTTTTTGTAGAAAATGAGATATTGCACGTAGTTCGAGATTATTCTACGTGCATGTGTTTTATATGATTTTGATGGTTTCACAGAGAGACGTGAAACCGAGAATTTGACTAACAGTTTTGAATGATTTCACAGAGATTTCACGGAGATGCGTGAAATAGATATTTGGGCATGAGTCCCAGTTGATAAGACCTTAACTTGGATTGAAGTCAAGGACGATTTTGGAAAGTGCATTGAATCGTGAAATGGTTTTCGGATTTGTAAATATCTTTAGGGCGTATGACACAGTTGATTTACGGTTTGACTTAGAGTATAGTCCAACGCGAGGAAACAATATCGAGCTTTGACGTAATTATGATTTATGAAAGATATTTCGGGCATGAGACCCAGTTGTGGTGTCAGGACCCGACCCTCTTCTGTCAGGTCCCGATTCATCTAGCACGATATTGTCCGCTTTGGGCCTCGCCCTCACGGTTTTGTTTTCGGGAGCTCACGGTGCAACTTCCCAGGGGGTCACCCATCTGGAATTGCACCAGCCTCAACTCGCTTAACTTTGGGGTTCCAATCCCCCCCAAAGCCACTGAGCTCCCAAAAGGCCTCGTGCTAGATAGGTGTGTGCCTACACCTTTAAGGCACACCACCATTCCCTTCCCAGACCATTCCCCTCGCAGGAATGTGGGATTGTTCACCGTTCCCTCCAGGACACGGGTCTTACATGTGGATTAGATAGGGTTCGAAGAATCCTGGATTTATGAAGTGTTTCTAGACATTGTTTTTATGATGATTTTGTGGAAATTGATTTGATGAAATTATATCCAGGCATAGACCCTATTAAGATGATTTTGGACTGAGTCCCTAAGAGATTTGGCTACTGCTGTCACTGAGACCATCTTCTTGAGATTTACATGGTTGAGGGCCTTCAGTAGGAATGTGTTTCTCCGAAGAAGCCCTGGTGATAATGCTCGCCTTCGGGATGGGGTGTGTTCGCCCGGAGAAGTCATGAAGCACTGCCTGTTGTTGTGCACCCAAGGGAGGCTCGACTTAGGAGGGCTGGTATTATATGGAGATTGATCAGTGATGTGTTCACGACGATCTGGAACGTCGGCCGGTGATGTGTTCACAATGATGTGCTCATATTGGAGCAGTCCTAAAGCTATTGGGCACGTGTTTCTGGGATATCATAACTGATGTGGGATACGAGGATTGGCTATGTTTGTTTTCGATGGGTTCTGTGTGCACAGAGGTTTTCACTGATGTGATATGAGATGTGATAGATATTTTTCACTTGTTCATTTGAGAATCATTTTTCACTGATTATGAATTTGAAAAGCCATATGATTTGAGTTAAAGAAAGTTTTTGTTATAACTTGTTTTCTAATGCATGCATGTTTTATGTGAAAGGTATAAATGTCTATTCGATAAAATGTTTTTATAAACTATTATTTTTCTCCACTCACAGCTTTTATAGTTTTTGATACCCTTCAGGTTGATGGCGGATACGATGACACGACACATCCCAATCCCCCCGGGATTAACATGGGATGTGTCATGCTCCCGTCTGACACGAAGTGTCAGACAAGGGATAAATTAAAACCATCAGCCTGACCGGTTTCCAGAGCGCGCCAGGATCCGGTGGAGGAGTGTGATGTCTCGGTCTCTACTACAGTCTACATTCGTGTCAACCTAAAGGGCATTAAAAACGAGGAAACACTGTGAGTGGACGAAAAGTAATAGTTTAATAAAAAACATTTCATAAAAGATATTTATACCCTTCACTAAAAAGCATGCATGCAAAGAAAAACTATTATCAAACCACATATTCAAATAAACATTATTAGGGTCTCAGCCCAAATTTTCGTAATCCAAAACATACGGGCCCCTGCCCAAAATCATTTACTCAAATCCATAACATAGTAGCCATATGTGGAAACTCAGCCCAAAACCATAAATCCGAATATGTGGGTCATTGCCCAAATCTATTTAATACTCCCAAAACAAAATTTCATCAAAATCCAATAAATTATGTTCACTAATATCATGAAACCAATCCTGTCACGGTTTCTAAAGTTATGTGTGTGCTACCCGGGGTCTTAATTCCCAAGTCTCCCTAGGGTCCACCCAGGTCAATGTCTACAGATCAATGACCCTCCTTGGGGATTACAATCCATAATAGACTTCCTGAGAGTAAGGTACCCAACGGGGGGGACTCCACTCAGTTAGTGCTCCGTGACTACTCCGGGGTCCACCTAGGCCAACGACACTCCCCGGAGGAGACAATCCATAAATATATAAGGATGGTATATGAAAAACCATTTTGAAATCATTCTCAAAACCTTTCAAAGGTTCATGTCTGGTCCCCATAAACAGTCAAGAAACCAGAAGTCCATCCTTTCTAAATCCAAATCCGTTTAGGGTCTCCCAACCTGAAATCACATTTATAAACCATAAATGGGACTCAAGCCCAATATCATAACCAACTGGGCCTCAAGCCTGATCATGTAAAATAACTGGGCCACCAGCCCGATCACGTAAATCAACTGGGCCTCGGCCCGATTCGCAAACCAACTGGGCCTCTGGCCCGATTCATAAATCAACTGGACCTCTGGCCCGATGCCTTATTAAATCAAATGGACCAGAGATCCGAGAGTACATAAATTAAATGGGACTCATGCCCGATTCCATATTTTCAAGCCCGAAATCAATTCACGAACCAATTGCGCCCTTGACCCGATAACGTGAATAAATGGACTTCGAGTCCGAGGGCTTCCAAAATAAATGGGTCTCGCACCCGAGTTTACCTTTTCAAATCTAAAACCATTTCTAAACCATTTTTGAAACCATAAGCACGTATAATCAGTGAAAATCTGTAAACCACGATTTACGTGTAAAAACGTAAATCGCCTCGAAATACGTGAAATCATGTAAATCACTAATATCCAAATCATCATCATAGAATCACATATATAAAACATATAAAATATTTATGCATGCATCACAGTTTAGAAATCAAGGTCTACTCACAGACCGTCCAAAGTTGTGCCTCGATAGGCGCGCCAAAAGCCTCTCCCGGGCCAATCACCGTCACTAGGGTTCCCGAACCTGTCCAAATCGAAATAGAGGGTTACTAACTACCTCATTAACCACTTATTGAAGCCCCGTATTTTGTTTTCAAATTTTTAACTATTTTTAAACCCGATCCTAAACCTTCGGACGTCCCGAACTATATTGAAACGACATCCGATCGACACGAAACTAGTCCCAAAATGTTCGTTACATCGAAATGATGATTTCCTATGTTGAACACTTCCCGAGATTCCTCCCACGCGCCTCCATGTGCCGCCTGAAGGCCCTGCGCGTGAAGTCCACGCGCCGGGAACAGTGTTGTCTTCTTCCCTGCGACGGCAGGTCCGGCTGGTTCAGCGGTTCCGCCTGTCCAACTGGACTGGCATGATCGGTTCGACTCCATTCCTCCCTCATTTTTGGTCCATTTCATTCCATTTTAAACCTAATCTCTTAGTCTCGATCCTAGGAACCTATTTATATGAACAAAACTATGAAAAACCGTTCAAAGCCTCCCAGTTCACGGCTCCCTTCAGGGCCCTGTTTTTCCCGTCCATCCCCAGGGTGGCTCAGCCACTTCCCACCAACCAAAACCACCCCTAGACCTTCCAACACAACTAGGGCTATGGGTCTACCTTTCCTCCGCCGTGGATGGCGGTCCTACTGCCCCCTTGTCATCTCCTAGCTTATCAGTACCTCTCTGTCTCTCACTCAACCTCCCAAGTCCACTCAAGCATCTCAAGGGAAGGGAGAAATGGGGTTGGGCTTTGTGGGTTCTCGCGTTAGATGGGAAATGAAACAAAAAGGGATGAACAATTCATGTATGTAAGGGGATGGACAATGGATGAGTGACACTTGTCACTCATCCATTGGGCCAGTTCAAAAATATCTGGGCCCCATTAATGACAAATGTTCCACGTCTCGTAAAACGTGCAAAAGTTAACTTAAACTTTCGTGAACCGTAACTTTTCCGTCGAACGTCCGATTTCGACGTACCGTCTGTCTATGGGTTTGTATCGACCCGATCTACGTAATGGTCCTCGACCCTCGTGCGTTGGACCTCTCAGGTCAAAAGTTGACTTTTTGCCGTCGTTTAGGGGTAAATCGTAATTTCGCCCTAAACGTTCGTTAATCCTCGGTTAATCCCTGATTATCCTCACTAATCGGTAATTAACTTTAATTAATCCCTAAAATTAGGGACGGGTTGTTACAACCTTCCCTCCTTTAATAATTTCGTTCTCGAAATTCCAACTAACCCCATTCCACAACCAAATGGTGGAATCCAATCATGTCCCCAACTCGGGCACTCTCGTGTAAAAGTACATGTCCGCCATAACCACCGTACTCGTCGGTACGCACTGTCACCCGAACTTCCAAAGCTCCAACCCACTCTCGAGAAACCACATGTCCGCTCGTAAATCTCACTAGAGACGTCGACACTCGTCGATCTCGCTTGTCACTCACTGTTGACAGGTCAGCAATACCAAGCTGACATTAAGTGATTTTCAGCCTGATGGTTCTTCTCATCTGACAATCGAAGCTGACATCCTATTCACATCCGATCCGATAACATCCTACGGATCCTACCATCGCAATGACACAAATCACATCTCTAAGGTCATACTCAAACCTATGCCCTTTACCGACCTCGGTACTCATATCCGCCAAGGCTCTCGTTTTCTCATATTCATATTGACTCCCACTAGAGTCCCATCAATACTTACCAATCCGAACACATCGGATACCAATCTAATCCATCACCCTTATATGTCTGATTGACTTCGTACGGAAGCCAATCCCACCGACAAACCTCGTGACCAGCAGGTAACTCCCGGCTCCACTGCGCTTTCGCTGCGCTACTCTAATCTCGACTCGTTCTCGAGTCCCCATATCGTATCTCGTGTCACTCTGTCACCTACGTTGAAATCTGGACTCACTCGAGCCGTAACGACCGCATTACGTATTCTATCAAATACATTTGACATCCCACCCGTCCTAGATGTATATGGACCCCAATCAAATACTTGTCTCAGCAGACTGCACTGTAGGGTTCCCTGTCATCCACGACTTGAGCCCCCCGCTCACATCAATCACTGAACCCTATCAATCCACTCTGCTCGAGCACACAGTAGTCGTCGTTCAAACACCCTATCATCATGTCGGAACACATCCGGTCATGGTACTCATCGAACTGTCACTATCGGATCTAATTCGACCGCCATCTCATGTCCATCTAGGGCTCAATCGGAGAACCCATTAGACAAAACACTCATCATCTCTGGTAATTTCAGCCTCAAACAGATATTTAATACAGGGCAATAAACTTTCCACCTAACCTGACCATCAATATCACGATCCTCGATCATCATAATGCCCAAAGTCCTCGATCGTGAACGTCACGATTCTAATCCACCTCGTGTTCCAAATCCACCTAGGATCCACACATGTTCTCTCAGCTAAACTACTAGATTTCAGGTCATAGGGTCTTGCACCCTCTTTGAATCCTCCGTCAGTCAACTCACTCCTCAACCATTTCCCATATCTAAACAGATCAGTCAACGACGAGACACGTCGAGACTGTGGGTCCTCTTCAATTACCTCATATCGATCCTCGTCATCCCACCTAGGGAAAACCAAGGATGATCCAATATGGTGACATCAACATTCCTCCTACGTGAATGCAAACAAAACTCGATGCACTCACCACAACACATAGCCTAACATCGTCTGCCACCAAGCAAAAATAAGAAATCTCGTTCACCTAACTTCGAAATACCCAACTCCTCCTGATAACCCAAAACAAAACACGGGTCCACCAACCAATACACGATCCATGTACTGGTGACAACAACCATTATCTGCCATGGCAGAACCTGAGAAGACACCCTAAAGGACTTTGAAATACCCATTACCAACGCAGAATCAAGCACTCTCCTCGTCGCCTCAAACACAACCTCTCTCAATTCTGAAGTTCCAACCATGTCGGAATCAACACTCTCGGACATCAACCACGTGTCTGTAACCAGTCTAATTCACTACCAAGTTCGCCTATCGGCTTATACCGTTCATGTACATCCAAAAGGATGTGGTCCATTACTACTCGATTCTCACGTCTCAACCCCTGCTGGTTCCCGACCAGTTCAACTCTGTCTGAGATCCACTGCTGGATCACAAATACCAAACATATGCCCATCTCGACGGAGTCACATCCCGACTCGTGACTCATCGTCATCACAATCACTGGCACGAGCACCAGTACACTAGCATCAGCACACACTGTGCGAATCAGACTGTAAGACCCGTGTCCTGAAGGGAACGGTGAACGATCCCACATTCCTTCGAGGGGGAATGGTCTGGGAAAGGAATGGTGGTATGCCTTAAAGGTGTAGGCACACACCTATCTAGCACTAGGCCTTTTGGGAGCTCAAGTGTCTTTGGGGAGGATTGGAACCCCAAAGTTAAGTGAGTTGAGGCTGGTACAATTCCAAGATGGGTGACCCCCTTGGAAGTTGCACCATGAGCTCCTGAAAACAAAACCGTGAGGGCGAGGCCCAAAGCGGACAATATGGTGCTAGATGAGTCGGCTCCTGACAGAGGAGGGTTGGGTTCTGACAACTTGGTATCAGAGCACTAGGTTATGGTCAGCATGCTAGACTAGTGGTCAGTACTCGGTACTTCTGACGTCTTAAGATGTTGTTGTCTAATCTATGCCTCTTACATAGTTGGTTATGCCTCCAAGGAGAATTTCTCAAGCACGGACTGACGAGGAAATAGCTCGAGAGATGGAGTGTGCGAGTATCGAACGGGCTCAACACTTGCGAGCCACACACTTTAGTAGGGGATCAAACCCCGAGGAGGCTTATGAATGGATAGCCAGATGGGAGAGGATCTTTACTGTGATGCACTACCCACCGGAAGAGCGCGTGGCATTGGCGACCTTCCTAATGAAAGGCGGGGCCTACCAGTGGTGGTACGGCATGGAGATGTCGGGTTGGTCTGTCCTGTAACAACCCGTCCTGGAAGCCGGGATTAGTAGCCTAATTAAGGTGTGATTAGTGAGGTTAATCGGCGGTTAGGTGCTCCTGATAGGTTCATGAGCCTAGAATGACGATTTTGCCCCTGGTTCGGGCAAAAACGTTGACTTTTAGTTCGGGTGGTCCGATGAACTTTGACCGGTGACCAGGACGTAGTTTAGGACGTCACGAATCCATAGGCAGGTGGCACGCCCGATTCCAACCTCCGAGGAGGAAGTTGTGATGTTCGGACGGTTGAGGGCTTAACCGTAATTTGGGTAAATTAGGGGGAATAGTTGACTTTTTGTAGAATCGGGTTTTGGTATGTTGACCTAGGATGGTTAGATAGCTCTCGTCATCCTGAGTTCGATGACAGGCGGCACGCATTCATCGGACTTATGAGGTGGAAGTTAGTTTCTCCTGCGTCTGACTGAGTTTTGAGTGAGTTTTATCTAAAAGTTTTTGCGTCGGGGAGTCAGACGGGAGCATGATTTACCTCGAGTTTCGGGGTGAAACCGGGGTGGGTCCTGACATGTCCACTACTACTTAGGAGGTTTTTCGTGCGAGATTCTTGGACCAGTACTACCCGCGATCCTTTCGCGCTGCCCGTGAGGCAGAGTTTGTGCGACTTGAGCAAGGTGACATGTCAGTGACGGATTATGAGCATACCTTTGTGAGACTTTCTCGGTTCGCAGCAGCCTTTGTGAGCACAGAAGAGGATAAATGTCAAAGGTTTGAGCTTGGACTCCGAGGGGATATTCAGGCAGGTGTGACAGCTGCTAGTCATGCTACCCTGAGAGACATGGTGGATGATGCGGTTCGTGTCGAGTCTGGTCTGGCGACACATCGAGCACGACAGTCATCTGGAGAGGGACGACGCGGGGATCATCCTTATCTTGGACCAGTGGGCCATCGAGGATCGAAAGGAGGACACAATAGTGGAACATCATCGTTCTCGCGCTGCCGAGAAGGGTATGGTCGCTTTGGGATTTCCCAGAGATCGGGGTCGAGATCTAGTTCTAGTCAGCGCATGTCATGGAGTGGTGCATCTAGTGGGTCTGCTGACAGACCAAGTGTACTAGTTTTCTTTGCCTGCGGAGGTTCAGGCCACTATGCTCGGGAGTGCCCAGCTTTGAGCAGGGGCAACGATACAGGAGGCACCAGTGCAGTGCAGAGTTCGGCTTCCAACACTGTCAGATGTTGGGGGCAGAGCGGAGCCCGTGGTGAGAATCGTGGAGCACGTGGGCGCGGACAGGCTACCGGACCACGAGCTCGTGTATTTGCAGTCACAGAGCAGCAAGCCAGGACGGCACCCGGTGTCATTATAGGTACTCTTCATATCTCAAATCTTGTTCTACGTGTGTTAATGGATGATGGGGCTACCCATTCCTTTATTTCGAGGAGTTGTACGGGTACGTTAGATTATGGGGTGTCAGCCTTGGATAGTGAGATGGGTGTTGGTACACCAATGGGCATTCTGTACATAGTGAATCAGGTGATTCGGAGGTGCCCAATAAGAGTGGAGGATGTGGATTTACTAGCTAATCTAATCCTTATGGATATCCATGACTTTGATGTTATCTTGGGAATGGATTGGTTGACGGAGCACGGTTCGCTCATTGATTGTTGTAGTAGGCGAGTGATTTTGCGGAGTCCAGATTTGCCGGAGGTTACTTTTCAGGGAGAGCGTGACGGTTCACTACCTGAAATAATTTCTTCACTTGCCGCTACCAAGCTTCTACGGAAAGGATGCCAGGACTATCTGGCACATGTTGTGACGATGCAGAGTGATACTCCGAGTGACGATGATATGCATGTGGTGCGAGAGTTTCCAGATGTGTTCCCGGAAGATTTGCCTAGATTACCACAACATCGGGAGATTGAGTTCACGATTGAACTACTCCCTGGTACACGACCTATATCACAGGCACCGTATCAAATGGCACCGGCTGAGTTGCAGGAGCTGAAAAATCAATTACAGGAGTTGGTGGATTTGGGATTCATCCAACCAAGTACATCACTGTGGGAAGCACCAGTGTTATTTGTGAAAAAGAAGGAGTGGAGCCTCCGATTGTGTGTGGACTATCGACAGCTCAACAAGGTAACGGTAAGGAACCAGTACCCCTTACCCAGGATTGATGAGCGGGGAGCATAGTACTGCTCGAAGATTGATTTACGATCTGGTTATCACCAGTTGAGGATTGCAGAGGAGGATGTTCCGAAGACAGCGTTTCGGACCAGATACGGACATTATGAGTTCCTAGTGATGCCGTTCGGCTTTACGAATGCTTCAGCAGCATTCATGGATCTGATGAATAGGGTCTTTCGATCTTATTTGGATAAATTTGTGATCGTGTTCATTGATGATATCCTAGTGTACTCGAGGAGTGCTAGGGCCCATGAGAAACACCTACGGTTGGTGTTAGGAAAGCTGAGGGAGAAATAGTTGTACGCCAAGCTGAGTGCCAGTTTTGGCTAAACAACATTGGTTTTCTGGGACATGTGGTATCAGCAGACGGGATTAGTGTGGATCCCCAGATGACCGGAGCTGTTAAAAATTGGGCTAAACCGACGACCGTAACTGAGGTACGGAGTTTCGTTGGTTTGGTAGGATACTACCGGAGATTTGTTGAGGGCTTCTCTAGTATCGCCGCACCGTTGACTCATTTGACCAGGAAAGGAGTAAAGTTTGTTTGGGACGAATGGTGCGAGCAGAGTTATCAGGAACTAAACCGTCGGTTAACTACCGCACCTGTTATTGCCTTACCTGATAACAGTGGAGAGTTTGAAGTCTACAGTGACGAATCATGACAGGGTTTGGTTTGCGTGCTGATGCAGAATAGCAGAGTTATTGCTTATGCATCGAGGCAACTAAAGACACGTGAACTGAATTATCCTACGCACGACCTGGAGTTGGCAGCGGTGGTTCATGCTTTAAAAATCTGGAGACATTATCTGTACGGGGTGACTTGCAGGATATTCACCGATCATCAGAGTCTAAAGTATTTGTTCACTCAAAAGGAGCTGAACGTGAGACAGCGACGATGGTTGGAACTGATCAAGGATTACGATTTTACAATTGAGTATCATCGAGGAAAGGCGAATGTCGTGGCAGACGCACTTAGCAGAAAGTTAGCGGGATCAATTGCACACTTGAGGATGGTGTATCTTCCTTTGCTAGTGGACCTCCGAAAGGCTGGAGTTATGCTGGGCATAGATGAGCAGGGAGCTTTGGTAGCCAATTTTCATGTACGACCTGTGCTAGTCGATCGGATTATCGAGCCACAACTTCAGGATCCGATACTTTGTTTCTACAGGATCGAGGTCGAAGCGGATGAGAGGCAGGACATTACCCTTTGAGGTGATGGAGCTCTGGTGAAACTGGGCCGTTTGTGTGTTCCTACAGTGGCAGAGTTACGTGCAAAGATTCTTGAGGAAGCCCACAGTTCGGCTTATGCCATGCATCCGGGAGGTACAAAGATGTACCGTACCCTCCGGAACCATTATTGGTGGGCAGGAATGAAAAAGGATATAGCAGAGTTTGTGAGCAGATGTTTGACCTGTCAGCAGGTTAAGGCAGAGCGGCAGAGACCGTATGGGGCTATGCAATCACTTCCGATTCCCGAATGGAAGTGGGATCACATTACCATGGATTTTGTCTTTAAGTTGCTGAGGACTCAGAGTGGATTCGATGGAGTTTGGGTGATTGTAAACCGATTAACCAAATCAGCTCATTTCTTACAGGTACAGGAGATATTTAAGCCAAACCGACTGGCTCAGCTGTTTGTGAAAGAGATCATTCGACTTCATGGTACGCCGGAGTCGATAGTGTCTGATAGAGATCCGCGTTTCACTTCCAGGTTCTGGCAGAGTTCACAGAACACTTTGGGTACAAATTTACATTTCAGTACAGCTTTCCACCCACAGACCGATGGACAGTCAGAGAGGACTATCCAGACCCTAGAGGACATGATGAGGTCTTGTGTACAGCAGTTTCAGGATTCGTGGGATACTCATTTGCCTTTGATGGAATTCGCTTACAACAACAGTTATCAGGCAAGTATCGGGATGGCACCCTACGAGGCACTGTATGGTCGGCAGTGCAGGACACCTATCTACTGGATAGAGGCAGGAGAGCGAGCGGCAGTAGGGCCGGATTTGATGGACATGACCCAGGAAACGGTCTGAATCATCAAGGAGAGATTAAAAACAGCACAAGATCGCTAAAAGAGCTATGCTGATCGACAGATTCGAGACTTGGAATTTGAGGTCGGAGATTTTGTGTTCCTAAAGTTATCACCATGGAAAGGAATTGTCCGTTTTGGCCGACATGGGAAGTTGAGTCCACGTTATTTTGGACCATTCGAGATCACATAAAGGATTGGACCCGTGGCATACCGATTGGCATTACCTCCAGAACTTGTCAAAGTGCACGATGTTTTCCATGTGTCCTTGCTACGGAAGCACCTACGGGACGATTCACATGCTTTGCCGGAGCAACCATTGGAACTGATGACTGATCTGAGTTTTGAACAGAAACCAGTGCAGATTCTGGATCAGAAGGACAAGGTTTTGAGAAACAAGACGATTCGATTGGTGAAAGTATTGTGGAGGAACCATGACGTCGAGGAAGCCACGTGGGAGCCTGAAGACTTAATGAGGGAACAGTACCCCTTTTTATTTGAGTAAATTTTGAGGACGAAATTTTTGTAAGTTGGGTAGATTGTAAAGACCCGAACTTTCGTAAATACTATTTTATTGTAAAATGACCATTTTGCCCCTAAGGGGAGGGGGGAAAGTTGACTTTTGCCCCGGGGAATATTTAGGACTTTGACCCATGTCGATGACGTAGATTAGGATGTCACGAGTCCGTAGGCAGGCAGCACGTCGAAAACGGACGTACAACGAAAACGTTATGGTCACGGAAGTAAAATCGATTAACCGAACGAACCGAGGTTCGAAATAAAATAATATTATAATATTAAGATCTAAATTAAAAATCAAATCAATCTGGACGCTTGGATGAGTGACAAGTGTCACTCATCCCACACACCCCTTTTCCCCAAATTCTGGATCTTGTCCCTATTGGCTACATTTTTAAATACTTCTTTTTCCCTAACAATTTTCTAGTCGTTCATCTCAGCCTAGGACTCATCTAGGCCGTTGATTCCACCATCTTCTTTCCTTTATTTTGATCAGACTTAACTCACTCCCTCTCACTTTCATTTTCTCTCAAGCCGTTAGCATGCCTTGCACAAACACACATCCAGGCCACCCTTCTGTTTTGCTCCACATCCAGGCGACGACCAGCCACCACCAGCCACCACCAGCCACCGGCCACTACCACCACACCCTACCTGCACGACCCAAAACCTCCCAGACCCGAAAGGAAACAAAACCAACCCAAACAATCCAACCATCCAAACCTCCTCACCAGTGCTCGAACCAACGTAGGGTTAGGTAAACTAGGACGACAGGAGGATTAAGGAGTGGACACGACGACATACGACGGCGATACGGCGGCGGTAAGTCTGAAAACCCGATAGGTTCAGTTTTCCTTCCCTGTTTTGAAATGACCCGTTTTGACGTTAGGTTTCATTTTTCATCTCTGAGACATGTCCTAGGAACTCAGAAGACCAGTTTGGACCAAGGTTAGTGGCTGAAATCTGGGCAAGTCGCCGGAGAAGACGACCAGAGTGTTCAGCCGACTTTATGGGGACCGAAAATGGTAGTTGGAAACGTGTTCTGTGATTGGGTCAAGCCGTGGGTGAACGGCGACCCAGTTTCTGCAAATCGGGTTGACCCGATTACTGTAGCTGATGACGTCATCATGCTGACGTCATGATGACGTCATCATGTCAGAAACTGTCAGACCATGGACTAATGAGCATGTGACATGTGTCCTTTGACACTGTCAGTGCTGACGTTAGTAGTGACGTCATGCTAACATCAGCATGTACTGTAACAGGGTTGACCGACCTTTGACCAAGCTCGTGGGGGCGCATATGAATAGTAAATTTTGTGGGACTAGTACCATTTTCAAGGTTTCGACGATACGAATCCAATGGCGGTGGTTTCGTGTCAATCAGAGATCGTTATGTTAGTCAAATTACGGTTTGAAGCCTTGGAAGCGTGTTTGAACGGCTTTCCCGGGCCGGTTTCAGTCTAGGGTTTCTTGGTTGTTTAGTAGGGACTTATAGTGACCCTTACGTATGCTTTGGACATGACAGGAATCATGCATTAGCACTCGGATAGGGTTATACGCTCGGATTTGCAGCGGGATTGTACTGTGAGTGTGCCTTTGATTTCACTAAACCTTGGCATGTATAACTGTTTTCCTTTCTATATATATATATATATATATATATATATATGTGTGTGTGATTCAAGCAAAATTATCTGTTTATCTTGAGTTATGTTTATGGCACGTATTATGATGTTTGGGCATGAGACTCGTCTGGTTGGTTTACGCACTATTTGAGTTAGATATATGTATATGGATTTCGATGATTATCTTTAGTACTGCACTGTATAGATCTACCCTAGTGATACTGTCTCCTCCGGATGAGGGTACCCTAGAGTGGTCACGGCGCATTGCCTGCGAGGGGTCATTCTACGGAGGGACCGGACCGTAGAATGGCTCAGGAGCAGGATTGCTAATATTGGACGTCTGGGACGTCAGGCATCTCGGATGCCACACCCGGACTAGGTTAGAGACTTGGACTCGGGATTGAGACCCCAAGTGGCACGCGTAGCCTTGGGACTGTGACCTTATTGGACGTCTGGAACTTCAGACATCTGGGATGTCAGGGTTGGGATGTATAGTGCAGTGACTGAGGTTATAATTATGGTTATATTATTCTGCTTATGTTTATATGATATGATATGATATTATGGCTTTTGATACTGATGCATGCTTTTCGGAAAATGGAGGGGAAAAACTATATGTTTTCGATATGGTGAACTGTTTTTAAACTTGAGTTTCGGCCCACTCACCCCTATTGTTTTACTGACCCCTACAGGCCGTGCTACTGAGGAAGAAGAGGATCCCGAGGAAGAGGCATAGGTTTACGTTGCACACATGAACCCTACTGCTGGGTAGGTTGGCACGTAGAATGTCTAGAGTCGTGCTCAATAACCTGTATTTGGAAACTATCCCTTTCCTGACACTATTTGTATTCGGATAATATGTATGACTTAAATTTGGATATTTATGCATTTGATTTCCCTTAAGGGTATTTTTGGTATTTTGAGGTCGGGTGTCAGACGGGAGCAGGGCACGTCCTCGGGTGATCCCAGGGGGATCAGGGCGGGTCCTGTCAACTTGGTATCAGAGCTAGACCCCGACCGGGAAGTGTGCCATCGAGGACGCTGGGCCCTAAGGGGCGTGGATTGTAAGACTCGTGTCCTGAAGGGAACAGTGAACGATCCCACATTCCTTCGAGGGGGAATGGTCTGGGAAAGGAATGGTGGTATGCCTTAAAGGTGTAGGCACACACCTATCTAGCACTAGGCTTTTTGGGAGCCCAAGTGGCTTTGGGGGGGATTGGAACCCCAAAGTTAAGCGAGTTGAGGCTGCTGCAATTCCATGATGGGTGACCCCCTGGGAAGTTGCACCATGAACTCCCGAAAACAAAACTGTGAGGGCGAGACCCAAAGCGGACAATATGGTGCTAGATGAGTCGGGTCCTAACCGAGGAGGGTTGGATCCTGACACAGACAACCCGGGATCTCTGCTCATACCGAGCAACGACCCCGTACCTCTGTTCAAATTGGAGAAACTCTGCCTCCCTCGTACCCAACAACTCTAAGTACAGTCACCCTGACAACTCATACGAGAAAAGGAAACGTTCCCCAAACATCCCCCAATTCACAACATGTACCAACCCTGGTAACCTGTCCAACCAATCTCTAACCAATCGTAACTCGACTCAACCAATGTCGTCAACCAGGTCGTCCATGACCTTAGTTGCACCAACTATCCATCACAACTAAAGTAGTACGACAACCAACTAGGTCAAACCGATTAATACAACCTCGACTGCGGAGTGCAGTCCCATCACTAAAGCTGACATGACATGACCGACCGACGGTCTCAGCTCCAAAAAGTTGCTAGAACCAAACTATTCACCGACTTACATTTCCGAACCATACAAAAAACACTAGGGTTTCCTACAAGGCCATCATCTAACTCCGATGTACACATATTCCCTTACCCATTAATCACCATTAAGGTTCATCTTTCCAGACCATCCATCATGCCTTATGGTCCCACAATCACACCCTAGGGTTCCTCGGAACCCAACTGTCCTCAATAGTAAAATCCACAATCTGACCGATCTCGCGGTCGTAACATCGTATGAACGTCAATCCAATCCTACTGTTAGCTCAACTAGGGTTTCATTTCTTGACCATCACGCAAATGGTGTTCCATCACTCAATTGGGGTTTGGGGAAACCCGGCTGCTCCAGCAGCATAACCATGTAACCCTACATGATCCGACCATCTAATAGTTACAACTCCAAACTATCGTCATAACCGATCCTACAACATCGTGAAAGACGATCCCCACCTAACCATGGGGATGGTTAAAACTATAAAGTACTGTTTCATTCATCCTTCAGTAGGGTCCCACACTGCTAACCACGACAGAACTATGGCAACCGCGACATCAAATATCGAACCAAAACGATCCACTATTCATTCCTACAAACTATCATACCGGCGTCCTAACTATCAGGTTGATAACGAATTGCAGCCCATTGAGACATCACATCCTCGACCTTCGTGCACTACAAGAGCAAACCTGCTCTGATACCACTTGACACGACACATCCCAATCCCCCCGGGATTAACACGGGATGTGCCATGCTCCTGTCTGACACGAAGTGTCAGACAAGGGATAAATTAAAACCATCAGCCCGACTAGCTTCCAGAGTGCGCCAAGATCCAGTGGAGGAGTGTGATGTCTCGGTCTCAGTTACAGTACGCATTCGTGATCAACTTGAAGGGCATTAAAAACGAGGAAAGACTGTGAGTGGACGAAAAGCAATAGTTTAATAAAACACATTTCATAAAAGATATTTATGCCCTTCACTAAAAAGCATGCATAGAAATAAAAACCGTTTATCAAACCACATATTCAAATAAACATTATTAGGGTCTCAGCCCAAATTTTCGTAATCCAAAATATACGGGCCCCTTCCCAAAACCATTTACTCAAATCCATAACATAGTAGCCATATGTGGGAACTCAGCCCAAAACCGTAAATCCGAATATGTGGGTCCTTGCCCAAATCCATTTAATATTCCCAAAACACAATTTCATCAAAATCCAATAAATCATGCTCACCAATATCATATAACCAATTCTGTCACGGTTTCTAAAGCTACGCGCGTGCTACCCGAGGTCTCAATTCCCAAGACTCCCAAGGGTCCACCCAGGCCAATGTCCTCAGATCAATGACCCTCCCTGGGGGTTACAATCCATAATAGACTTCCTGAGAGTAAGGTACCCAACGGGAGCGACTCCTCTCAGTTAGTGCTCCGTAACTACTTCGGGGTCCACCCAGGCCAACTACCCTCCTCGGAGGAGACAATCCATAAATATATAAGGATGGTATATGAAAAACCATTTTGAAATCATTCTCAAAACCTTTCAAAGGTTCATGCCCGGTCCCCATAAACCGTCATGAAACCGGAAATCCATCCTTTCCAAATCCAAATCCGTTTAGGGTCTCTGAACCCGAAATCACATTTATAAATCATAAATGGGACTCAAGCCCGATATCATAACCAATTGGGCCTCAAGCCTGATCATGTAAACTGACTGGGCCTCTAGTTCGATTACGTAAATCAACTGGACCTCGGCCCCATTAGCAAACCAATTGGGCCTCTGGTCCGATTCGTAAAAAAACTGGGCCTCTGGTCCGATTCGTAAAAAAACTGGGCCTCTGGTCCGATTCGTAAATAATTTGGGCCTCCGACTAGATGCATTATTAAATCAAATGGACCCAAGGTCCGAGAGATCGTAAATTAAATGGGTCTCATGCCCGATTCCATATTTCCAAGCCCAAAATCAATTCACGAACCAATTGGGCCCCTGACCCGATAACGTGACTAAATGGACTTCGAGTCCGAGGGTTTCCAAAACAAATGGGCCTCGTACCCTAGTTTTCCTTTTCAAATCCAAAACAATTTCATTAAACCATTTTCGAAACCATAAGCACGTATAATCAGTGCAAATCTGTAAACCTCAATTTAGGTGCAAATACGTAAATCGCCTCGAAATACGTGAAATCATGTAAATCATTAATATCCAAATCATCATCATAGAATCACAAATGTAAAAAATATAAAAAAATTTATGCATGCATCACAGTTTAAAAATCAAGGTCCATTCACAGACCGTCCAAAATCGGGCCTCGATACGCGCGCCATAAGCCTCTCCCGGGCCAATCACCGTCACCGGGGTTCCCGAACCTGTCCAAATCTAAATATTGGGTTACTAAATACCTCATTAACCTCTCATTGAAGCTCCGTAATTTTCCCAAATTTTTAATTATTTTTAAACTCGATTCTAAACCTTCGGACGTCTCGAACTATATCAAAACGACGTCCGATCGACACGAAACTAGTCCCAAAATGATCGTTGCATCGAAAGAATGATTTCGTATGTTGAACATTTCCCCAGATTCCTCCCCACGCGCCTCCACACATCGCCTGAAAGCCCTGCGCGTCAAGCCCACGCGCTGGGAACAATGTCGTCTTCTTCCTTGCGACGGCCGGTCCGGCCAGTTCAGCGGTTCAGCCAGTCCAACTGGACCAGCGTTACCAGTCCGACTCCATTCCTCCCTCATTTTTTATCCATGTCATTCCATTTTAATCCTAATCTCTTAGTCTCAATCCTAGGAACCTATTTATATGAACAAAACTAAGAAAAACCGTTTAAAGCCTCCTGGTTCACGACTCCCCTCAAGGTCCTGTTTTTCCGGTCCATCCCTAGGGTGGCTCAGCCACTTCCCATCAACCAAAAGTACCCCTAGACCTTCCTACAAACCCAATAACCATCCCCCCAATCAATAGAAACCATCCCTAATGTCCCAATCGAAATATTGAATTCAAAAACACAACTGGGGCTACGGGTTTACCTTTCCTCCGCCATGGATGGCGGCCCTGCTGCCCCTTTTCCGTCTCCTGGCTCATCAGCACCTCTTTGTCTCTCAATCAACCTCCCAAGTCCACTAAAGCATCTCAGGGGAAGGGAGAAATGGGGTTGGGCTTTGTGGGTTCTCAGGTTAAGGGGGAAATGAAACAGAAAGGGATAAATTATGCATGTATGTAAGGGGATGGGCAATGGATGAGTTACACTTGTCACTCATCCATTGGGCCTGCTCAAAAATATCTAGACCCCATTAATGACAAATGTTCCTCGTCTCGTAAAACGTGCAAAAGTTACCTTAAACTTCCGTGAACCATAACTTTCCCATCGAATGTTCGATTTCGACGTGTCACCTGTCTATGGGTTCGTATCGACCCGATGTACGTAATGGTCCTCGACCCTCACGCTTTGAACCTCCCATTTCAAAAATCAACTTTTTACCCTCGTTCAGAGGTAAAATTGTAATTTTTCCCTGAATGTCCGTTAATCCTCGGCTAATCCCCGATTAGCCTCACTAATCCATAATTAACCTTAGTTAACCCCTAAAATCAGGGACGAGTCGTTACATGCGGACTGTAGCAGAGAGAAAGACATCATATGCCGTAGTGCACACCACAGATCTTGGCGCACTCTGCATAACCCCGAGCGGGTTACGGTTTTATCCCTTGTCTGGCACGTGGTGCCAGACGAGAGTAAGCACATCCCATGATAATTCAGGGGGATTGGGATGGGTCGTGTCAGCGGAGGGACATAGGAGCCACGACGGTAGCCGCGAAACCCAGAAACCAGGTAAAACCCATGAACCCGCTTTGGTTAGATTTTAGATTTTGAGTTTAGGACGTTATAACCCTAAAATAAGACCATGGGTGTGTTTTTTGTTGTTGTGCGCGTGAAATGAGCCCAAAATTACACGATAAGACTGTTGGAATCGTGTTGGGTTCAAGTTCGAAACTGGACCCGTGAGGATTTGAGCATGGCCAAGCTTTTCAGGTAAGGTTTCTTCATTTTAAACTCATTGGAAGGTTTCTGGGTGAGAGATGGTTTGAATGGTGGAAAATGGAGAAAAAACATGGAGGAATGGCTGAGATACAACAGGGTCAAGTTAGCTGGTCGAATGACCCGTTACAGTAGCCTAGGTCGAGCCAGCGAGAGGTTAACGATGATGACATGGCAGTCCACTTCATAATGTCAGTTCACGTGGCCAAGTCTGGTTTGTGCCACGTGGTGAAAAGTCAGATAGTGACAAGCTGAGTCAATAGCTGAAGTGGTAATCAACGTCAGACATGTTAGACCACGTGGACCAGTGAGGTTGTGCCACGTGGCAATGTGTCAGAGTGTGTCAGCTGACGTGGTAAGTCCACGTCAGCGCTGTCAGGCCACATGGTAGTATGTAAAAGGATTGTTAGTGACACGTGGCAGTGATGACGTCTGCAGGTGACATCATGTGATGTGGCACATGTCACTAGTCAGGGTATCCCACGTGGTAGGCTGTCAGAGCTGTCAGTTGTCAGATGTCAAGATAACGTCAGCTAGAGATGACGTCAGCATTGACCAGCCATGTGAGAACTTTGACCGGCGTGTGGGCACAAATTTGATGTCAAACTGATCATGTTTGAAATGTTTTGATGTTCTGAATCTAATGGTGGTGATTTCAGGTTGATCGGAGATCATTTGATGGGTGTTTTGGAGGTTCTCTCTGGGATGCGCTATGTCGCCCCCACCCGCGGAGAGGTCACGATGCACTTCCTTTGTCGAGCAGTCGTGGCAGGCTCAACTCAGGAGTGCATATGATGTATGAGATCGGTCGTTGATATGTTTACGACGATATGAACATCGGCCATAGATGTGTTCACGACGACTTGCTCCGACGTGAGTTGTCCTGGAGCTTGATTGCACGCATTGCTTGGATATCGTGACTGATGATGATGATATGATGGTATGAGACAGATGTGGGATATGATAATGGGTCAGGATTTTGATTTATTGCTTTGTGTCCAGATGTTTTCACATGTGTTGGTTTTATGATGAAAGCATTTGTTTTCCATATGTACTATTTTACTTGAAAGAAATGATTTAATTGATATGCATGCATGCTTTATAAAGCGGAAGGTTAAATGATGATTTTTGGAAATTGGTTTTTCAAACTGTTTATTTTTATCCACTCGCATTTTTTATTTGGTTTTGTCACCCTCCAGGTTGATCGCGGATACGGGCTATAGTAGAGACTGAGGTATCACATGAAGCTGCGTACTCTAGAAACCCCGAGTGGGTCACTGTATTATCCCTAATCTGACACGTGGTGTCAGACAGGAGCAGGTCATCCCACGTTAATTCTGAGGGATTAGGAATGAGTCCTGTCATTAATGGTCCAAGAATTTGGTTAATTGGATATCATATGAAGAAATTATCTCTGTTTAAAGTTTTATGTTTAATTTGAATATGTAGGTTACGATAGAAATTACTTATTGTTGGAAATGTATTAGCTATAATTATAATTAGATACTAAGAATAATATGGGTAAATTGTGTGTGAAAACATGGATGTTGGAAATAATTAGTAAGCAAAATTGGTCTTAAATGAGGATATGGAAATTTTGGAGATGGATATTTAGAGGATTATCAAAATAATTTGGTTAGAAAAATTAGAGTTTTTGATTTTAATGTTTCTTGGAGCATAAATAAAGTATAATGATAACTATCTATGGAAAATCTTTATGGAAAGAATAAAGGAAACATGGTTACTTATAATGTATACATTATATATATATATATATATATATATATACATATGTCCATTTGAATGAACGTTTTTTGTATGAACTCGCGTAAGTTATAATATTGAAAATAATGGCATTAAGCGTCGAACGAGACTGAATACGTAGGTTCCTCCACTTGACGGGGTTAGTGGGTCGAACGTGGGTGGTAACCCCGTAAGGACGAACTAAGTTTGGTTAATATATTAAAACATGGACATAGTTAAAAGTTAGCAGTATCCCTTGTCTAACGGAAGCCGTCAGACGGGAACACGGCCGTCCTAATGTTCTTGGAATTTGGAACGAGTCCTATCAACCACTCTAAGAAGCTCAGACTTTCTACACTAAAGGATCGCTTCGCCCCTACATCTCCCTCTCACCCTCTCTCATAAAAATCACATTGGTATTTTACTCAAATTAAACATTCAAGTTAAGTTCAATAAGTATTAAAATAAAATGTACATTCTAATCTAATAAAAATAAATATAAATTCTATTGTGAGTGTAAAAATATAATTATGTTGTTGTTATGTTGATATATTTTTCACTTAAGAAACAAGATAATAATTAATACTAATAATATAACTAATAACATAACTAATATTAAAAATTAGCTACTCAATGTAAAAGTAGATTTATAATGTTTGTTGAATAATACACAAAATCCAAATTTGTGTTCTTTGCTCAAATCTAAATCTAAATATAAATCAAAATAAATGGTTTTGATCAAACCCTAAGACCCAGTCGCCCCATCTTTTTTCTTTTCCTCTCTTTCCATCTTCATCTCTCTCTACTTCATCTCTTCCTATCCCTAATCTCTTTTCTCTCTGACTGTCTACAATCGATCTCTCTTCTTTTCATAGATCGATGATGGAGATGGCACATGTGCTTCAAGTGCCAGGAGTGAATCATAGATCTATTGAAATTGTTCCCAAATTTTTTCATATGAAGGATCTCAGCACGGGGGCGATTCTCCTTCAAGGTCCAAGTAGGAATAATGTCTACGGGTGGTCCTCTACAGCACAACCATCCTGACCGATCTCAGCACGGGGGCGATTTTTCATATGAAGAATCAATCACCTACTAGGGTTATCACAAACCCGGCTGCCCCCTACAACGCAACCATCCTAACCGATCCCTCGCTCTTGATTCCGAAGAGTCGTCATACTCCAATACGGGTACCATACCAGCCAATAACCACGATCCAAGGACCTCGTCCTCTCTTAACACTACGACCCCCAATCGCTGGGCCCACAAGAAACTGGCCCTCCTCGGTGTCTAACACTGCACAAGTACTACATGTGCAATCGTATCTTGCCATGCCACACCACAACGACTCTATGCATCTCCTGCCAGTCTACATCCCTCTGGGATTCGACACACTGAAACATGGCATGAGAGGCCATTGTGGGCCTGGCTGCTCCTAGCCGCACAATCTCCGATCCCTACACTTTGTCTTGTCTGACCTCCACTGATACACTTGTTCAATCCTCTATCTGATATGACCGCTCGACGGTCCCGACTCTCGGATCGTCACACGGTGTCTATTGGTCCACTGGATCCTACTAACCAGTAACACTACGGCTCTAAGCCGCTAGATTCGCACGAATGTTGATCCCATTCGGGATCCAATCTCACTACCACGCGGCATCCCATGCCAATCGAATCCTTAAACCATTACATCGAGTTTCGTTCAGCACGAGGTGCTTCCTACTCTTACCCTAACTATCAGGTTGATGATGGGCTATTACGACTGCAGAGACATCACATCCTCGACTTGCGCATTCTCTGTGGGCAAACTCGCTCTGATACCACTGGTATCAGAGTACCATGAGTATCATATGAGCCAACCTACTCTGATATCAACTGTCAGGACCCGTCCCAAATCCCCTGGGATTAACGTGGGATGTGCTTGCTCCCGTCTGACATAGACCAGGGATAATTCCGTCTCTAACCCTCACTGGGGCTTCCAAAGTACGCCAGGATCGTAGGAGGAGGAGTGTGATGTCTCAGTCTCTGCTACAGCCCGCATCCACGATCAACCTTAAGGGCATTCAAAACATCAAAAGTCGTGAGTGGACAAAACAAATATTTTAATAAAAAAATTTCACGAAAAGACATTTATGCCCTTCACTAAAAACATGCATGCATTCGAAAACCATTTGTCAAACATTTACAAAACCATTAGGGACTTGGCCCAAAACCGTAAAACAACCATATGGGAACTCAGCCCAAATTAAACACAACTGGGACTCTGCCCAAATCTAGTAAACGTGGGTCTCAACCCAAAACTGTTCTCAGTGAAATACCAAAACATAAAATACGAGGTCTCCGCCCCAAACCATTTCTAAAACATGGAACACGGGGTCTCCGACCCCAAATCACTTTCTGTAAAACCTTATACATATAAACATACGTATAACCCATCCGCGGCACTTCCGAGAAGATGCCAACTCGGGGCACACAGCCCCTAGGGAACACATCCTCGATATATGTCACGATTTCATCCATATACTAGTGTGAGCACTACTCGAGGTCTCACTCTGAGTCTACCCCCAGGAATTCTCCATCTGGGAGGCTCTATCTTCGGACCTAGTCTGATCATCTCTCCGGAATCTGGTCTGGAACCACATCATAACTCCCACTCCTGGAACGGGATCCCTATGGGGATACCTATTCTGGTCTGTGGATCGTGACTCTCCAGGTCGACGGCTGGAGGAGACCAAATAAATCACATGGAGGGTATATATACATTTTCTTTCTCAAAACATATTTCAAATGGGTCTCATACCCGATTCATCTCATCAGGATTCCTCGAATCCGATTCAAATCAATTTCACAGGCCTCAGCTTAAGTCCACAGTTCAATAGGGTCTCATGCCCAAATTCTCATTTCATAAATCGAACTGGGACTCAAGCCCGATTTCAAGATCAACTGGGCCTCTAGCCCGATATCACAATAGGGTCTCAAGCGCGAAACCATAAATCAACGGGGACTCAAGCCCGATTTCACAACCTACAGGGCCTCGAGCCCAAAGTTACAGTCAAAGGGGCCTCAAGCCCGATATTACAACCAACTGGGCCTCAAGCCCGAACTCGTAAACCAACGGGGCCCTCGACCCGATCATATAACTCAAATGGGCCTCCAGCCCGATTTCTCATCAAATCAAAAGGACTCTAAGTCCGAGGGTTTCCAATCAAATGGGTCTCATGCCCGATTTTATATTTCCAAATCCAAAACCAATTCATTAAACCCTCATTGGAAACCTAGCACGTACAAGCATCGTATAAAATCAGAAATCTCGAAATACGTGCAAATATGTAAATCCTAGGCTACCACAAACAAATGCACTCATGGAATCACAAAACATATATTAAAACACTTATAAAATATTTATGCATGCATCAGTTTAGAAAGAAAGGTCCACTCACAGACCATTCGAAGCCGCGCCTCGATACGAGCGCCATAAGCCTCTCCCGGACCAATCGTCGCCTCCGGGGTTCCCGAACCTGTCCAAATTAATTTAAAGGGTTACTAACTACTTAAATAACCCCTTACTAAAGCCCCGTAATTTTCCAGAATTTTTAACTATTTTTAAACGCGATCTTAAACCTTCGGACGTCCCGAACTATATCGAAATGATGTCTGATCGACACTAAACCAGTCCCAAAATGTTCGTTACATCGAATATATGATTTCACATGTTGGAAGTTTCCCCAAGAAGTGGGAAAGTGGGCAATGGATGAGTGACACTTGTCACTCATCCATTGGGCCTCAGAAAATATTTGGGGCCCATTTGAGACAAAAGTCAAGCCATCTCGTAAAATGTGTAATAGTTCCTCGAAACTTTCATAAACCATAACTTTCCCGTCGAACGTCCGATTTCGACGTGCCGCCTATCTACGGATTCGTATCGTCTCGATCTACGTAACGGTCCTCGACCCTCGGCCATCGGACCTCCTAGGTCAAAAGTCAACTTTTTGCCCTCTTTTAGGGGGAAAATTGTAATTTTGCCCTGAACGCTCGTTAATCCTTGTTTAATCTTTGATTAGCCTCGCTAATTCGTCATTAATTCTTAATTAATCTCGATAATTCGGGACAGGTCGTTACACTCTACCCTTCCCCATATGTCTCTGGTTTCTGTCCACACTGCCACCTCACCATTAGCAGTGGTGCTACCACCCACTACTCTAGAAGACTCACTTATTACATCCTCTATGCCCAGCCTAGAAGAAAAACCTCCTCATGCTCTACTCTTGCCATCTCCCCCCACTAGCCAGCCCACAGACATGCCCATCGACCCACCGCCTAGCCTTACTGTCCAGCACCACCCAGCTCATGGCCCTACCCCTGTTCCCCCTCCCCCAGCCGCCAACACCACTGTTAGACGAGCTACACCCCTTTTTCACCTACAACAGACGGCCCTCTCGCCAACCACCTTCTACATCACCTCAAAGGCTAATTCCCACCCATCTCATACTTACCCATACCGAAACTGGCACTATCAAGCTCGTTTCCAGCTATTCTCTCACTACCAACACCCAACCCTTACCCCCTTTGGTTGAACCTACGTGTGTCTCCCAAGCCTTCAAGGAACCTAAGTGGTGGAGTGCAATGTCTGATGAGCTGAATGCACTCATCCAAAATGAAACTTGGAATCTTGTGCCCCCAAGTCCCCACTAGAATGTGGTAGGCAACAAATGGGTTTTTCGTATTAAACAAACCCCTATAGGATCTATTGACAGGTTTAAGGCTCGTCTAGTGGCTAAAGGCTATCATCAGCACCCCAGGGTGGATTTTCTAGATACCTTTAGCCCAGTGGTCAAACCCACCACTATTCGACTCATCCTCCACCTTCTTGTCACCAATTTCTAGCCCATAAGGTAGTTGGATGTTAACAATGCCTTTCTCCATGGCACACTTCAAAAGGTCTACATGGCCCAGCCCACTAGCTTTGATGACACCCATAATCCTACCTACGTGTGCAAGCTTCGTAGAGACCTCTATGGCCTTAAACAAGCCCCAGGAGCTTGGTATAAGGAGCTTAACTCCTTCCTTCTTACTCAAGGCTTTGTTAATGCCCTCTCAGACGCTTCCCTATTCCTTCTACGGCAAGGTACTCATACTCTATTTTTCATGGTTTATGTGGATGACTTAATTGTTACAAAAAGCAGTTCCCAGGTCACCTTCCGGTTCATTCATGCTTTGGATGCCCAATTCTCAGTGAAGGACCTTGGGACCCTGCACTACTTCCTTGGTGTGGAAGTCTTCACCACTTCCTCGAGTCTCTTCTTATCACAACACAAAAACGTAAGGGACCTTCTGCACTTAGCTCACATGGGCGGTGCCAAACCCGTCTCTACCCCCTCTGGCTGTCTCTCCTACTCTCACCCTTGTGGATGGCACTCCCCCAGCCGAGATGCCACCTTGTCTCAACATCTTGTTGACAACCTGTAGTATCTCAATCTTTACCAGGTCTGACATCTCCTATGTTGTCTACAAATTGTTTCAGTTCATGCATGCCCCCACGGAGCTCCATTGGTAGGATTTCAAGCGTGCCCTGCGCTACCTCAAAGTGACCATGTTCTATGGTCTCCAGCTTCATAGTAGGTCCTCTAACTACCTACATGTCATCTCTCACTCCTTCGAAAATCTCCATGCCTTCTTCGATGCAGATTAGGCTGGAGACCCTAATGATCGCAAGTCCACTACTGCATATATGGTCTACTTAGGTGGGAACCTAATTTCGTGAAGTTCCTGGAAATAGAAGGCAGTTTTTGAATCCTCCAATGAGGTAGAAAACTGCGCAATTGCCTCTACCACTATAGAACTGATCTAGGTTCAGTCCCTCATGTGTGAACTAGGTCTTCCCATTTTAGGGATCCCCACCATCTCATGTGGCAACATTAGCACCACATTCTACTATGCCAACCCTACTCTCCATTCCCATATGAAGCACGTGGACATCGGCTTTCAGTTTATTCAATACCACGTCACTCGTGGCCTCTTACAGGTCTCCCATGTCTCCACCAATGACCAACTTGCTAATGCTCTCACCAAGCCACTCTTGCGCCCACGCTTCACTCCAAGATTGGTGTCGCTGATAGCTCCACCATCTTGCGAAGGATTAAGGATCCAACCAAATCACAGGAGATTAAGAATTAATCTTTATGATCGGCCAGCCCAAGGTTGACAAGAATCTGCACTGATTCCTTCCTATTGTAATTACTTCCTAGTTTAGACAATCTTTACTTCTTTCCTAGTTAGTTCTAGCCTAAGTTTGTATAAACTCTGCCACTGCTACATATTTAGTTTTCAATTAAATACAAAACATTTTCCATACCTTTATACTTAATACTTACAAAATCTAAGCATTCTATACCAACTTATTAACGTACCCACCTATTCCAAATACACCATTATTATACTAGCTAGTGTTAACTATTTTATCTTGCATAAGAACCGCTTTAATTGATATCTTCGTAATGATCAAGAATCCTCATAATCATAGCATCACTATATTAAAATAATCATCAATTCATCTCTATACTCACCAATATAATAATTCTAATCATCAAAGATAATCATCCATATTTTCTTCACCACCAAGCATCACAAATTTGCTACTTATTAAAATAAGGCTAAAATCAAACTCTTTATATTCCTCATTTTAAATTTGTATTTAAAATATAAACAATATATGTTAAACCTTGAAACTATACGCAATCGATATCCAAGTTCCTCAAACCTTATACCATTAGATTCATAATTAAATAAGGATAAACTTATTGTTGGATGGACAGTCAATGAGAGGCTGTGCGGGCCCCCACACGCCACCATAAGGCTCTGCGCGTGTTGGCCATGTGCCATCACAATATTTCTTCAACCTTGGGGGGGTCGCCCCGCAGGTCTGCGAGCAGGGCCCGACCCGGTTCCAGTTCCTTCATTTTTTGCTATTTTCCATCCTTTCTTCATCTAATATGTTCTACTCACACCTAGAAGAAGATCTGTATTAAAGGGAGATAAACTTACCCAAAATCCTAGTTTGAGCTTCCCATGATTTGCCCAAAACTACAAGCTCGAGTTTTGGAAATTCCGACGTCCAAACTTTTAGGTTAATGGCTCACTAGAGTCGTAGGAACGTGTTGAACCTATTATGAGGCCCAGTTTCAAGCTTTCATGTCTAAATCTTAATAGTAGATTTCCAAGCTTCACGGTTTGATCATGGTTCTATAGGTCTGAGGGGTCTCTCCACCTCTCAGTATCATTCTGTTTCTCCTTCCTCTCTCAGACTCTCCTTCCCTCTCTTCCTTTTTCTTTCTTTAGCTTCCTTCTCTGTCATCTCTCTTGATTTTCATATTTCTTCCTTTTTCTTCAATTCGGCCACCTTTCACCGAATTGCCACACACACCAAATATGTATTTAAACTCATTAAAGTCGGTGGAAGAGATTATGGGAGAGAATTCAAGAATCTTCTAGTCATTTCTAGAGCTCTCTAGAAGATTACCAAAATGCCCTTATGTCAAATGACCAAATTGTCCTAACCATTCTTGACTCATAACGTTCTTACCGAACACTTTTTTCGGGATACCGCATGTCTACGTACTCAGGAAATCGAGACCTTCATAATAGCCTTCACGAAACTTTCAAAAGGTCTCCCGATTAAAAAAAATCTACTTTTTTACCCCTACAAGGGCAAAATTGTCACTTTTCACGTTTTCAAATTTCTGGGGTGTTACAATCTACCCTCCTTAAAAAATTTCGTCCTCAAAATTTCAGTACAAATCTCATCTTTTTTTCAAACTCAAATTGGACAACTTGAGTTGCTCAAAATCAACTCACCGATATTTTCTTTCTGCGACGTCGCCACATAAGTACTTTTGGGATCCCGTGTAGCCTTAACTCATTCATATAAGTAATCCATATCAGGAACTTTTCGAAGCACATAAAAATACCAACATTCTCTCTATCTTCTCAGCTTATAACCAGGCTCAATTCACTTAATAACTTAAGTACCCAACTGTATCACACAATGGCACTACACATAGGCCTTCACCACAAACATCATCTAGGTCAAGCCCAAAAAAAACACCAATACACCATCCATACAATCCTCGAGGGTATCTGTACTTCCTGTAGCCACTCGGGAACTAGAGTCCTGCTCGACATCCAAGTGTAACTTCACTCAGGAACTAGAGCCTTGCTCGACGTCTGAATGTAACCTCACTCAAGAACTAGAACTCTGCTCGATGTCTGAGTGATCACAATACTAGTCTCAGAAATTAGAGCCCAGCTCGACGTCTGAGATTAACTATCACCATACCAATCTCGGGAACTAGAGCCTAACTCGACATCCGAGAATAACCAACCTCTATCGACTCAGGAAAAGGGCCCAATCTGACGTCTGAGTCATCACCACAATGTCAATCTTAGGAAAGGAGTCTTAGATCAACGTCTAAGATTTTCCACCACACATAAAACGACATTTGTCCATAAACACAATAATACAATATTGAGAAACATATATAGTATAAATTCTTCAAAATCAAATTCATATTTACAACATAGCACCTATGGTCGCGTTTTTTAGTGGACTATATGGCATCTTTTAGTGAGTCCAAACGAGGTTCTGTTAGGTACTATCTGTTAGATTCGGCTCAACATATGTTGACTATCAACAATTTCTTATAATGAAAAACCATCGTTTTTTATTTCTAAAATATATTGAATTTAATGAATACTATCCAATCCATCGTAATCTTACCCAATCTGTCTCACCAAATGTAACCTTAATGTCTAACAAATTAGTTCAAATACTTCTTAACAATTGGATCGTGGAAGAATTGGGTTTTGCCACTTAATAGTAGGATACTTCCTGTCTCTCTGGCAGAAGTACCACTCATTTACTCCCATCTTCGCTTTCTCTGCTTATTAGTCATTGATCATACAAATTTAGGAGCTTTATTCCATGTATAGATGATATACAGCGATGCAAAATTAATTCAAAAACAATTAACGCCTAATTGCATACATGTATACCACCAAACCAATACAAGTATATGGAGATTGGATTAAGATGCAAGTAAACTTTAAAAAAAAAAAAAAAAGTAATAAGAACTCACCAAGCAAATCCCAAGGCTCAAACTTGTTTAAATCAGCTTCGCCGATTGCAATAGCGATGAAGTTGTTGTTCATCACTTTCTTTGTAAGGTAGCAAGTTATGATTTCCTCATCCGTCGGATGAAATCGAAAAATTGGAGGCAACTCCATCAACTCGTCTGATCCTCTGTTCACCATCGTCCCTTCTTCCATGTCGAAGATTCAATTTCAATTTCAAATTTTATGAAGATTACTGCAAACAACCTGGCCCAGTCCTATCTACTTCCTGCGTTTTGTATACGTGTAAGCAGGAGGTCAGATTGATTAAAAACAAAATGGAAAGTTCGGAAGAAAAAAATAAACATAAAATTTTTATGCGTACCCATTATTTAATGGGTATAATTTAGATAAACCTTTAAAAATTAAAAATGAATTTAAATAGATTTACTACCTTTTGTACCTATATAAAGTAAGAATTTACACATTCTCAAAAAAAAAACTCATGATCATCCCTACTTAATAGAATCATAAGTTCAACTCCCCTAAATAGTGACTATAATTCACCTCTCCCAAATCATTGTATCAAAAAAGTTGGAAAAACCTTAGATTGCCTGCAAAATTGCCCTGTCCATGTCATACAAGAGCAGTAGCTCAAGCCATAGATTCAAAGACGCAATACGTGGAAAGGCTAAGATCCACAAAAGTTTAGAATAAGCTGTCTCAAATGTATACAATGACTTAATGAGACACAAGCTGACAAGTAAAGCTAAAGCTTTCAACGACTAAAAAAACTAATTACTTCCACACCCTGCCTATATATATCTGGCCTCTGATTACCAATACAATATGTTTCTGTAGTAAAAACTTGTTTACTGCCTGCCTGCAACGTGCTGGACATTGAATTGTTGTGTCCTGTATTTTACAGTCCTAACCAAAGAAAGGAGTCTCAAAGGGACCGCGGTTCTGGTTGTGAGATCGATAATGTAACCAGATGATGGTACCAAAGGCAAAATCCATGCAATGACTTGAACCTATACAAGAAACCACAAGTGGGTATTCGGATCACCCTTACAAGCGCAATTACAGATCTTGTCTTGTATTCATCGCACACAAAGTTCCTAGCCCACAGAAACTAACTTCCACTGCATAGAAACTTGATATGGCAGCAAGTCCATCATTCATTTCGGATGGAAGCATACTTGTCCGAGAGTGTTGGAGATTTCAAGATTTCATTCATAAGGTTCTTGAACTTGAGGCTGCAATCTCCACCGCTAAAGCAAAGCAGAACAGTTATAACGAAAGCATTAGCAGATTCATCAATTTCATTTGTCAAAACAAACAAAAAGTTATTTCATCCTAAGAACTAATTCAATCAAACTTCTTTTACCACCTAGCCAAGGAATAAACCCATTTCTGCTTTACTCATCTGCTTTACTCAATCACTCCAGTATTTCGATGAAAAAAAATGAAGAATCACTCTATACATGAGAAATAAATGCAAACAAGAACATCATGCAGAATGTACAGCAGGACATGGATTAAAAGGCAAATGATGAAACCTTATACGATGCAAGGATGCAATTGCTCTAAGCGCACTGCGAATCATGTCTTCATTGCGATCTACTTCTTGCTTGACAGCGTCTTGCTTTGGCTTAAAGTTAATAGTTTTTTGGAGAGGATCCACCAACGAGTCCAGCACTGAAGAATGGGAAATTTTAAATTACATCATAGATGCAGAAGACCGAGGTATTAGGGATGAAAATTCAGTGAATTAACTGACCTGCCAGTACAGCAGATGGACACTTTTCTGCAAGCTTTGAGAGAATCAGATGGCAAGGCATCTTAACATCGTAATGATCTGACAAGGCCGAATCCAAGTCAGTTCGGAAGGTAATAGATTTAACAAACCACATGCTAACTATCCATCTTTGAGTTTGCATAGACAAACTTAACTCACCATCCAGACCCGATCTCAGATGAGGCACAATAAAAGAAGAAGGGTTCACTTGATCAAGACAACTGTCCAGCAATGTGTCCACACATTCAAATGCAGCCTTCCTCAACTCAAGCCCATCATCCACAATGTGCTTAAAAGGACCAAGATCTACTGTCCTGATCAATTCTTTCTGCACCCAGAATTTTCAAGCTAAATAAGAGATCAAACCATATCTAGCAAAGGAACAAATATGAAAATCATAGAAGTTGGTTTATTGTAAAACGTGAAGCATCGAGCTCACAGACTAAATGGAAGCTCAGACTTCATGTCATAAAACATTCGATAGATGCTCAAAAGTCTACATATCATAAAGATAAACTTCAAAACACTTTACCAACCTTGATGACAGTTTGATCATAAAGAAGTGGCAACAACTCTGGAAGAAGCTCTTTAATCAGGTTTGGCTTATTGTGGGCAAATGTATTTAAAGCCAACACAGCCGCACGCCTAACATGCTGCATGATTTCAAACCAGATCAGTCGACAAAGCCTAAAAGTCAACCAACCTTGAACATATCAATCAAAGGAATCTTAGACTTACACGGTCATCATCCTTAATAAGCATCAGGAATGATGAGATTTCTGGATATAAGATTTCATCTATCTTCTCCGGCCTCTCAACTATCGAATACTTAACTGCAATTACAACAGTAGCTCTTGTAAAAGCAGCTGGGCTGGTTGTTCGTACCTATATGAAATTTAAATTAGAAGCACAGATATTCAAGACAAATACTTTAATAACAAGCTTTTGCAGAAGCTTATACCTTAAGTGCAGGAACAAGTTTTGCTGGTTCAATAAGTGCAATTTTACCCAGACACTCAGCTACGACGTTGCGAACACCTTCTTCCTCACTTTCACAGTGATTAAAAAGTAAAGTAAGTATCTTCTCAACACTGGAATCCTGAAACTCCGCTTTATCTACAGATTGCCTTACTATGACCTGAAAAATGGTTAAATCTAAACTTCAAATCCAACAAAATAAACCTTACAGGAAACAAAAAGAAGGCTCTTAAAGTCCAGAAGAATGAACCTCTTTGAGAGAATGAAGCAAGAGATACTGCTTTTTCTGCTGGTTGTCAATCTGGTCCAAGATAAATGGCAAATACTTGAGCAGGTTACCGACAGCAATATTTCCAAGAGCATAGGAAGCTGCAGATTTAATCTCTTCGAAAGGCGATTGGAATGACTCAATGACAATATTCTCTATATAGTCATGGGAGCTAAGATCTTTCCTCCTACCAATCTCCCCGAGACACAGCAAAGCAAGGTGCTGCTTAGCCTATATCATATGAAGAATAAAGCAGTCACACCGTGGCTCGAAAAAATTATTATAAAAAACAATAATAATAAAACAACTGAATCGAATCAGTCTAGTAGTCTACCCCAACTGGGCATACTTACAGCCACCCAATCAATGTTATCTTTGAAGAGTTCCAAATAATAATAAACCACCTGAAGTTAATTAGTCTATCCCTAGCTTCTAACGGCCGTTTGGTTATGACCATTAAATCACCATCATCTGTGGAGAAGATCTGAGTTGTAATTTTTTTGGGTGGGAGGGCTTACTGAATTTGTAGTGCTGTCATCTTTGAGGATTTGAGTTAGCATTTTCACAGTAGATGAACATTGCTCACCACCAGCTGCAAGGCAAAGGACGGCCACACATTGAGCTATTGAGTACAAAGCTTGTTTTGCGACCCCGCCAGACTGGGGAGATGGTTTAGCACTTGATAGAAGAGAGTCTAGCAAGGCATCAAAACTTGTGTTTGCAGAATACACCAAGGAAGCGAAAAAGTTTTGCAACGCCTGCAGTACCCAACAAAGAATGTTCTCAAACATGTGGAAAGTTTCCAGATAAAGAAAAACACCAGTGATGTACAATTACCGAAAGCGCTTGCCCCTGCAGCAATGAGCTCTTAATCAATGTTAATGCTTGGGGAAGAACTTTGTTTCTAACAGCAAAACCAATAACTGGGCTTGACCTGTCTGCCATCAAGGTGCAGCAGAGCTCCAGGGCGAGAGCCGTCATATGCAAGTCTGAATCACTGGAAATGGGTATTGGATGAAAACTAGGGTTCAGAAACTAAACGACCCAGCAACCAATCACAGAAAAGTTTAAAGAGAACAAAAAGGAAAAAAAAATTGAAGTAGCAAGAGAAACCTTATCAGTGTGGCAAGTTCAACAATAATGACTTCATAAGCTGATGAACCAATTTTATCTCCATAAGCAACAATTAATGAATTTAGGGTCCCCAGTGTTGCCTGTCTTAGAGGCCGATTAGCCTGATTTTCACAAAGGCAAAGAATGTTAGGAAAAATTTTAATTGATCCTTCAATGATTCTTAGATGACTGTCATGAAAGTTATTTTTAAAAAGATTATCAACTCAACATCATTTTATTCAATTCCCTTACCTTCCTTAAGAATGCAGTCAACTCAGTAATCACTTGCTCCAACACACAAGATAGATCTATTTTCAGTGGGGAAGCAGCAATGACAGAAAACGCCTGAATCAAAACACTTGAGGTCTTAGAAAATAAATAAATGGACATAGAGCTGGAGAGTCCCACATGGCCATAATCACAAAAGTGAGCAAAAGAATACCTTCACTGCCGTAAGCCGAGTAATCTCATTGCCCATCCGATCAACAAGTACCGGAAGGCATACAGGTAATTCCACATCAAGGTTATCACCAAATGTAGACACAACTAGACCCATGCAAGATATAGCACATTCCTTTACCTCCTGCATAAGCATAGACATGAGCCACAATACAGACAAAAACATATCAGTGTTATAAAACACATTTTAAGAGGAATTTTACAAACCTGATCTTGATCTTGGTTTGTCAATCGTGACATTATAGCAAAATATATTGGATGAACATAAGGTTTGAAATCAAAGACAATCCCCTACATGGAAAAAACCAAATCATATAAGTAGAGAATAGATTAACAGAACCCCAAGCCTAAGAGTTCCAACTAATTCACCTCAATATTCGGCCGGACGACGCGGACAAGTTCCCCACACACCCTTAATGCCTCAGCTGTGACTTTGTAATAACGCTCTCCCACAGCAGATAAAACAGGACTAGAAAGAGCCTGCAATAATATCAATTACATATGTCCCCAAACCTAAAGAAAATGCAACTACTGACCTATTTCTCAGTACCATTAGGCTAAGCATGCAATATATTTCAACAAAAACATGAGAATCATATCATATCAGAGTATAACATAGCATACTTGTAAGAGTTAATCCACTTACCTTGATGTAAGGATGGAAAGCAGAAGGAGAATGTGAAGCCAAGACCAATCTTGTAAATATAAGAGCTTCAATCTTCAAATTGGAGGTAGAGGACTTATCCTAGAAAAAATTACAGAAAACCCACGAAAAAGGAAAAAACGAAACAAATATCAGCATCAGAAAAAAAAAAAAAAAAAAAAAAAAAAAAAAAAACTTGTATTAGATTAAGTATACTTCCAATTTGAGACCATTTTACTTACACTTAATGCCTTTTCAATTCCTGGAATGAGGGAACCAATATGATCAGCCAGGCAATCTGGCAAGACCACCACAAGCTCTTTCAAAACAGAAAACGCACCAACCTACAAATGATAAATGTTATAGTTTTTAACATTCCAATAACAAAAATCCAAAAGGGAAAAGGGAAAAATCCTACCTTCGTCTTGATAGATTTCTCACGCAGCTGCCTATTTATAGATCTGACAATCTTTGGAACTTCTTGCTTCAACAACCATCTTGGACTGCAAAACATGCCAATAAATTTCGAAAGACATCTAATAACATGGCAAATATCACATCACACGTTATTGATAACCAGAAAACCATAGAACTCAAGCAACGATGAAAAGGGGTGGGAATAAAGAAAAGAAGGCCCAAGGATTTGGGGACAGATCAATCTCTCCAAAGTTATAGAAGATGAATATAAACGGTAAAACGATGCATTAATGAGGAATATAAACTTAAATTATAATTAGAACTAGGAAAAGTTCAACTCCGTTTGTTAAGAATAATTCTAAACCCACTCTATCGACCAAACACTACATAAGAGGGAAAAAATGAAACAAACTGCATGAAATTTGACACTCGGGTAACTTTACAAGTTAACAACCAAGTCACCTCTGTTCATTTATCTCAATCTGTCCTTTTGTAACATTTCCAGTTTGCTGCAACAGTTCAATGAAAGTATTAAAAACATCCATCTGCAGCAAAATAAAATCAGATGGTTAGCAACCCCATGACGCTTAATTAAAAGGTCAACAGATATTCATTCTGGCTTACCTTGACATTTTCCTCCCTTTCTTTAAACCTGTCAATTAATTTTGGACAAGCCTGCAGAAAAAGCAGAAAATGTTCACTGATTTCATCGAAAACCCCCAAGAACATAAAAGTAACCCCTTTTGTTTGACAAAATTTAACACAATTGAAGAAAATGAAACACCAAATTTCAAGCCAAAAGCAAACCTTTCCGAGTACACGTTTAGATGCAAAATCATAATGTTAAAAATATATCCAAAACATCACAAAAAACTCAAGAACAATTGGAAAGATACCTTTTCATACAGCCTTGAAAGCATCTCAGGACGAGACACAATTAATGCTGCTAAACATTTAGCCGCTGCTCTTCGGACTTTCCAGCTGACATCTTCATCATCCGTATATTCAGTTGCACTCTCACTATAACATGATAAAGAAGCCGGCAGAATTAGAAATCATATAGTGTACCAGTAACTCTGAGCTAAAACCTCACATGGATTAAGAACATACTCATCTTCCTCCTCCTCGTGAGTTTCATCATCAGTGTCCTCCTCCATGTTGTCAGTGAAGTTCGGATCATAACTCAGATATTCCAAATTAAGGTGAAGAATTTCATCACAATAGGAAGAAATATCCCGGGGGCACCTAAGCAGAAAACTTTCTAGTGCCTGCAGTTATGCATAAGAAAAATTAGTTTAGACATAATATACCTTGTATACAATCCTGAAAATCAATGGAAAAACAAAACAATAACAAAAAATCTAATTTACAATACCTGCAAGCTATATTCCCGAAGCTCCTCGTCATTCTCTGATGCACTTGTGCAGTAATTAATAAGTACAGGAACAGTGTCAGCAAGATGGGGTCCAAACCGATATCCAACAGCACGACTGAACACCAGGATATCAAACTTGTTACCAGAAGTACATTATACAGTTCTAAAATTAAAGTCAGATACTTGTATAACCATGGAAAACCGTGTTGATAATAAAGTCATGTTTCACACTTTTTGTGCATGCATATATTTCCACTAGAAAGTCAAAAAAATGAGCACAAGAACAGGCATGCCAAAAAGCTCACCTTAAAGCACCAATCATCTGAATATTTGTACGAGTCAAATCTGATTTTGTGCTTTTATTTCTCAAATTCCGAACGACTTCAACAGTTGCCTTTGCTAACAAATCATCTGACAAGCTTGAAGCAAGAGATGCTGAAGGCAAACCAATTAGTCAGTGTCAATCTACTAATTCAATTGTGGAACAAACCGACGGAAAGCTACCTTTAATTTTTCAATATTAATTTCCACAAGAATGAACTATAGTAACATGGTAGCACCAAATCAAACAGATTTTTAAATGCATGGTAATTTATGCATAATGTATCTAAGAAAATTGGTCATTGACAAGCTGAGACAATTTTTGGATTTAAAAAATGAATTGAACAATAAGAACCCAATATAGCAAAAACCACACCAATTGTGGATGGTGGAAGCAGTCAATAGATTTTCCAAAAAAGTTTCAGATCTTGAAAAAACAAAAACAAAAAACTAATGTGTTTCAGGCAAAACAAAATATAGCTGAAAGAATCGAGCAAAGGATAACCTTGAATTAGTACCAGAATAAGCATAAGTGATGGCATAGGATCCATTGAATCTTACCGGTGCATGACACAGTTTTCTTCCTCACACCAGCTTGATTGGAACTCAACTGAGACAAGAGAGCACCTAATAGCAGCTCATGGTCTGTTGCCATTAGGTTGCCAAACTTATGAAGAACATCACATAAGATATCAAGACATTCACATTTTATCTCTTGGCTCGTTCCCTGGAGTCAATTACAGCACAACAGTTTAGCAAGAAAAACCAAAAGCTGACATCTATAGATGGGAATGCAATGGAATAATGAACTAATTAAATGAAAAACAGATGATAGCAGAGGAATAATAGTACAAATTGACTCTGACTAATCAGTAGTTCTGTTGTTAAATTCTCTGACAATTTAATAAGCCCTCAATAGGATCAAGCATCATTAGGGAGTGATAGTCATTGATCAATTACACTAAGGGACATGAATCACTCATGTTCTTTGTTGAATGAACCCATATTTCACTCCCAATATGACATAGTCTACAGAATCAATGTCCCTAGTTCAAATCAGGTTGGTTTAAGCATCAAGGAAAATACCAAAGCCAAAAAACCCAAATGTGCACATGAACAACAATTTTGCACACCAGCTCTTAGTGTTTTAACTTTCTGAGTTATAAAGTCTTTTCTATGTTTATCAAGACATTCACTTGAGATATCAAGACATTCACATTTTATCTCTTGGCTCGTTCCCTGGAGTCAATTACAGCACAACAGCTTAGAAAGAAAAACCAAGAGATGACACCTATGTATGGGAATGCATTGGAATGGTGAACTATTAAATGTAAAACAGATGATAGCACAGTAATATAGTAAAAATTGACTCTGACTAACCGCTAGTTCTGTTGGTAAATGACAATTTAATATGCCCTCAATTAAATCAAGAATCAATGGAGGATAGTCATTGACCAATTCCACTAAGGGACACAAACACTCATGATCTTTGTGGAATGAACCCATTTTTCATTCCCAAATGACATAGTCTACAGAACCAATGTCTGTACTTCAAATCAAGTTGGTTTTAAGCATCAAGGAAAATTCCAAAGCCAAAAAAACGAAATGTGCACATAGAACAACAATTTTGCACATCAGTTTTTTGTGATTGTAAATTTTTTAAGTAGTAAATCCTTTTCTATGTTTATACAGCCTAACTTGCAAATTTCAAGCATTACGGCCATCATGGATATAACTTTGTAGAATGCATAAGCAAGTATTAATCGTTCTATTTCATTTCCAAGTTAGTGGCATCCAGCATACTTTATTATAAAGTGATCAGTTACCCAAAAGAAAAAAAGCTAATAATCTACAACAAGTGATAAAGATAGGAATACTAACTCACCGGGGCAGTGATTCCATTAATCAACTGTGGCAAAATCGACAGAAGAATAGACTGTGCAAGAGATTGAGTAGAAATTTCAGCAACAATAGTCTTCAAAGCTATGCTTGCAATGTCACGATGCTGATCCTTCTCCTTTAGTAATTTCTCACAAAGCTTGTTTGTCATCTCCACAACTCGTTGCTCACTGACCTTCTTAACTAATGGAGCAAGACTGGCATTACATGAAAACAATATATTTAAGAATCAAACTAAAAGTTAGATTAATTTGCTACTTTTGCATCTGTATTGCATAATTGTATTTTACACTTTCCAATGATTCCAATATTTATGTACCGAGAAAAAATAAGGTACCCATGGCATATCAGTGACTAATTTTCATTTGTATGACACTTGAAATTGAAGATGTCTATTATATACTTGAGAACATAATACTTGAAAGCACCATGCCTGAAACTAGCAGTGAGGCTTTCATATCATCCTACTAAGTTTACCTACAGTCTATGCCAGTATGTCTAGAAACTTATACAAGGTTGCTTCAAAGAAGAACGAAAGCTATGAGTTTGGTAGGCTTGTTTATTACACTTCACCAAGAGTTACATAAGCACCATACATAATGTGTGTACAACAAGGGCAAGAGTGAAAACAAATAAACCAAATAAATACTCCATACCATTTCACAGCCAGTCCAGATACATCACCAGCAACATCATCAAGTTGCTGAATAATAATACCCGATAACTTTATCTCTAAATCACCATCAGCTTTAAAATTATCTTTGTTTAATTCATTCAACAAATCAGATGTTGCCATATATCTGTAATCCTTATCTTTTCCTGTCATCTGCGAAACAAACTCAAACAAGTCAAGAACCAGTAAGTGCTGCCAGTACAGCTGAAACAGACACACATGAGCAGCACAGCTGAAAGAACAGATGAGCAGGAACCAGTAAATACACATTCATCTTCCTTTCTCCAACAAACAGAATAGTGTACATCATGGAAACATAAGCCTACAGGAACATACCTTTTCCAGTATACCAGTCATCGCTAAGTTCGCCATCTTGGCGATACTATATGAAGGGTGCTGTCTGCAGTGAACTAAAAGCAAATGTCAATGCTCACCAATATCCAAATCTAACAAGAAACAAACATAAATTCAAAAACCCGGTAAACATTTATCCATAATTACATATGCACAACAATACATACCTATATATACCAATTCACCCACAATAAAAAAAAAAAATCCCTTCTGCCTAATCAATTTAGCTAATAACTAACCCTAGCGACATTGTCAAACTAAACAAGAGATAAACAAGACGATATCATATCGGGTCATAAGAATGTAAGGTAAAATTCAATGTATTCAACTAAGCCTTCAAAGTTCAAACACATTCGGCTAAAAAGCCTCCCAAATAATCGATCACAAATAAATAGGGAGATAAAGAAGAAAAGAGAAGAATAAATTAATTAGAGAATGAATGAACGAAAGGGGGAAATTGAAAGAAGCTGAATCGCTCAACAGAAAAAATAGAAATGAAGAGGAAAGAGATGGTTACCGGCGGCTTGCGACGACCGACGACGGAGCTCAGTGTGGGGGTGGGTTTGGTTCGGAGTTCAGAAAGCATAGGGCATGGTGGAGACTGGAGAGTGTGTTAGGAACGCCTTTTTATATACGTGGACAATCAAAGCACTCTACTTGTACGCCATAGCTATGAGAATTTATCAAAAATAATCAAAATAACTATTAAATTTAAAAAATATCATTTTTTAATAAAACTTCCAAAAATAATATAAAATACATTTAAATAAACTTAAATACCCACATATTAACAAACTAATTACACTTAAAAACGAAGTTTAATAAGTAAATTTTAAAGTAGTCCATTCTCTATCGCTCTACTAGGTTGCTAATAAGTAGTAGCTGTTCTTCCTGGGCGATTCTGAAGTTGCTTTCGAGTTTTGAGAGGCTACTCTTTCATGCGTGTTATTGTGTCTAGTAGTCTAAACCTGTAGGTTTTCTTGCGTTTCTTATATGTGTTGGTGGAGTGGTATGAAGCGTGGGTTGTTATGGATACCATTGAAGGTCGCATGGATGCCACTATTGCTATCACTAATGCGGAGGGGGAGGAACTGAACTTATGCCTTGAGGGTGGTACCTCTGTCACGATAGTCACTGAGAAGTTCCTATTGGTGGGTTGTCTCTTCTCGGAAAACCTTACCACCACGATGCCTTGATGGGCATGCTGCACAAAATCTGAAGTGTTTGAATGCCATTTTCTAGAGTCTCTCTCGGGATATGGGAAGATTTTTGTTCTTCTTTGAAATAGAGTCGGATAGCATAAAAGTTTTAAATGGTAGCCCCTGAACTTTTGGCCACGCTTTGTATGTTCTAGCTGCCACTAATGGATTATTGACGTCGAAGGACATTCCCCTAGAACGCAAAGCATTTTAGATTCGAGTAAGGAAAATGCCCTATATTTTTAACCACAATGCTAGCGGAGAGGTTGGGAAACCATGTGGGTTGATTTTTTTGTGCTGATAAGGGGGCTGAATGGGGATTTTTTGGGTCGTTTCTTGAGGATACGAGTGGAGCTCTGTATTTGTGAACCCCTAAAGTGTGGTGTGACATTGAAGTTTCTTCCTTTTGAGCCTGCGAAGAGATACAAGGTGGAATATGAGAGGCTGTCAGGTCTCGTCCCAATCCCCCGGGATTAACGCGGGACGCGCCTGATCCTGTCTGACACGGAGTGTCAAACAAGGGAAAATTCCGACTTTAGCCCACTCGAGGCTTCAGAGTGCCCCAGGATCCGGAGGAGGAGTGTGATGTCTCGGTCTTTGCTATAGCCCGCATCCGCTATCAACCTGAAGGACATTCAAAATATTAAAAGCTGTGAGTGGATAAAACAAAGAGTTTATAAAAAACATTTTCACGAAAAGACATTTATTTATACCCTTCACTAAAAAGCATGCATGCATTTGAAAAACATTTACCAAACCATTAGGGTCTTGGCCCAAAATCGTAAATGAAACTAATCATATGGGCCACTGCCCAAATCCATGTGGGACTCAGCCCAAAACCAGTATATATATATATCATATAACATATATCATATAACCAATCCTGCCACGGTTTCCAAAGCTACGCACGTGCTACCCGGGGTCTCAAATCCCAAGTCTCCCTAGGGTCCACCCAGGTCATTGTTCGCAGATCAATGAACCTCTCTAGGGGTTATAATCCATAAGCCTTCCTGAGAGTAAGGTACCCAACGGGGGCGACTCCACACCCGAAATCACAAACGTAAACTAACTAGGCCTCAAGCCCGAACTCATTACTCAACTTGGCATCGAGCCCGTTATCTCAAGGTCGGACACGATTCCAATCATAGTGATGCGTGCAACGATCCGTCCAGGACCGCTCTCAATCCTGGTATGTCGTCGTTAACATATCAACCGACGCGACCACCTCTAGATCATGGTGCACACATCACTGATCGATCTCCTAAACCATCAGCACTCCGAAGTCGAGCCTCCAGTGGCTGCTCGACAACGGTATATGCATCGTGACTTCTCCGGAAGGAACACATCCCCAGTATAGAGGCGAGCGTCGTATCGTCCGTCGCCGTGCATGTCAGGACCGGTCCCAAATCCCCCTAGATTAACGTGGGACCCGCCTGATCCTGTCTGACACTACGTGTCAGACTAGGGAAAATTCCATCTCTAGCCCTCGCCGGGGCTATCAGAGTGCGTCAGGATCGTAGGAGGAGGGGAGTGATATCTCGTCTCTACTACAGCCCGCATCCGCTATCAACCTGAAGGGCATTAAAACACGAAAACTGTGAGTGGACAAAAATAAACATTTTTTGTAACGACCCGAACCGGATTTATTAATATTTTAATGTAAAAAGACTATTTTGCCCTTGAGGGGGGAAACTTTGACTTTTGACTCGGTAAATAATTTGGACTTTGACCCATGACTATGACGTAGATCGGGACGTCATGAATCCGTAGACAGGCGGCACGCCGAAATCGGAGTTCGTATGAAGAAGTTATGGGCACAGACGTATTTTAGGGGAATTTATGAACCGAGCACAAACGATTAAAATAATAATTTATTATGGGAATCCGTGCAAACCCTAAATTCAAACTGATCCAGCGGATGAGTGACAAGTGTCACTCATCCAAGGGTGCACTATTCCAATAAAGCAAACCTATAAGCCTATTGGTCCATTATATACTAATAAATTTTCCATCATTGAATCCCAGCCATTGGATTTCTGAACAAACCCATCCCAGCCCTTCATCCTATCTTCTTTTTCTTTCTCATGCACGATCATTCTCTCTCTCACACAAACACTCTCACATTTTTCCCTAACCCGTGCAAACATTTCCTCCCATTTTCTCTCAACCCAAACAATCGAACAAGCCATCCTCTCACCACCAGGCGACCACCCACAGCATCACCATCATCCCTAGAACCCCACCGTGAACCACCACCAGCCACAACCCATTCCCCCGGCCTGCACAGACCCGAACAACCCCTAGACCCGAAACACAGAGGAATCGGATCCAGGGAGCAAAACCCCACCTCCTCACCATCTCTACTTGAACGGAGCTCCAGTTGACACCTTGCGGACCCCAGGAACACAACTGAACATACGACGAAGGCCACGGCTGCGACACGGCGAAGGTAATGCCGAAAACCCGAGAGACCCGTTTGTGTTCCCTGTTTCGAACTAACCCATTTTAACGTTTAGGGTTCGATTATTTGGTTATGGACATGCTCTAGGGTTAGAGACGAACTTATAAGGATCGATTTGGACGGCTGAGACGGAGTGGATAGCCGGAGAAGACGACCGGACTTTGGTCGTGATCTTCATCGAGGCCCAGGTGAGTTTCTACCAGTTTTCTTCTAGTTTTAAGGTTATAGAACCATAGAACAGACCTAGACGACTCTATAGGATTGAACCCCGTCGAAAATGGTGGCGGGAAACGGACTGGGGAAACGGGTCAAGTCGTGGGTCAACGGCGACCGGATTCCAGTAAACGGGTTGACCCGATACTATAGCAGTGATGACGTCATCATGTGTGACGTCACCTCTGACGTCATGATGACGTCATCCTATCAGAGATTGTCAGATCAGGGGCCAACCAGAGCGTGCCACGTGTCACCTGACAAGTGTTAGTGATGACGTCACTGCTGACGTCAGCAACACTATAGCAGCGTTGACCCACGCGTTGACCAGGCGCGTGGGGCGCGTGTGAACAGTATTTTTGGTGGGACTGGTACCATTCTAAAGGTTTCAACGATACGGATCCAATGGTGGTGGTTTCATGTCGATCGGAGATCGTTAAGTTAGTCAAAATGGGGTTTGAAGCCTCGAGAATAGTGCCCGGGTTGCGTATTCGAGGCGGATCTGTTCTAAGGTCTTGGTATTGGAGTTATAGGGTCTTTTAGTGACTCTCAGATATGTTAATACAGGTTTTAGCGGTCGTTGAGCAGCAAGGACCGAGCGTGAGTGGGCTGTTTGATTTATAAAAGGCTTGCATGCATAAACTGTTTTACTATTTCCACTTATGATTTCGATGAGTCTTATATGAACTGTTTATCTCTTTTGTTATAATGTTTTGGGCATGAGACCCGTCTGGATTATATGTGGATTTTGTTCTGGGATGTCCGGGGGGACATAGGGTAAACTATACTGTTATTGTACTGTACTTTCCTACCTGTCTATCTTGTCTCCTCCAGGAAGGGTCGTTTGACAGGACCCATCCCAATCCCCCCGGGATTAGTGCGGGATGACCCTGCTCCCGTCTGACACGAAGTGTCAGACAAGGGATATTTCCGACCTTTGCCCTCCCGGGCTATCAGAGTACGCCAGGATCCGGAGGAGGCATGAGATATCTCGGTCTCTGCTACAGTCCACATCCGAATGTCAACCTGAAGGGCAGTCAAAACATTAAAAATTGTGAGTGGACAAAACAAAAGTTTATAAAAACATTTCATAAGACATTTGTACCTTCCACTAAAAAGCATGCATGCATTCGAAAACCATTTATCCAAAACAAACCATATGTGGGACTAAGCCCAAAGCAGATATAAACCAAGGTCGAAAGGACCACAATGAAAACGACCGTACGGGCCACTGCCCAAATCCATAAGGGATTCGGCCCCAAACTATAAAGAAACCAAGTACACGAGCCACTGCTCAAATCCTGTGCACACCTGTGCACACCACATATCATATATATACATATAAGTCACACAACCAATCCTGTCACGGTATCCAAAGCTACGCGCGAGCTACCCGGGTCTCAATCTGAGTCTTCTCAAAGTTAAGGTCAATGTCCGCAGACCACTGATCCTACTCGAGGTAATAGTAACCATAGCCTTCCTGAGAGTAAGGAACCCAACTGGGGGGTGACTCCACTCAGTCGGTGCTCCGTGACTACTCCGGGGTCCACCCAGGCCAACGACCCTCCCCGGAGGAGATAATAGAAGTAAAGGAAGGTAGATGAACATATATATACATAACATAATATCCATGCCCGGTTCCCCTGAACCGTCATGATCCATAATATCCATAACCAAGGTAACATGCCGGTTCCCATAAACCGTCGTGTACCGTAATAATATAACCAGGTAACATGTCGGTTCCCATAAAACCAGGTAACATGCTGGTTCCCATAAACCGTCATGTACCGTAATAACCAACAAGGGTTCATGTCGGTTCTCATAAACCGTCATGAACCATGATACCATAACAAGGGTTCATGCCAGTTCCCATAAACCGTCATGAACCTGGGAATCCATTTAAGGTTCCCAGACCTGACCTGAAATCAAAGCCGTAAAGTGACTGGGTCTCGTGCCCGAACATAGGACATCAGCTGGGCATCGCGCCCGGAATCTGAGGTCATATGCCCGAGACAAAACCAAATGGGTCTCATACCCGAGTTTATCCTTTTATAAATCCAAAGCCATTTCATTAAAACCAATAAAGAAATACAGACCCGTATAAGCACCGTATAAGACCGAAACCTCGAAATACGTGCTTATACGTAACCACATACAAATGCACCCATGGCATTACAAACAAGCATTTAAAACATACAATAAACATTTATGCATGCACCAATTTAGAAAACAAGGTCCACTCACAGTCCGTCCGAGCTGCCGCCTCGATTTGCGTGCCATACGGCTCCCCGAGCCGATCGCCGTCACCGGGACTCCCAAACCTGTCCAAATCGTAATAGAAGGTTACTAACTACTTAATTAACCTCCTACCAAAGCCCCGTAATTTTCTGATATTTTTAACTATTTTTAAAACCGAACCTAAGCCTTCCGATGCCCGAAACATATCGAGACGGTGTCCGATCGACACGAAACCAGTCCCAAAATGTTCGTTACATCGAATAGAAGATTTCACATGTTGAACACATCCCCAAATTCCCTGCCACGCGCCCTCACGCACCGCCTGAAGTGGATGCGCGTGGGCCTCACGCGCCTGCTACAGTATCTGCTGATGTCATCGCTGACGTCAGCATGACGTCATCTGACAGCTGTCAGGTCTGACATGTCAGACTCTGACAGGTGCCACGTGTCATGCTCCCATTGGTCCACGTCACTGTGCTGTCAATGCCACGTGGCAGTCTGACATGTGCCACGTGTCATCACGGCACTGGTCCACATCAGTGACACGTGTCAGCCCCTGATTGGGCCACGTCACTGACATGTCAGTGCTAACTGTGCATTGACATGTGACACGTGTCAGCTGATGAGTGGTCCACGTCACCTGACAATCTGACAGGTGCCACGTCATCATGCCATGCCATGTCATCATTCCGGCCCAGTTTTTCACCGTTTTCAATCCTAATCAATCCTAACCTTCCTATAATCGTCCTAGGAACCCAACCCAATTAATTAGAACCCCTAAAACCCACGAAAATCCACGGTTCAATTTTTCCCGATCAGCCTACACGGCTGCTCAGCCCAAACCGCCACCCAAAACCCTCTTAAAACCTTCCTAGCATCCTAATAATCATTCCCTAATCACCCACAAGCAACCATAATCGAAAACACAAATTAAAAATGGAATTTGGCCAAACCGAGTACCTCTCGGGTTTCATGGCCGCCGCCCACGGCGGCGTGGCTTCCAGCCGGCCACCATCGTCCAGCCTTCATCCTCTCTACCTCTGGGCTTCTTGGTTCATGATCAAACAGGGTTGGAGGGTTGGATTTGGGGAGAATGGATGGATCGGTTTGTTTGGGAATAAGGAAAATGAAAATGCACGGGGATGGGTTTGGTGCATGAATGGGTGAGGTTGGCTAGTGGATGGGTGACAAGTGTCACTCATCCATTGGTTGCTGAAAAGTAAATGGGCCCACAAAGACAAAACTTACTTTTTGTCTCGTAGAACGTGTCACCGGGAATAGTATCCCGAAACTTTCGTGAACCGTAACTTCGTCGTCGAACGTCCAAATTCGACGTGTCGCCTGTCTACGGATTCGTATCGTCCTTATATACGTAACGGTCTTTGGCCCTTGGCCATCGGACCTCCCGGTCAAAAAGTCAACATTTGACCCCTTTTATCCAAAATTACCAAAATGCCCCTAAACTTCCGAACGTCATAACTTCCTCCACGAACGTCGGAATTGAACGTGCCACCTGTCTATGAACTCGTGACGCCACGAACTATGTTACGGTCGTGGGTTAAAGTCCATTGGACCTTCCGATTTAAAAGTCAACGTTTTGCCACCACTAAGGGCAAAACGGTCATTTCGCATCGTTCGTCCGATTTAGCCTAACTAATCACCGATTAACGTCACTAATCGTGATTAGTCACTAATCTAATCATGGAATTTGGGACGGGTCGTTACATCGTTGGCCCGGGTGGACCCTGGAGTAGTCATGGGGCCGTGACTGAGTGGAGTAGACCCCCGTTGGGCTGCTTACTCTCAGGAAGGCATGTTCGTATACCTCGGGTAGTGACTGGGATACCGGGCACTGATGTACCTAGAGAGTCTTGGGTGTGAGACCCTGAGTGGCAACACGTAGCCTTAGAACAGTGACCTCATTTGGGTTGGGTTTTACAGTGCACTAATATGTTAGTTTCTCCTTTCGATTACTATTATGATTCTGTGGTTACGATTTCATTATAATACTATATTTTTACTGCATGCAAGATTACGAAAACGAAGGGGTAAAACCTTGTGATTTACTTTATTATGAAAATGATTTATAAACTGTTATTTTTGGCCCACTCACTCTTTACTTGTTTTACTGACCTCTCCAGACCGTGACACGGAACTAGAGGAGGACCCGGAGGAGGAGGGGGAAGAGGCTTAGTTTGTTAGCTGTACACCCGTACACCCCATTGTGGGTAGGTTGAGCACCAGAATAATGTACTCTGACTCTTGTGCTCACGATTTGTTATTTTACTATCCCTTGTCTGACAGCTATCGCTCTGAACAATGTTGTTGCATTTTATTTATATATTTGAGTATTTAGTTTTAATTAAGGGTAATTTTGGTATGTTTGGAGTCGTTGTCAGATGGGAGTGGGGCACGTCCCCGGGTGGTCCCGGTGGGATTGGGACGGGTCCTATCATTTCATTTAAAAACACTTTCGCTTAAAGACATTTATGCCCTTCATAAATACATACGCATGCATTCAAATACCATTTAGCAAAACATTCATAAAACTATTTGAAAACATCCTCAAAATCATTCAAGGGTACATGCCCGGCTCCATAAACCGTCATGACCCATAAAAACATTTGGGTCCCCGACCCGAAATCACAAAACAACCCGTAAATCCATACATGTGGGAACTCAGCCCAAATCAACATACGTGGGACTCAGCCCAACCCATTCTCAGTGAAATACCAAAACATACAATACGGGGTCTCCGCCCCCAATTCACTTCTAAAACCACATACGTATCGAAGTACGTATAACCCATCCGCGGCACTTCCGAGAAGATGCCAACTCGGGGCACACAGCCCCTAGGGAACACATCCCCGATATAGTCATGATATCGAATCTATACTAGTGTGCACCCTACTTGGGGTCTCACTCCAAGCCTTCTCCCAGGAATCTCCATCTGGGAGGCTCAATCACTAGATCTGGTCTGAACTCTCTCTCTGGATCTAGCCCACACATCTCTCCGGAATCTGGTTCGGGACCACATCATATCTAGTAACCACCACTCCTGGAACGAGATCCCTATGGGGATACCCACTCTGGTCTGTGGATCGTGACTCTCCAGGTCGACGCTGGAGGAAACCATATAACATATGGAGGGTTCAATTCATTCATTTCAAATCTCTTTCTTTCTTTCTCAAATACTTTCTTTCTCAAATCACTTTTCAACTCGGTCTCATACCCGATTCATCTAAATGGGATTCCTCGAATCCAATTCAATTCACTTTCACAGGCCTCGGCCTAAATCCTCAATTCAACAGGGTCTCATGCCCGAATACTCATTTCATAAACTGAACTGGGACTCAAGCCCGATTTCACAATCAATAGGGCCTCAAGCCCAATATCCCGAATAACTGGGCCTTAAGCCCGAACCATCAAGCAACGGGCCCTTAAGCCCGATTTCACAACCAATAGGGCCTCAAGCCCGATACTACAGTCAGATGGGCCTCCAACTTGATGTTACAACCAAATGGGCCTCAAGCCCGGATCATAAATCAACGGGACCCTCGGTCCGATCGTATAACTCAAATGGACCATAGGTCCGATCTCTCATCAAATCAAATGGACTCCAAGTCTGAGAGCTTGTAAACCAATTGGGTCTCGTGCCCGATTTCATATTTCCAAATCAAAAACCAAATCATTAAACCCTCATTGAAAACCTAGCACATATAAGCATCGTATAAAATTGGAAATCTCGAAATACGTGCAAATACGTAAATCCTAGGCTACCACAAACAAATGCACTCATGGCATCACAAAATATATATATTAAAACAATTATAAAACATTTATGCATGCATCAATTTCGAGAGAAGGGTCCACTCACAGATCGTCCGAAGTCGCGCCTCGATACGCGTGCCATAACCGTCTCCCGAGTCAAACGTCGCCTCCGGGATTCCCGAACCTGTCCAAATTTTAATAGAAGGATACTAACTACTTAATTAACCTCCCATTAAAGCCCCGTAATTTTCCTGAACTTTTAACTATTTTTAAACCGATCCTAAACCTTCAGACAGCCCAAAACCTATCGAAACGATATCTGATTGACGCGAGACCAATCCCAAAATGTTCGTTACATCGAATAGGAGATTTCATATGTTGAACACTTTCCCAAATTACTGTTCATGCGCCCTCACGCGCCCCAAGAAGGTCTAAAACACAGTTCATCGTCCCTAACCTCCAGCTGAACCAGTTCACTGTTCACAGCCACTGTGCTGGACCGGCGTGACCGGTTCGGCAGTTTTCCTACCCTATTTTGGTCCTATTTCAACCCTAATTAATCCTATAATTCCTATTTCTTCATTCCCTATCAATTTCTACCATTAAAACCACCTAAAACTACCCAAAACCCATGGTTTAATTCCTGAACCATACGGTTCAAAGCTTCCAAAACTGCACCATGGCTGTACAGCCGTCCAAAACTTCCCAAAACCATTCCAGTAGGACCCTAATGACTCATTAAGCCCATCCTAATCATCTAATATCAACTATATCCATAAAAACACAATTATGGATCAAAAAAATCAAAACAGAGCATTACCTCGGGTTAGGGCCTCCGCCGTGCATGGTGGCTCCCTCCTGGCCGGCCACCATCATCCTCAGTCCTTCCCTCACTCTCCTGGTTCCTCAAATGATCATGGGTTGAAGGTTGGATGGGTTTAGGTTGCACAGAGATGGAGAGAAAGGGTGAGATCGGGTAAATGTTTTGTGTTTCGAATGGAGAAAATGGAATGGTCGATGCATGAAGGAAAAGAGATGGCCTGTGGATGGGTGACACTTGTCACTCATCCATTGGACCTCCATTAAATATCTAGGCCCCACTAAAGTCCAAAAGTTAACTCGTTTCGTAATTCGTGCAATAGTGCACTTGAACTTCCGTGAACCGTAACTTCGTCGTCGAACGTCCAAATTCGACGTGCCGCCTGCCTATGGATTCGTATCGTCACGATCTACGTAACGGTCCTTGTCCCTCGGCCATTGGACCTCCCGATCCAAAAGTCAACTATTTGCTCCTTTTAACTAAATTACCAAAATGCCTTTGGACTTCCAAACGTCATAACTTCTTCCTCAGACGTCGAAATCGAGCGTGCCACCTGTCTATGAACTCGTGATGTCACGAACTACGTCACGGTCATTGGCTAAAGTCCATTTGACTGCCTGAACAAAAAGTCAACGATTTTCCAATTCTAGGGGCAAAATCGTCATTTCGCCTGAACGTCCGCTAATTCTCGTCTAACCTCCGATTCGTCTCGCTAATCTGTCATTAATTCTTAATTAATCTCGATAATTCGGGACGGGTCGTCACAAACTTCCCCCCTTAAGGAATTTCGTCCTCGAAATTCAAATTAACCCGATTCCACAACTAAACGGTGGAATGCAACCTTATTCCTCGAATCGGATCGCTGCACCCACACAAGCATACTCGTGTAGCAGTACACGTCCAACACACATACTGTACTCGTCGGTACCGTCCTCAGTACGTACCGTCATCGGAGCCTCCAAAGCTCCAATTCACTCTCAAGAATTACACGTCAGTTCGTATGTCTCACTCGAGACAACATGTCGACACTCGCCGATCTCGTCTGTCACCCACTTTGACAGGTCAGCAATACCAATCTGACATCTAAACGGCTTTTCAGTATAACACTCTGACACATTCCATTTGACAGTCGTCAGGCTGAAAACGGATCCCCACTAAGGGCTATCACTGCCAAGCTGGCATCCTACTCAGCATCCGAACAGACAACATCCTACAGATCCTGTCATCACAATGGCACGAATCCCATCTCGTAGGTCCTCCTCAGACCTATGTCCATACTAACTTAAAAACTTGCACGAGTCAACTCTCTCAATTTCCTGTACCCAAACTGACTCTTCTGAGAGTCCCATCAACCACATCGTTCTGAACGCATCGGATAACTATCCATCCATTACCCTCACAAGTCACATCCATCGTGACCAGCCGGTAACTCACGGCTCCACTGCGCTACTCTGATCTCGACTCGCTCTCGAGTCCTCATATCGTACCTCGTATCACTCAACGATACCACCTTCATCTAGACTCAGCTCGAGTCTCCAAACTGTCATTATCGGTTCTAATCCGATCGCCACTCATGTCCATCTATGACTCTATCCAATCTGCAAGATTCTTGTAATCTCGGGATACTCTCAACCCGACATACCGATTGATCACGATCAATCCCATCATCTAACGTGCACAACACACCGGTGCATCCACATCACCTCAACAACATCGGAGCACCCCCGACCTACACAAGGACTGCCCTCAGGCAACGTCCAACCACAAACTACTGTCTACATTCCAACCATGGTTCGGACCCCAACCGTCTGTCACCAGGTGAATGTCAGTCAATCACCTCGAACACTCACTCGTCACATCCTGTGACGCTAACCACTACCTACTCGTCACGTCAAACAAGATTGACCCACATCCTAGGTGTTCGGTTCTTACACCCTCTTGAATTCCTAGCTGTCACAACACTCCTCTTCGTCCCACCTAGGAACGAATCCAAGATGATGAGATTTATTGTCATCGTCGAATGGACTCTCAAGTCCTCAGCTCAACTGGACACCATCCACGTGTCCATAATTACCGTACATCCGGTTACACTCATTCCGAGTGGAACTCATGCTACTCAAGGTTAAACCTTGTACACCAATTACGGATGTGCATAAACGACCTCTATCACACATATTTCGCACCTGTAATCATCCTAATCCAACTCTGACTCACAGAATTGGTCGGAATCCACTAACATCGGTTGGTAGGCTAAATAGATCGCAACGTCTGTCATGATCTGAAGCCAAATCTCTGCGTACTACCAAATCCTACAAACCGACCCCTACGTCATAAGACGTCACTTACGCCATCCATTTATACCTAGATCTCACGTTTCAAAAGTTACAACTTATGAGTACATCCTCGCGACTCAATCTCGCAGCACTGGGGGAACTAGTCTCCATTACTAGGGAAACTGATCTCCGTCACAGGGGAAACTGGTTTCCATACCAAGTACTCCCGTACCTCGCACTGAGACACTCGGGGATCCTCTCTGTCCCACTCACAACTACCACCTTCACAAGAGCGTGGCAAGTGTGCCAACACCCAACGTTAACATCTCATTCTGCGATCGGACTCAGTCGTCACCGAGTTGAATCCAGAATCACTGCTTGTATTGTGCGTCACTCACGCAGCTCGTATCATCGTCACGACTGACGAATCCGATCGTCACAATCGTCACGGCAACCTGAGTCCATCCAACTTGATAAGACTCGATCACGTCCATCGATAGCAGCGTCTGTCACAACCTCGTGCAGACCAATCTCACAAACATTCTGCTATCGACACTCCTAATCCATGTGGTAGTCGACCGCCGGTACCAATCGCCCTACACGCAACATCCACCGATCGGTCCACCTCTAGATCCGATCACAAGTACCACACTCCTGGTAACTTGTCCAATAATCACCTACTAGGGTTATCACGAACCCCGGCTGCCCGCTACATCCCAACCATCCTGAGCGATCCGTCGCTCTCGACTTCGAAGAATCGTCGTACTCTGATACTGGTACCAAACCAGCCAATAACTACTCTCTGAGGATCTCGTCCTCTCGTAACTCTACGGATCTCCGCCGCTGGCCTCGCAAGGAATTGGCCCTCCTCGATATCTACCATCGCTCATCCATGGCATGTCACAAGCTTGCTCCATCATGCTACTCAGCATCCATACTAGGAAATCCTCTACTAGTCGACATCCTCTGCCAGTCGGCAACTTGGAGGGATTCGACACACCGAAACATGGCATCACTAAGCCAACCAGAGTTACACATTCCTATTCCCAACTGTCGTAAGCGTAGTCATACAGGGTCATCGTAAACCGGGCGACCCTGACCTCTGACCACACTAGTATTAATCTGTACATCCTCTATCCGACACGACACTACTGTCGAGCTGTCACGACTCTCAAGTCGTCATACGGTCTCTGCTGATCTACTGGATCCTACTCACCAGTAACGCTACGGCTCTAAGTCGTCGGATTCACACGAATACTAATCCTCCTCGGGATCAAACTTCGAAACATGTGGCATTCCATGCCAATCGAACCTCAAACTGACATATCACGTGACAAACCTCAACTAACTGAGGTTCGATTCCACCGAAACCTCGTACTAATGCCCTAACTACCAGGTTGATGACGGGTTGTTACGACTTCAGAGACATCACATCCTCGACCTGCGCGTACTGATACCAACTGGTATCAGAGTACTATGGGTATCATCTGAGCCTGCCTCGCTCTGATACCTACTTGTGAGGACCGGTCCCAAATCCCCCTGGATTAACGTGGGAACCGCCTGATCCCGTTTGACATAAAGTGTCAGACCAGGGAAAATTCCATCTCTAGCCCTCGTCGGGGCTATCAGAGTGCGTCAGGATCGTAGGAGGAGGGGAGTGATGTCTCGTCTCTGCTACAGCCCGCATCCGCTATCAACCTGAAGGGCATTAAAACACGAAAACTGTGAGTGGACAAAAATAAACATTTCATTATAAACACTTTCGCTTAAAGACATTTATGCCCTTCATAAATACATACGCATGCATTCAAATACCATTTAGCAAAACATTCATAAAACCATTTGAAAACATCCTCAAAATCATTCAAGGGTTCATGCCCGGCCCCATAAACCGTCATGACCCATAAAAACATTTGGGTCCCCGACCCGAAATCACAAAACAACCCGTAAATCCATACATGTGGGAACTCAGCCCAAATCAACATACGTGGGACTCAGCCCAACCCATTCTCAGTGAAATACCAAAACATACAATACGGGGTCTCCGCCCCCAATTCACTTCTAAAATCACATACGTATCGAAGTACGTATAACCCATCCGTGGAACTTCCGAGAAGATGCCAACTCGGGGCACACAGCCCCTAGGGAACACATCCCCGATATAGTCACGATATCGAATCTATACTAGTGTGCACACTACTCGGGGTCTCACTCCGAGTCTTCTCCCAGGAATCTCCATCTGGGAGGCTCAATCACTGGATCTAGTCCGAGCTCTCTCTCTGGATTTAGTCCACACATCTCTCCGGAATCTGGTCCGGGACCACATCATATCTAGTAACCACCACTCCTGGAACGGGATCCCTATGGGGATACCCACTCTGGTCTGTGGATCGTGACTCTCCAGGTCGACGCTGGAGGAGACCATATAACATATGGAGGGTTCAATTTATTCATTTCAAATCTCTTTCTTTCTTTCTCAAATACTTTCTTTCTCAAATCACTTTTCAACTGGGCCTCATACCCGATTCATCTCAATGGGATTCCTCGAATCCGATTCAATTCACTTTCACAGGCCTCGGCCTAAATCCTCAATTCAACAGGGTCTCATGCCCGAATACTCATTTCATAAACTGAACTGGGATTCAAGCCCGATTTCACAATCAACAGGGCCTCAAGCCCAATATCCCGAATAACTGGGCCTTAAGCCCGAACCATCAAGCAACGGGGCCTCAAGCTCGATTTCACAACCAATAGGGTCTCAAGGCCGATACTACAGTCAGATGGGCCTCCAGCCCGATGTTACAACGAAATGGGCCTCAAGCCCGGATAATAAATCAACGCGACCCTCGGTCCGATCGTATAACTCAAATGGACCCTAGGTCCGATCCCTCGTCAAATCAAATGGACTCCAAGTCCGAGAGCTTGTAAACCAATTGGGTCTCGTGCCCGATTTCATATTTCCAAATCAAAAACCAAATCATTAAACCCTCATTGAAAACCTAGCACGTATAAGCATCGTATAAAATCGAAAATCTCAAAATACGTGCAAATACGTAAATCCTAGGCTACCACAAACAAATGCACTCATGGCATCACAAAACATATATTAAAACATTTATGCATGCATTAATTTCGAGAGAAGGGTCCACTCACAAATCGACCGAAGCCGTGCCTCGATACGCGTGCCATAACCGTCTCCCGGGTCAAACGTCGCCTCCGGGATTCCTGTACCTATCCAAATTTTAATAAAAGGTTACTAACTACTTAATTAACCTCCCATTAAAGCCCCGTAATTTTCCCGAACTTTTAACTATTTTTAAAACCGATCCTAAACCTTCAGACAACCCGAAACCTATCGAAACGATGTCTGATTGACGCGAGACGAGTTCCAAAATGTTCGTTACATCGAATAGAAGATTTCATATATTGAACACTTTCCCAAATTACTGTTCACACGCCCTCACGAGACCAAGAAGGTCCAAAACACTATTAATCGTCCCTAACCTCCAGCTGAACCGGTTCATTGTTCACAGCCACTGTGCTGGACTGGCGTGACCGGTTCGTCAGTTTTCCTCCCCTGTTTTGGTCCTATTTCAACCCTAATTAATCCTATAATTCCTATTTCTTCATTCCCTATCAATTTCTATCATTAAAACCACCTAAAACTACACAAAACCCATGGTTTAATTCTTGAACCATACGGTTCAAAGCTTCCAAAACTGCACCATGGTTGTACAGCCGTCCAAAACTTCCCAAAACCATTCCATTAGGACCCTAATGACTCATTACGCCCATCCTAATCATCTAATATCAACTATATCCACAAAAACACAATTATGGATCAAAAAAATCAAAACCGAGCATTACCTCGGGTTCGGGCCTCCGCCGTGCATGGTGGCTCCCTCCTGGCCGGCCACCATCATCCTCAGTCCTTCCCTCACTCTCCTAGTTCCTCAAATGATCATGGGTTGAAGGTTGGATGGGTTTGGGTTGCACAGAGATGGAGAGAGAGTGTGAGATCGGGGTAAATGTTTTGTGTTTTGAATGGAGAAAATGGAATGGTCGATGCATGAAGGAAAAGAGATGGCCTGTGGATGGGTGACACTTGTCACTCATCCATTGGGCCTCCATTAAATATCTGGGCCCCACTAAAGTCCAAAAGTTAACTCGTTTCGTAATTCGTGCAATAGTGCACTTGAACTTCCGTGAACCGTAACTTCGCCGTCGAACGTCCAAATTCGACGTGCCGCCTGCCTATGGATTCGTATCGTCACGATCTACGTAATGGTCCTTGGCCCTCGGCCATTGGACCTCCCGGTCCAAAAGTCAACTATTTGCTCCTTTTAACTAAATTACCAAAATGCCTTTGGACTTCCAAACGTCATAACTTCTTCCTCGGACGTCGGAATCGAGCGTGCCACCTGTCTATGAACTCATGACGTCACGAACTACGTCACGGTCATCGGCCAAAGTCCATTTGACCTCCTAAACGAAAGTCAACGATTTGCCAATTCTAGGTGCAAAATCGTCATTTCGCTTGAACATCCGCTAATCCTCGTCTAATCTCCGATTAGTCTCGCTAATCCGTCATTAATTCTTAATTAATCCCGCTAATTCGGGACTGGTCGTCACAGTGCACACATCACTCATCGCGATCATGACTCAGACCCGTAGATCCTCAATAGGGCCATATGCCCGAGACAAAACCAAATGGGTCTCATGCCCGAGTTTTCCTTTTCAAATCCAAATCCATTTCATTAAAACCGAAACTACAAACACGTATAAGCACCGTATAAAACAGAAAATCTTGAAATACGTGCAAATATGTAAATACCAATCTACCACAAACAAACGCACTTATGGCATCACAAAACATGTATTAAAACACATATAAAACATTTATGCATGCATCAGTTTAGAAATCAAGTCCACTCATAGACCGTCCGAGTTGTCGCCTCGATACGGCTGCCATACGCCCTTCCCCGGCCAATCACCGTCTCCGGGGTTCCCGAACCTGTCCAAATAACTTTAGAGGGTTACTAACTACTTAAATAACCTCTCATTAAAGCCCCGTAATTTTTTGGAATTTTTGACTATTTTTAAACTCGATCCTAAACCTTCGGACACCCCGAAACATATCGAAACAATGTCCAATCGATATGAAACCAGTCCCAAAATGTTTGTTACATCGAATAGATGATTTCATGTAACGACCCGTCCCGAATATCGGGATTTAATATTATTTAATTGTGATTTACTAATCTGGGATTAGTTGGGCGATTTCGGACGAATTGTGCAAAATGACCGTTTTGCCCCTGGGCGTGGGCAAGACGTTGACTTTTAATTCGGATGGTCAAATGGACTTTGACCGATGACCGTGACGTAGTTCGGGACGTCACGAGTTCATAGACAGGTGGCACGTTCGATTCCGACGTTCGTGGTGAAAGTTATGATGTACGGAAGTCCAGGGGCGTTTTCGTAATTTGGACGATATAAGGGGGAAATGTTGACTTTTTGATCGGGATGCCCGATGGCCGAGGACCGAGGACCGTTAGGAAGGTCTCGATGCCCTGAGTTCGTAGACAGGCGGCACGCATCAATCGGAGTCCGTATGACCGAGTTACGGGTCAGGATGCGTGAGGGGCATTTTGGTAATTTTCTGCACAAGGGCAGAATTGTAATTTTCTTCACGGGACACTGTTCCATTGAAGTAGCCGTGAGGTGGATGCTTTGTGCGATCGATCCCTTGTTTTGTTTATGATTTAATTGAGTTAATTGGACCAGTATGAGGTGGAATTGCACATGTTTGGTGCTGGCAATCGATCAAAAGGACATGGGCACTGGTTGTTTAATGTTTTCGGGTCTGTGCAGGGGAACCTTGCACAGTCATTTGAGGACACTTTTGGACGCCTTTAACGGCTGAATTGAATTAAAAGAATGGTGAGTGAGTCGAGAGCGGTTCACTGAGATTGAGAATGAGAGGAATGAGTGAGTTTGGGGCTGAAATTCTCTGAAAACCCGAAACTGGGTTCTGGGGAATTCAAATTCGAATTTCCAGTTTCAGGCCAGCCCAAGCCTAATTGATGAGTGTTTGAGCTTCCTGGAACTTCAACGAGTCGAACCAGATCAAATGGGGCAAGCTTGGGAGCTCCTAGGGCCGTGAACGGACATGGTGGACGGCCGGAAAACTCGAGCTTGAGTTGTGACGATTGAGGTATTGTCGAGTTAAATTAATGATGCTAATTAGTTCGTAGTGGTCCTTATTAACTTCCTGTGAAGTTAATTTGATTTTGGTTAAGGATTGGAGGAGCTCTGGTGATCGACCCGTTTTGGGTGATCACGGGTTGTCGACAAGATTGATCGACGGTTGATGCTAATCATGGACACAGAACTGAAATTGGTGGATTGGTGATTGTTGTAGGATCAAGAACGGATGGAATTGTTATCGAATTGAGGGTGTTTGAAACGGATCCTATCGCGGGTAATCTGACCCGTTTACCAGTCATTCGGGTGAAGAAGGAGCACTGTAGCAGGCGCGTGGCTTTCACGCGCAGCCACTCACGGCGGCGCGTGACGGCGCGTGGGCACGAATCTCGAGGTGAGGTCAACATGACTTTTATCCTATACATTGTAACGAACATTTTGGGATTGGTTTCGTGTCGATCGGACACCGTCTCGATATTGTTCGGGATGTCCGAAGGTTTTAAATCCAATTTAAAAATACTTAAAAATTCGGGAAAATTACGGGGCTTGAATAGGATGCTAATGATGAGGTTAGTGATCCTCTAAATTGATTTGAACAGGATTGGGAGTCCCGGTGATAGTGAGGTGGCCCGGGAGGGCCTATGGCACGCGTATCGAGGCGCTCGGTTAAACGGTCTGTGAGTGGACATTGGTTTTATAAATTCGATGCATGCATAACTGTTTCATGATTGTTATAATTGGGATTATATGATTTATTTTGGATATCAGTGAATTTATATGTTTTCACGCTTTTCGAGGCGATTTACGTGTTTGCACGTGAATCGAGGTTTTCTGGATTTGCACTGATTTCCATAAATATGGATGGATATGATTTCATGAAACGGTCACGGATTTGATAATGTGAAATCGGGCCAGGGGCCCAGTTAATTTGTTGAATCGGGCCAGGGGCCCAATTGAATTATGAAATCGGGCCAGGGGCCCAGTTAACTTATGAATCGGGCCAGGAGCCCAGTTGACTTGTATATGTGATTTCGGGTCGGGGACCCTAAAATGGAATTGAATGAACTATTTCGGATTTGATTCAACTATTTGGACTTATGACGGTTTTATGGAAATTCGGGGCAGGGCCCTTGTGATATTTTGGAAATGAATAATAAAATGTGTTCCATAAAACCATCTCGATATGAGGATATTTATATCCTGGTCTCCTCCAAGTGTCGGGGACACTGGAGAAGTCACGGTGCATTGCCTGCGAGGGCTCATTGTACGGAGCTACCGGACCGTATAGTGATCCAGGAGCAGGATTGCTAGACGTCATGGACGTCAGACATCGGGGATGTCAGAGATATGGACCCGGTGAGGCCCCGGGCAGCACGCGTTGCTTAATACCGTGAGATATGACGTCTGGAACGTCAAGCGTCTAGGACGCTAGGCATCGGGGATGCCGGAGATGGAAAAATAATAAATGAATATTACTGGATTGATGAAATAACTCTTGGATTTACTTTTGGAAATTGAAAATATGCTTTGGTTTCCGGGCTAAGGCCCTAATGGTTATTTCTAAATAAATATGGGATTATTGGTTTTGGTGCATGCATATGATTTTACTGAGGGGCATAAATGTCTTATAAATGTTTTAAGCAGACTTGTTTATTTTCGTCCACTCACAGCTTTTGGTTTTTAATGCCCTTCAGGTTGATTCCGGATACGACTGCAGCAGAGACTTGAGCATCGCACACCTCCTCCATCGATCCTTACGCACTCTGGAAGCCCGTTTGGGCAATGGCAATCGGTTATCCCTTGTCTGGCGCCTCTTGTCAGACGGGAGCACGTCACATTCCATGGTAATCCCGGGGGGATTGGGATGGGTCGTGTCAAGTGGTATCAGAGCAGGTTTTGCTCTTTTGTGCGCGAAGGACGAGGGTGTGATGTCTCTTTGGGCTGCTGTTCCGTTGTCAACCTGATAGATAGTTTTGGATTTGTATGGTGAATTGGGAGTGTTTGGCCCGATACGCCGTGCATTGATGCGATTCAACCCAAGTGGGGTTGTATAAGATTAACTGGTAATGTGGGACCGTCGGTTCGGTCAGGTGATTATGGATTGTTGTGCCACTGGGCACAGCTAGGTTCAGGGAACCCCATTTGATTGCAAATGCGAAACTCAGTTGAGTATTGGTCTAAATAATGGACCCTGGTAGTGTTGGCTAGTGTACGGGTTGTTGGTGCATCGGAGTTAGCCGATGACCTTCGTGGTGGAACCCACGTTGAGTTGACGATTGGATTGGATTGGATGTCTATACGATGTCAGGACCGCAGAGTCGGTCAGGTTGTGGATTTTACTGCAAAAGGCAGTTGGGTTCGGTGGAACCCTAGGGTGTGATTTTGGAACCCTAACTTGTAATTGATGGACCGAAAGGTGAACCTTAAGTGAGAACTTGTGCTGCGACGAGCGGCTGAGGTCATGGATGACCATGTGGATGACTCTAGTGAGTCTAGTCTGGATGATGGGATTCGATCCACGGATGCGGTTATGAGATAAAATATGGAATCCCGTGTTGGATCGAATAGTAGTGTGATGTGTGGATACGGATCTTGACAACGATGACTGTTGGTCGACAGTTGTGTCGAGATGACTGGCTATCGAGGGTATTTAGTGTGGTTTTAATACTTGGGGATGTTCAGGGAACGTCCATTATCCTGATGTGCCAGTGGTCAAATTGGAGGTACCCATAGTCGTGGGGTATGAGTACTGTTACGGGATCGTCGTTCGTAATGAACGGAGATCCAGGGTAACAACTTTGCACACTGTGTGCTAGCATGGATGTTCGTGTGCTATGTATGGATATTGGTATGGTGATACCTATATGCCAATACTAGTATGGATGACTGTGTGCTGATACTAGTATTGATGATGGTGCGTTGGTGCTGGTACTAGCGCTGGTGCTGGTGACAGTAATTGTGATGACGTTGAGCCACCAGTTGGGGTGTGACTCTATCATGATGAACAGATGATTGGTATCTGCGACTCAGTGGTGGTTGAGTCTTGGACTGGATGGGATCCAGTGGAGGTTGTGTCGTGTTGGGATAAGTCCTAACAGATTTATGATGACAAGTGATGAATGGATAAAATGGTATGATTGAAACTTGGGGAATCTAGGGACGATGTTCCCTATGTCATGCGAGTTGGTGGATTTGGGGAGTTGTGGTCAACTCCGAGATTGGTAAGTTTGTGTACTGCTTATATCCCCTGAGAATACAAGGAAATTATTGGAATTGGAAAAGTCGGGGAAACCATTCGTGGTATTGATGTGGGATTTGGTGATTATGAATCACTTGGAACCTGAGGATTGAACCTGTTAAGGTCGAGATGTGAGACGGAAGCTGTATGGTATGCACATCCAGGCAGAGTTGAGGAAATTTCCGTTCGGAATCGGGGTGTGTGCATACATGACTATTGGCGGACGTGAGGTCCGAGTAATGAATTGATTTTGGACACGTGGTGGTCCAAGTGAGGTATGGACGTGGGAAGTCCCGTGGTTGGACTTGACATCTCATTGGGAGCATGTCTGTTTCCAACATGGTTGGAACTCTCTATCCGGGGAGAGTTGTGATTGGGAGACGAGGGAAGTGCTCGTTTCCACACGGGTGATTGGTATTCCGAAGTCTTTGGGGTTGACTTCTTATTTCCTGCCGTGGCAGATGATGATTGTTGCTACCAGTACGTTGAGTGTGTATTGGTTGGTGGACCCATGTTTGGCTTGGGGTCATTGGACACAAGAAGTTGTGTATGATTGTGGATTTGGTGGGAAATGCGAGGTCATCTTTCCACCAAGGGAAATTTGGCGAAGGATTCAATTGAGGGTGTAAGACCCTACGATCAGCTTTCAGATGGATTGTTAGCTATGTGTGCATGTGTGGATCCTAGGTGGATCTGATTTGCGATGTTGTCGACTTTGGTCGATGTGACGATCTAGGATCGTGATATTACTTGTCGGGTGACGTAGCGATGGATATGGTTTGTGATCTTGATGATCCAGATGGGTGGAGAGTTTATCACTCTTACCATGGTATGTGAGTCGTAAATGACGGGACTGAACTTCTTTTCGGAGTGAAGTCCATATGGTTGTTACTCGGTTGAGTAGGTTTCCGAAGTGGTCGGATCTTGTCAAACTTTGACGTGTGAATATTGGGATTGGCTTCCCTATGAAGTCAATCGAGTGTTTTGGAGAGGCAACCGATAGGTTCGGTTTTGTTACGTCTTGGTGGACGTAAACGAGATTTTGGGTTTTGGAATCGAATTTCTGGGTGACGATTCAGGATTCGATTGCGAAGCTCGAAAATGGATTACTGGATTTGGGTGCGGAATGGTTATTCCAATGCTAGCTTACGGAATAATGATTTCGGATTCGGATTTGGAAATGGATTAAATATGTGATGTTTGGGTTTGGATTCGGAATTTCTTACGAAATTGCGGATTCGGATTCGGAATTGGAACTAGATGACGGGTGGAGTTCGTTTTGTCTCATGTTGGTTTGAGCAAATGTGCTCCATTACTAGAACGTGTTTGGCTATAACCTGGGTGGCTATAGTCAGATTGATGGATTGAGGTACGTACAGGGTACGTTGTACGAGGATTGATACTGGTTAGGCTGAGTGGTGCCTAATGGCGGTACATGGGATGTACCAGTGGTGTGTAACTAATGTGTTGGTAATCGGATTGGTTCTGATATCATTTGTTTGGCTATATTGTGGACTGGACATTGGATACTGTGCGCTGGGCAGAGTGATTTTGTCAGGGTTCAGTGATTGTATGAGCAGGTGCTCTTAGCCATGGTTGGCTTATGGAACCCTAGTACTGAGATGTGTGTCACTGCTGGGCTGGTATTCAATGTGTTCCAGTTACACCACTTGATTGAGTAAGTTGGCGGTATACGTACACTCAGCATGAGTGAGTTGGTGGTCAGAGTAACCACGAGTAGCCTTGCGTGATGCTACTACGCCGTCATATTTTCCAGCGTTTTGGTTCGCTGAGGGAGTCGGCGATTATGGACATTGAGATTTATTTATGTCGCAGGATGGGCTTGCCCTGCGAATTGAGATCATGTGGTTGATCTTGCGCTACATCGAGAGTGATGTAGTACGTGGTGTTGTCACGGATAGACAGATGGTTGGGGCTTTATTAGGGTGGTAAAGTTTTGTGATGACAGTTTGACTAGTGGTGTCAGCATGGACTGACAAATGAGATTTGGTGACTCCCGGCGGGAGCAAATGTAAGGATTTATTGGCAATGGAAAGGAACCATCTAGCTGAAGGAGTCAGCTAAATGGTTAGGCGATTCTATCGCGGATCAGGTGATCATTTCCACTCGAGGTGGTCGAGTGTTGTTGCTATTATGACGTATGACTGAGGTGGTATGTCTGGGTACAACGAGGCTGGTGTTGTCCCAGTATGTGGGTGTACAAGTGTACACAGATGTGTGGTCGAATTGTTTCCACAAGGTGGTTGTGGAATAAGGTTATTGGTAATTTCGAGGACGAAATTCTTTAAGGAGGGAAGGTTGTAACGACCCGTCCCGAATATCGGGATTTAATATTATTTAATTGTGATTTACTAATCTGGGATTAGTTGGGCGATTTCGGACGAATTGTGCAAAATGACCGTTTTGCCCCTGGGCGTGGGCAAGACGTTGACTTTTAATTCGGATGGTCAAATGGACTTTGACCGATGACCGTGACGTAGTTCGGGACGTCACGAGTTCATAGACAGGTGGCACGTTCGATTCCGACGTTCGTGGTGAAAGTTATGATGTACGGAAGTCCAGGGGCGTTTTCGTAATTTGGACGATATAAGGGGGAAATGTTGACTTTTTGATCGGGATGCCCGATGGCCGAGGACCGAGGACCGTTAGGAAGGTCTCGATGCCCTGAGTTCGTAGACAGGCGGCACGCATCAATCGGAGTCCGTATGACCGAGTTACGGGTCAGGATGCGTGAGGGGCATTTTGGTAATTTTCTGCACAAGGGCAGAATTGTAATTTTCTTCACGGGACACTGTTCCATTGAAGTAGCCGTGAGGTGGATGCTTTGTGCGATCGATCCCTTGTTTTGTTTATGATTTAATTGAGTTAATTGGACCAGTATGAGGTGGAATTGCACATGTTTGGTGCTGGCAATCGATCAAAAGGACATGGGCACTGGTTGTTTAATGTTTTCGGGTCTGTGCAGGGGAACCTTGCACAGTCATTTGAGGACACTTTTGGACGCCTTTAACGGCTGAATTGAATTAAAAGAATGGTGAGTGAGTCGAGAGCGGTTCACTGAGATTGAGAATGAGAGGAATGAGTGAGTTTGGGGCTGAAATTCTCTGAAAACCCGAAACTGGGTTCTGGGGAATTCAAATTCGAATTTCCAGTTTCAGGCCAGCCCAAGCCTAATTGATGAGTGTTTGAGCTTCCTGGAACTTCAACGAGTCGAACCAGATCAAATGGGGCAAGCTTGGGAGCTCCTAGGGCCGTGAACGGACATGGTGGACGGCCGGAAAACTCGAGCTTGAGTTGTGACGATTGAGGTATTGTCGAGTTAAATTAATGATGCTAATTAGTTCGTAGTGGTCCTTATTAACTTCCTGTGAAGTTAATTTGATTTTGGTTAAGGATTGGAGGAGCTCTGGTGATCGACCCGTTTTGGGTGATCACGGGTTGTCGACAAGATTGATCGACGGTTGATGCTAATCATGGACACAGAACTGAAATTGGTGGATTGGTGATTGTTGTAGGATCAAGAACGGATGGAATTGTTATCGAATTGAGGGTGTTTGAAACGGATCCTATCGCGGGTAATCTGACCCGTTTACCAGTCATTCGGGTGAAGAAGGAGCACTGTAGCAGGCGCGTGGCTTTCACGCGCAGCCACTCACGGCGGCGCGTGACGGCGCGTGGGCACGAATCTCGAGGTGAGGTCAACATGACTTTTATCCTATACATTGTAACGAACATTTTGGGATTGGTTTCGTGTCGATCGGACACCGTCTCGATATTGTTCGGGATGTCCGAAGGTTTTAAATCCAATTTAAAAATACTTAAAAATTCGGGAAAATTACGGGGCTTGAATAGGATGCTAATGATGAGGTTAGTGATCCTCTAAATTGATTTGAACAGGATTGGGAGTCCCGGTGATAGTGAGGTGGCCCGGGAGGGCCTATGGCACGCGTATCGAGGCGCTCGGTTAAACGGTCTGTGAGTGGACATTGGTTTTATAAATTCGATGCATGCATAACTGTTTCATGATTGTTATAATTGGGATTATATGATTTATTTTGGATATCAGTGAATTTATATGTTTTCACGCTTTTCGAGGCGATTTACGTGTTTGCACGTGAATCGAGGTTTTCTGGATTTGCACTGATTTCCATAAATATGGATGGATATGATTTCATGAAACGGTCACGGATTTGATAATGTGAAATCGGGCCAGGGGCCCAGTTAATTTGTTGAATCGGGCCAGGGGCCCAATTGAATTATGAAATCGGGCCAGGGGCCCAGTTAACTTATGAATCGGGCCAGGAGCCCAGTTGACTTGTATATGTGATTTCGGGTCGGGGACCCTAAAATGGAATTGAATGAACTATTTCGGATTTGATTCAACTATTTGGACTTATGACGGTTTTATGGAAATTCGGGGCAGGGCCCTTGTGATATTTTGGAAATGAATAATAAAATGTGTTCCATAAAACCATCTCGATATGAGGATATTTATATCCTGGTCTCCTCCAAGTGTCGGGGACACTGGAGAAGTCACGGTGCATTGCCTGCGAGGGCTCATTGTACGGAGCTACCGGACCGTATAGTGATCCAGGAGCAGGATTGCTAGACGTCATGGACGTCAGACATCGGGGATGTCAGAGATATGGACCCGGTGAGACCCCGGGCAGCACGCGTTGCTTAATACCGTGAGATATGACGTCTGGAACGTCAAGCGTCTAGGACGCTAGGCATCGGGGATGCCGGAGATGGAAAAATAATAAATGAATATTACTGGATTGATGAAATAACTCTTGGATTTACTTTTGGAAATTGAAAATATGCTTTGGTTTCCGGGCTAAGGCCCTAATGGTTATTTCTAAATAAATATGGGATTATTGGTTTTGGTGCATGCATATGATTTTACTGAGGGGCATAAATGTCTTATAAATGTTTTAAGCAGACTTGTTTATTTTCGTCCACTCACAGCTTTTGGTTTTTAATGCCCTTCAGGTTGATTCCGGATACGACTGCAGCAGAGACTTGAGCATCGCACACCTCCTCCATCGATCCTTACGCACTCTGGAAGCCCGTTTGGGCAATGGCAATCGGTTATCCCTTGTCTGGCGCCTCTTGTCAGACGGGAGCACGTCACATTCCATGGTAATCCCGGGGGGATTGGGATGGGTCGTGTCATTTCATGTGTTAGAAGTTTCCCAAAAAGAGCTTTCACGTGCCCCCATGCACGGCCTGAGTGCCCTACGCATGAAAGCCACGCCCCGGGAACAGTTATCTCCTACTTCGCGCAAATTGGGTCCGGTCTGGTCCAGCTCTGTAATTCGGTCTGCCTGGACCGGCGTGACCGGTCTAGCCCCATAAGTTAACCAATTTTCGTCCTTTTTCTTCCATTTCAATCCTAATCTACTTGTCTCAATCCTAGGAACCTAACCATATAATTAGAACGAAGGAAAACCCCCCAAAACCCCCTGGTTCGATTTCCCCATTCATGGCCCAGATTCCCGTTTATCCCCTAGGCCGTTCAGCCATATTCCACCCTCCTAAACTACTCTCTAATGATCATACTAACCCTATAATCAGTTTACAATCCACAGAAAACAACCACAACGTTCAAGAATAAAAATTTGAATTCGAATGTAAAGGGAATCGGATTTACCCCAGTTTTGGGCTTCCTCCGCCATCCACGGCGGTTCTAATGCTCTCACCGTCACCATCCAGTTCCTCAGCCACTCTCTATCTCATTCTCAAATTGAATAAGGTGAGGGGAAGGGATTGGGGTTGTGGTTGATGGGGTTTGTACAAAATGGGAATGGGTTTCGGGTTTGGTTTGGACGAACAAAGAAATGGGGTGAAATGCATGAATGAAGGGAAAAGGGGCAATGGATGGGTGACACTTGTCACTCATCCATTGGGCCACTTCAAAAGATCTGGGCCCACTTGAGGACAAAAGTCCACTTTTGCCTCGTAAAATGTACTGTCGTGAATAGTACTTTAGAACTTCCTTGAACCGTAACCTTCCCGTCTGATGTCCAATTTTGACGTGTCGCCTATTTACGGACTCTTATCGACTCGATCTTCGTAACGGTCCTCAGCCCTCGGACCTTCCGGGTCAAAAGTTAACTTTCGGCCTCGTTCAGGGGTAAAATCGTAATTTCATCCTGAACGTCCGATAATCCTCGGCTAATCGGGTATTAGTCACGTTAATCCATAATTAGTCTTAATTAACCCTTAAACTCAGGGACGGGTCGTTACAACTGCCTTTTTTCTATCTTAAATGTGCTCGTTTTGATCATTTGAGGTCTAGGTGTTCAGTGACGCTTTGTGAAGGATAGGACGCACCCTTTGGCATGTGGGAAACTCTAGAGCAAGATGTGTTCAACATTTAGCAAAAGAATGGGTCTGAAGATGCTATTATTTGCCTTACTTCACGAGCTAGGGTCTGATGGGGGATCGAGTGAAGCTGTCATCAGGGGCTAGTGTTACAAGGTCTTTGGGATGGCTTTTGGAAAGCTAGAGACAACGGGTAACGCGAGTGGCTTGCTTGCAAACCAAGCAAAGAGGAAAAAACCAAGGCTGAGCCTTTTTACGGCTGTGAGGAGTTTGGGCCCTATAGAGCCCTTGTTGGGCCCACGGGCTCTACAGATTAGGGGTTTCGGATACTAGGCCGAGCCTTTTGGCTAGTGGGACTTCGACGAGGGTTACCCAAGAGGATTTGGCAGGTATGGATCAGGGGTTATGGGAATGGGCCATGCACCCGATGAGCCTTTGGGGTATCTCTTAGCTCACTAGGAGAGTCTGGGTTTTATCTCACATATGGAGTTGGATAGGGGGTTGGTGGTACTGTATGGGCCACCTCGGTTTATAAGGTGCTACAAGGGACAACCCAGAATGGGTCAAATTGTTTGGTATAGGCGGTTAATGAGCAAGTTTGCGGCATGGTGATAGGATTGGGCTTTTCTTGACTCAACAAAGGGCATTTCCATCATTGGTCTAGCCCAACCCAATTGCTACCACTCAGGTGACTTTGGATCATGTACATTAGGGAAATGGGAGGAATTGGGAGTTAGGATTTGGGGGATCTTGGTTGAAGTCAAGCCCTCCAAAATGAAGATAGTACGCTAGAAACCTACTTCATTGAACTCTGGTGTTTCTTCTAGCAAACATGTAGAGGTGCAATCCACAACTGTGATGGGGTGTATGAAGGCGGCCCATCACGTGGGATGAGTGTGCTTTGCTGGAATGTCTGTGGGCTAGGATGCCCATGGGTTATTTATGTCCCGAAGTATTTCTTCGGGGCTAAACAACCATGTATTTTATATTTAATGGAGACTCATAAGACTATTTATCAAATGGATTTTGTTAAACAAACTTTGGATGTAGCTGGTGGTTTCTGTGTTAGTAGGGCAGGAATAGGTGGAGGGTTTTCTTTACTTTGAGCTACTGGTCTTGATGTTTCTATAAAATCTTATTCGATTAGACATATTGATGATATGATCTAAGGGATTAGGGATACTTCATTATATTTTACATGTTTTTATGGGCATCCGGAGGTGAGGATGTGATCCACTTCTTATGACCTTCTCCGTCGTTTACATTCAGTGCTAGCCCTAGTTGCCTCAGCTAGAACGCTATGCCCATATTTTCAAGTCCACAAAATTGAAATCACGACCAACCCACTTCTACGTCAAGTGCTACCACGACTCAATACCTTAGACCGCCTCTTCAAATGGCCCATTGAGCTTGCTTACCACATCAAGGTGCCTCTTCTGAACATTTTTCATGGACGGCGCATCCAATAAATGAGGTTGTGGAGCTGCATTAAGTCTTCATCACCCCTAAAGACCACTGATTACCACCATAGTAATAATAATGATAATATATAGAATAATTAAATAAATTCACCATATTTATACCATTCAATAATATTATAATCATACATTTTAAATCATACTTCCAATTTCATCTTTTAGGTTCCATTTCTGCAATTAATTAACCATTTTTAATTAGTTTCCTCAAATTTTCCTCAAATTACCCAAAAGTGATTTTGAAATTTAAAACATAAATACCATATAAACATAACACAACATAGGTCTAAAACTATACCTTAATGATATCCAACTAATTCGAAAGTTGTATCACTGAACTCAAAATTCCAAAACAAAGATTTTTCATGTTGACCAGAACTCCAGACGGTGAGCCACGCGCCACCGATGGCCTCTCTGTGTGGGCCTCAAGTGCTTGAACAGGGGCCACCCCTACCTCCAACCAGGTCTGCAACTTGGGTCACCTGAGCTGGCGACCAGACCCGGGCGTATTTTCCTCAAAGCCCATCAGTTTTCTTCCTTTTTACGTCTAAACCACTCTAAATCAATCAAAAAGAAGATCAATGAACTCAAATCCAAGAAAACTTACCTCAAAACCTCTGTGTACGATTTCCATTTTCGGCCCAACTATTGTACCATCATTTCCAGGTGGTTCTAGCATCCTATCCATTGAAATAAGGGCTTATCATGGCCATAGGGACACGTAAAAGAGGGTAGTGGAGCTTGTTTTCAAGCTTCTACGTCGAAAACACCAATTAGGTGTTCAACCACCATGTTTTCTTCTCGGCTTTATGTGCAGGCTTTCGCATCTGGATGTATTTGTGCTTCCTACAGCTTACCACTGCTTCTCATCTCCATCAAGGACCCTTCTCCTATCTCTTTCTCTCTAGTCCTCTCTTATATCTTTTAGTTTCTCTTCATTTCTTCCTTTTTCCTTTTTTTTCGGTGCAGCTCCCCCAAACTCCCCTTCAAATTAGGGATGAGCGCGAATCCGTTAAAACTATTAGCCGATCCGCTTCAAACTGTTATTTATCTAACGGTTTAAGTTTGACCGGATAAAAGTCAAACGGTTTGAGAATCCAAACCGCTCAATTAGTAACAGTTTAGATTTGAATTTTTATTTTGGAAATTCGTTAAATCTAAACTGAATCGTTAAGGAATGTATTAATTTTTATTAATTTTTAAATCTATTATTAATACAAAATTAAACATAAGAAAATATAAAATATGTAAAATAAACAACAAATAATAAAAAAGAGTATATGTGCTTTATATATCCCATTAGTATTAGCATAAGTTATTTGAAGGATAAAACTATGTCCTACAGATTGTTACAGATATAGATTGTCTTACAGCTTGCCATATGCATTCTTATAGCATTAGCATGAACTAACAACAATATATATATATATGTCAATTAACTCATAGGTTCTTGCTAACATATAAGTTTATTTAAAACTTGCATATAGAAAAATTAAACCCATAAGTCCTTTAACTAGTCAAAGGACTATACAAAGATCATAGTTTTTTATATAAATTATAACTAATGTCATCAAATTATAAACTAGTCCAGCAACAATCTAAAAAGGACATACCAAAATCTATCATAATTTCAACAATACTTTTTATTTTTTATTATAAGTTTATATTGAGGATTATAAAAATATTACTCCTATTTATAATTTTTTTTTTCACTTTCTCATTTTAAAAATAATATGAGTATCTAATCTAATTTAAAGTAAAATAATTTAAAGTAATAATTCTTCAAAAATATTTTTTAATTTTAAATTTAATTGTAACTATATACAATATATAGTATACTTATATAATATTTATTATATACATAATACAATAAAGGGCCCAAGAGGCCAAAGAAATCAAAGGCTAACGGGCACATGAGTCAAACAGGATTAAAAATGACAATATTATTTTTAATTGTTTAAAGGAATTCCTAACAACTCACTCATCATCTTGATTCAGATATAAAAGGGTAAATGTGGAATTTAATGCTTACAAATTTTGTTTAGTGACTTTTGAATACAAAAAGTTTGAGAGAATGTCTTATTTTATTTAATATACAAGCATTAAAGGTTTTAAATAAAAGTAAAAGTTGCTAAGGGCATAACAATAATTTACTTATATATGTATGTATTGGTTGGAGTTTTTTTTTATTACAGATTGTGTTAATAGAAATCCAACTTTGTATCCTTGATTTTTTTACGCCTAAATGGTTTCAAACCATTATCGATCTAAACCAAACTATTAGTAATGGTTTCGATGGAAACGATTTCATTTTTAATTTTAAAAAATTTAAACCGTATCGAACTGTTAAGATTTTAACGGTTTGGATTTGGATATTGTGAATATTTGTAAGACCTGGTCTTGGAAGCAAGAACTGTGAGCAAGACCAGTGAGTTTGAGAAGAAAGAACGGTGAGTAAGACTCGTGAGCTTGGAAAGGCAAGATCGGTGAACAATCCTACATCGCTCGGGGAGGGATAGGTAAAGCGCCTTATATGTGTGGGCACATATCTATCTAACACAAGGCCTTTTGGGAGCTCACTGGCTTTGGATTCTTTGGAAAATCCAAAGTTAAGCAAGTTGAGGCTGGTGCAATTCTAGGATGGGTAACCCATTGGGAAGTTGCACGTGAGCCCCCTAAAACAAAACCGTGAAGGTTAGGCCAAAAGCGGACAATATTGTGTTAGATGGGTCGGGTCGTGACAATTTAGTATCAGAGCTGGACCCCGACCGGAAGTGTGCCAGCGAGGACGATGGGCCCCAAGGGGGTGGATTGTAAGACTCAGTCCTAGAAGTAAGAACGGTGAGAAAAACCCGTGAGCTTGAGAAGCAAGAACAGTGAGCAAAACCAGTAAGCTTGAGAAGCAAGAACGGTGAGCAAAACCCGTGAGCTTGGAAAGACAAGATCGGTGAACAATCCCACATCGCTCGGGGAGGGAAAGGTGAAGTGTCTTATATGTGTAGTCACGTATCTATCTAACATAGAGCCTTTTCAGAAACTCACTAGTTTTGGATTCCTGATTGTAAGACCCGGTCTTGGAAGAAGAAACGGTGAACAAGACCCGTGAGCAAGACCCTTGAGCTTGAGAAGCAAAAACAGTGAGCAAGACCCATGAGCTTGGAAAGATATGATCGATGGACAATCCCACATCGCTCGGGGAGGGAAAGGTGAAATGTCTTATATGTGTGGGCACATATCTATCTAACACAAGGCCTTTCGGGAGCTCACTGGCTTTGGATTCCTTGGGAACTCCAAAGTTAAGCGAGTTGAGGCTGGTGCATTCCAAGATGGGTGACCTACTGGGAAGTTGCACGTGAGCTGTCGAAAACAAAACTGTGAAGGCTAAGCCCAAAGTGGACAATATTGTGTTAGATGGGTCTGGTCGTGACAATATTCGTATCGAACTGTACCGTGTCCACCTCTACTTCAAACACACCCATAGAGAATTACATGGAAGAGTGGGTCGGTGGATAGGCTAAGGGATAAGGGAGGGAAAAGATTCTGGATTAACCTATAACCCTTCATGTGAAATTACCAATTTACTTTTTTTGCCAAAATTACCATATTGCCCTTAGTCAACTTTGACCCATATCGAACTCATTCAACCTCCAATTTTAGCATACTACTTGTATATGCACTCAAGACATTGAGCCCTACGTAACGACACTCGTGAATCGTCCTAAAAGTGTCAAGGTCAAAAAAGTCAACATTTGACCTTATAGGGGCAAAATTGTCATTTATGTTTTCTCAAATTTGTAGGTCGTTACAAAAATGCCCTTGATCTTTTCATACCCGTGTCGAAACCATTCGACCTCCGATTTCAGTAAACTACCCGTCTACGAACTCAGGGCGCTAAGACCTATGTTACGGTACTCGTGAATCGTCCAAAAAGCGTCCCAAGTCAAAAAGTCAACATTTGACGATCTTTGGGAAAAACTGTCATTTTTTTCATTTTCTTACATTTTCGGGTCATTACAACTTACCCCCATTAAAAAAAATGTCCTCGAAATTTTAGGACATATCAATCTGTATTTCCACCTTCAAATTGGACAACTGAGTTTCTCAAAGTTTAATCGTCCGTCCGATTTCCTCTTCTTACAACTCCCAATTTTATTTAGACATAAGTAACTCCGAGATCCGGCATAATTCAATTATCTCAAATAAATAATCTTACACATGCCAATTTTAAAGTTATATCTATGAACACAATAATAACAACCATAACACACAACGGTACAATGCACATGACATCACCACATTCTGAATCAAGGAAAAAAACCAATCACACAATCTTGATATCCATTTGGGTTATATTTGTACTACCGATAGATAAATCACTAGGGAATCGAATCCTAGCTCAACGTCCAAGTGAGAACTGACTCAGAAACTGGAGCCCTGCTCGACGTTTGAGTCAGCATCCCAATACGAGTCTCAGGAACCCAAGCCCAACTCGACGTCTGAGACTAACCAACCACCATCCACTTAGAAACCTGAGCCTAACTCGATGTGTGAGTGGTCAACCCACACCATACCAGTCTCAGGAAATGAGTGTTAACTCGACGTCTGAGACTGTTCAACCATCACATCACATAGCTACTCGGGAATACCAAATACAAGTATCAATTAACAGTCCAGAGTTCCTATCCACAATGGTGCATAGATATAAAAAAATTCGCATTCATAATATAAATTTATTCCTTAAAATCATATCCATATACATATGAATATCAATGCTGATCTTATGCCCAAAACATGTATCCAATCTTTAAAAAAACCAAAATGTCATTTTTGAAATCGAGACCCAAATCTAACACCATTTTCGTAAGCCTCGTATACCATATACTCTAAATTTATTAAAAAAAAAGGTTAAAGATCATCAATAATCATTTAAAAACTAAATTCAAATCATGGTTATATAATCAATTAATAACCTTGACTCGTATTCCAAACCAACTTCAAGAAAACACCGTTCATGAAAAATCACATTTCAATAATTTCATAAAATCATCAAAAATGATTTAAAAATCATAATCAAACCATCATCATATAAATCATGTAAAATAACATGTACTCATTCCTTAAAAGTCAAATTATCCTTTCAAAATTCGAATTTAAACTCAACACAATTTCCATAAAAACAAATTTTTAAATGTATACTCGAGATCCAATTAAAATTCTCAAAAGTTATTAGTAATCATTTGAAAATAAAATCGTCATTTCTTGATAAAACATATAATAAATAAGAATCACGAAGTACGTGTAAATATTAGAGAATTCACAAATATCAGAAAGTAAATCAATGAAAAACCATACCAATGTACCAACAGTAACAAATCCCACAGAACCAACCCTTCCTTGATGCCTGAACACCAATCATCAAATCACATAACCACCCAAGGATACAGCATTCGAGTGTCAAACCACATAACCCAACCACTCGGGGATACACCGTCCGAGTGGCTGCCCAAGGATACTGTAACGACCTGGACCTCTGAAAGAAGTAAATTTTGGTGAAATTAGGTAAAAAGATGGTTTTGCCCTTGGAAAAGTCAGGAGTTGACTTTCATTGACTAAAGTCAAAATGTTGACTTTTTATTGGGACCTTATTTAGGTTACGAGGGTCTCGAGATCTTGAATTTATAGACAGACGGCATGCCAAAATCGGAGATCAGATGAGAAATTTACGAGTTAAGAAGTGTGATGGCCAAAATGATAATTTCGCCACAAGGACATTTTGGTCCTTTTACAAGGGTTTAGAGTACCCTAAAATGCTCTAAAACTTTCTTCCCTTTTTCCAATGACCAACCCACTCTTGTGCACTCATGTATATGTATGTATTCAGATAAGGGAACGAAAAGAAGAAATTGGGTTGAGTTGGTTTGATGGGTGTCCATCGAAAAGAAGAGAAACGAGAAATCGTGAGGGAGAGTCAACATAGAAGGAGAGAAAATAAAGGTTTGTGTCACGACCCGGCCCATCTAACACAATATTGTCCGCTTTGGGCTCTGCCCTCACGGTTTTGTTTTCAGGAGCTCACGGTGCAACTTCCTAGAGGGTCACCCATCATGGAATTGCATCAGCCTCAACTCGCTTAACTTTAGAGTTCCAACCGAACCCAAAGCCACTAAGCTCCCAAAAGGCCTTGTGTTAGATAGATTCATGCCCATACATATAAGGCACTTCACCTTTCCCTCCCCTAGCGATGTGGGATTGTTCACCGATCTTGCCTTTCCAAGCTCACTAGTCTTGCTTACCGTTCTTGATCTCAAGCTCATGGGTCTTACTCATCGTTTTTACTTCCAAGACCAGGTCTTACAATCCACCCCCCATATGGCCCAGCGTCCTCGCTAGCACTGTCAGGACCCGACCCTCCTCGGTCAGGACCCGACTCATCTAGCAAGATATTGTCCGCTTTGGGCCTCGCCCTCACGGTTTTGTTTTCGGGAGCTCATGGTGCAACTTCTCAAGGGGTCACCCATCATGGAATTGCACCAGCCTCAACTCACTTAACTTTGGGGTTCCAATCCCCCCCAAAGCCACTTGAGCTCCCAAAAGGCCTAGTGCTAGATAGGTGTGTGCCTACACCTTTAAGGCACACCAACATTGTCAGGACCCACCCCTAATCCCCCGGGATTAAGGGCTAAACCATGCTCCCGTCTAACTTACGCATGACACGAAGGCTAAACCAACGTCCAAACTTCATGTGACACGTAAGTCGGACAAGGTATTCTCGATCCAACCATCCGAAAAGTAATCGGTCTTCCCAGAGTATGCCGAACTACTGTGGATCGCGGATGTGATGTCTCCATCTCTCTCGATCAACAGCCCGCACCGCAACAACCTGGAGGGTATTAAAAACACGAAAAGACTGTGAGTGGACAAAAATAAAGTATAATTTAGAAAACAGTTCAATAAAACAATTACATTTATACCCTCCGTTTCAAAAACCAATGCATGCATATCAAAGGTATGTCATAAAACCATGTACGAAAACCAAACACATTTTCCTTTTTCTCAAATCCTGGGAATCAGTCCAAAACCATCGAAAACCATTTCATCCGGGCATAACCCAAAACCTCGGAAAACCATGATTGAAAACCATATCAAAACCGTTATTCAAATCCAGGCCTCAGCTTCAAATCTCAAATCAATCTCAAGCTGGGAACTCGGTCCCAAAACTCGTCAAATCCACTTCATTCGAGCCATTGCCCAAAACATCAGAAAACCAGTGAAAAACATCAATCATACAAGTTTACTGGATCTCAAGTGCGCCCGAGTCTTTAAACTCAAAACACAATGTGCAAATAGCCAGACCTTCCCGGGATATCGGAGTCTTTAAACTCAAAACACAATCACAGGCCTCGGGGGGTATCATATCCGAGTCTTTAAACTCAAAACCATACCGAGTCTTTAAACTCAAAACATCAATCCAGGGCCCTCCCCCCGTCAATCAATCCGAGTCTTTAAACTCAAAACCAGATCTAGTGGGTTTTTCTCTTTTCTTTTCCGGGTCTTTAAACCCAAAACCATTTTTCATTCAATCAATGAAAACCGCAGAAAATCCACAGTCGAATTCGCAACGATGATTCCGTAAGCCGACATCTGGAACCATCGTCCCGAACCCAAATCCAGACTTCCATTCCAACCATCAAAACCAAATCTGAAAGCTCATTTCACATGAACGGGGCTCCAAGCCCGAAATCACTTTTACAAAATCCTTTTCAAATCATTGATATTAAATCATATTTCAAATCCCAACATCAAATCAGTTAAACCTGATTCAAATCTCAAGATAGGCTAAAACCTCGTAAAATGTGCAAACCCGTAAATATCTCGAAAACGTGTAAAACCGTAAATCATCAAGATCATAAATCAAATAATAGAATCACGTATGAAAACATATTAAAACATATATGCATGCATCAAGAGTTAGAAAACAAAGTCGACTCACAGACCATAGCATCGTTGCCTCGATACGCGCGCACATATACCGTTTTCTGCCAAACCGCTATCCTCGGCTTTCCCTGACAGGACCGCCCCCGAAAGGGGCATCGATAACTGTGTCCGGTCCTGCTCCCGTCTGGCAACTCGACTGAAATACCCAAGTTACCCCCAGTACGTGCCAGACCAGGGATAACCACAAGTGCTTACTCATGCCTCCGCCTCACAATCAGCCTCGAACAACGTGCCACGACCTGGAGGGTCAATAAAAACCAAAAGGTGTGAGTGGACAAAAAATAAATCAGCTTATAAAAACAGTTACAAAAGACGTTTTTACCCTCCGCGTAAAACTAATGCATGCATACAAGAACCATTTCGCAAAACCGTTACATTTTCAACATAAGAAATCCTTTTATCAAATTCTAACATAAGGAAAACTCGTATGAAACTCAAAATCATTTTTTTTTCTTTTCCTTAACCTTCGGGTCTTAGCCCGCAATCATAAACACCGGGCTTCAGCCCAAAACCACGAATCAAAACCAAATGCACAACATGATCCAAAACCATCAACCACATACCGGGCCACTGCCCAACTCCACCGAAACATCAGAATTCATCAATAAATCACAAGTCAATCGTTTTGCTGGATATCAAGTGCGCCCGAGTCTTTAAACTCAAAACCATGCGCATAATTAGGCCTTCTTGGGATATCAACGAGTCTTAAAACTCAGAACATAATCAATAGGCCTCGGGGGTATCACAGTAACCGAGTCTTTAAACTCACGAGTCTTTAAACTCATTAAGGGCCCTCCCCCGTCATCAATTAACCGAGTCTTTAAACTCAAAACGTGCTCCAGCAATAGCACCCGGGTCTTTAAACCCAAACAGTTTTCAACGGGTCTTTAAACCCCAAAACATTTCACAATCACAACAACGCGGGATCCATCCCGAAATCACATTTTTTTCACAACAGGACTCATGGTCCGAATTTCCACATTCAGTTTCCCAACTCATACTTCACAACCATAATCAAATTATCATTAAACACGGGGCATGCATAATCATACCAAATCACTTTATTAAATCCTTTTCCATTCCCGAATTCGAATTCGCAATAATGATTCTGTAAGCTGGCATCCGGAAGCATCATCCCGAACCCAAACCAAGAATCCACTTTCAATTTCCGAAAATCGTTATCTCGTTAATCAAAGTTACTTTTATGCCCCGAGCAGCAAACCCGAAATCACATTTTCAAAGTCCATTTTAAATCCTTGAAATCACATCATTTTTCAAATCCCAAGGTCAAAGCATCAAAACCACAATCAAATCACCAAAATCACGATCAAATCACGACATACTCGAAATCTCGTAAAATGTGCAAAAATCGTGACATTATCGAAATACGTGTCAACATCGTAAATCATACTCCCATTCATATTCAAAACATTATTAAAACATGACACGTACAATTCATGTTGGATCAAATCACAATACGCAAAATCTCGAAACCGCAGAAATCTCGAAATCCCGTAACACGTGCAAATCCGCAGAAAACTCGAAAACCGTGTCAACACTGTGAGTCACACTCAAAATCATAACCAACATTCATAAAACATTATATCCACAAATTATGCAATTTCTTTTGTTAAACCATCATCAAGCATAAGAGTGACCATAGTCTCGAAATATGTGTAATTTCGTATGTATAACAAAATACGTATAAATACGGGAATCGAAATCAATCACAACTTATAATCATAATCATAAAAATCATGGAAATATTTATGCATGCATTAAACTTTGAAAGCAACGTCCACTCACACACCGTCCGTAGTGCTCGGTTTAGCGTCGCACGTGTTTCCGTAATTTCCGGCATTTTCCAGAAACTCGAATCCTGTCCGAAAACACATTTCAGGGTCACTCAGGTCCCAAATAATAACATACTAATTTCCCATAATTTTCCGGGAATTAATCGGTATTTAAAAACTTAACCTAAACCTTCGGACCCTCGAAACAACATCGAAATGGTGTCCGATAAATTCGAAACCAACTTTAAAATGTTCGTTACATTGTATAGGACAAAAGTCATGTTGGACATACCTCGAAAATCAGGCCCACGCGCCCTCAAGCGCCGCCGCAAGCGGCTGCGTGTGGGAGCCACGCCCTGCTACAGTAACCCCAACGGTCACCATCTTCACCCGACTATCTGACATACGGGCCGTTCCACCCGCGCGAGGACCCGATTAGCAGCCCATCAATTCGACAGTATTTGAACGATTTGAACACACCATTACCTTCGCAACCCGTCCAATTAGGGATCTGTAACATCCAAAGCAGTCGTCGCAACCTCAAACTAACTCGACTCAACCCAAGTTCCAAAATCGAGTTCCTCGTCTGAGTTTGATTAACAACGAAGGAATTCTTCAATTAATTAGTCGAACAGCATTGTAGACTCAAGGTAAGGATGATGTGAGATCTAATTTCACAAATACTTACCTCCAAATGCACGAACACAAAGCTCAATTTTCCCGCCACCCGCGACGTCCGTTCATGGCTTCAGGAGCTCCGAAGCTCACAATTATCGATTTGGATCGACTACATGAGGTCCCAGGAGACTCATTCGAGCCTAAATTTGGCTTGGGCTGGCCAAAGATTCAAATTCGGATTCGAATTCACTCAAGAACAAGTTTCGGGTTTTTGGAATTCCCTCTCCCAGTTTCCTCCCTTTCTCCCTTCTCTCATTCTCATAACTGTGTTCTCGCCTCCATGACCCCTTTCCCGTTCACAATTTCACTCAAATTGGCCTTGGAAGGGACGATCACACCCTGCACAAAGTCCCTGTTTTTCCCAGTTCGATGGCACTCTCCCCGGCTTGTTTCCCACACTCCTCTCAACCAGCACACTCGTGCCCTATCTACTGTCTTTGTTCCTGCACCAAGACAATAACAATTTTCCCCTAACCGTCCTCAGTTCATCATGGTCTCGGGAAATTGATCAACGTGGGAAGCAGCCTCTGCTTTCTTCCCAATTTCAGAAGTACCAGCAGCACCCCACCATTGAACGCTGTGTACAGCTCCACTCAAGGCCCTAAACAATTCACCCGTAGCTTTAAATTCCACACCACACTCACACACACTGATCAAAGACGGTTAAACAATTCACACTCTTTCCAACAAAAATTCCACTCACGGCTAAATCAAATTCACAGTAAAGATTACCATTTTGCCCTCACTTGACAATTTACCAAATTGCCCCTCGCGCGTCCTAGACCCGTAACTTGGTCATTCGAACTCCGATCGACGCGTGCCGCCTGTCTACGGACTCAGGGCATCGAGACCTTCCTAATGGTCCTCGGTCCTCGGTCATCGGACCCTCCGATCAAAAAGTCATCATTTTCCCCATTTTCGTCCAAAATACGAAAATGACCTTGAACTTCCGAACGTCATAACTTTTTCCCTGGACATCGGAATTGGACGTGCCACCTGCCTATGAACTCGTGACGTCCCGAACTACGTCATGGTCATCTGTCAAAGTGCATTTGACTACCCGAATTAAAAGTCAACGTTTTACCCACAACCAGGGGCAAAACGATCATTTTTCCACGTTTGTCCGATTCCACCCAACTAATCACCGATTAACCCCCATTAATCATGATTAGTTACTAATCTAATCCCGAATTTCGGGATGGGTCGTTACATTCCCGAACCTGTCCAAATCCCATAACGAGGTTACTAACTACTTCACAAAGGTCATACTAAAGCCCCATAATTTTCCCGTATTTTTAACTATTTTTAATCGAGACTTAAAACCTTCGGACAACCCAAAATATATCGAGCCGATGTCCGATTGACTCGAAACTAGTGCCAAAATGTTTGTTACATCAAATACTTTAAAATTCGTGTTGGAAACTTCCCCAAAAAGGGCCCCACGCGCCGCCCAAAGGGGCTGCGCGTGGGAGCCACGCGCCCAACACTATTCATCTTCAACCTCTGCTGAACCGGGTTCAGACCGGTTCAGTTCAGGCCGGTTTAATCGAACCGGCGAGGGCGGTTCTACCTGGTTTTTTCCATCTTTCTCAGTCATTTTAACTCCATTGTTGTCGTCCTAATCTAACCAGTCTATTCAACTACATAAAACACGAAATAAAGCACGAAAACTTACCGTCCAAGGCTCGAACCAGTCCCCTGCAATTCCCAGTCACGGGTTTCTGGCTACCCGTCGTCTTCTCAGCCACGGGTTCGACTCCTCAGGTCACATACAACATCTTTCAACTAATAGAACCAATAAAACAGCTCGACTAAGCTCTTAAATCCACGATTTTCAATTTGAATTTAAACGGTAAAACAGGGGACATCGAGAACTCACCCACGTTATGACCTCCGTCGTGCTCGCCGCTGTGTTCCTCTGGGTTCACAAGGCGGTCCTTAGCCTTCCTATCACTCCTTCATACCAGATTGGATCAAAATGATCGATGGTGGTTGCACAACGACTGTCGACTCCCTCTCTGTTTTCACTGGTTTCCCACCTTACACACAAACGAACACTCTCCAGTTTCCACCCAACACGATCAATACTCACACTAGACCTGTGTGGAACACTCACTCAAGCCCAGAACACCCTCACACTGCACACTGGTCGATTTCCTCCTCACGGCCCTCAGTCTCTGTTTTCTCTCAAAACTGCACGGTTACAACACAACTATTTAAACAATTGCACCGTGTGAGCTAGAACCCACTGGAAGCCAGCCAGGTGTCAACCACCTGGTGGTCCCAGCCCCAAAATATTCACTCAACCCTGTACACCTGTCCTCATCTGATTGGAACGCTTCCCAAGGTGCAAAAAGACCAAAATACCCCTAACTATGCAAATTACGATTTTACCCCTCACTTTCTAGACCTATCTCTCACTCATCCGATGTCCGATAAAGGCGTGCCGCCTGTCGTTGTACTCAGGACGACTAGATCTACCTAACGGTCCTCGGTTTAAGTGTGAAATCCTTGTCGTGCAAAAAGTCAACTTTTTCCTTTCTTTTAACCAAATTACGAAAGTGCCCTCAGCCTTCCGAACATCATAACTTCCTCCTCGGATGTCGGAATCGAGCGTGCCACCTGCCTATAGACTCGTGACGTCCCGAACTACGTCACGGTCATCGGTCAATGCCCAATTGACCGTCCAAACTAAAAGTCAACATTTTTGCCCGTTCTAGGGGCAAAATCGTCATTCTGCAACGTTCGTCCAAAGATATCCAACTAATCACCGATTATCTTCGCTAATTCGTCATTAACCACTAAACTAATCCCGACTTCCGGGCTGGGTCGTTACAATCTACCATCCTTAAAAAGAATTTCGTCCTGAAATTCTGAATCTCGTACTTCCGTAACTAACTGGGGAAAATCCAACTGAGCTTACACCTGGGTCTCCTACCTGGTGTCCAGAACCTGCCAAACCAAAACATCCTGATAGTGCCCAAACTGTCACCACATTTTTCCCTGTGAATCAACTCAACGAACTCTTAGTTCATCGAGACAATCGCACTGGGGTCATCACAAATCCATCTCGTTCCCTCGATATCCCCATCACCACATCGACCGATTCTCACAACTCGACTAACCCTAAGTATGCACCACTATTACAAAATAGAGCACTTTCCTCAACATATCCAACCTGTCTTGTCATCTCATTCTACTGACTAGGTTGCAAGCCACTGCATCCAATCCAATCGACTTATATACCACACGTCTAGATTGTGGGTTCTCTTCAATAACCTCATATCGATCAATAACCTCTTCCTTATCATTCCACCTGAATTCATCTTACAGTCACCCCCTGATACTCGCCCCTATACCAACTCTCGGAATCACAATCAACGCTTACGAACTTCAGACTCGGCATTACCCAAATGCCAACCTCGGCATTTCTGACACATTAGAATGAGTCCACGAAATTAATCCCACTACCTATCTTGGCTGCACCTAGCAGCACCATCTCCGATCCAGCTGTAAGTGGGCCCAAACCACAAGGATTACGCTACCACAAACCCCAACTCACGATTTCGCAGACTAAGCATTTACTCCGGGGGTTTCTTACTCAGGTACTCACAATCCCAACACTAACCAGTCTCCTGGAGTCTCATAGTAGTTCCTAAATCCTGCCACTCAAGGCATCTGGCTACTCGTAGCCGCACAATGCCAAACTCAACCCAACTAACCAAAGGACACCAATCCATACGATCAACATCTAAACACCATCCGGCCCAATCGGCCACCACCAATCGGCCTCCTTGGCCTACGTATCTTACTAACTCAACGAGCTACTCTCAGGCCCCTCAGGCCGACAAACCTACTCATCCGTAGCTCACCGGCTACCATCCAGGTTAATCTTGCTAGTGTATCTCTGACCCTTTTGGTCCATCATCAAGCAAAACCAGTGCCAACACACGAACCGTTCCGGCCCTAACCCGATGTACGTCACACCTCGTACTGCGTATCGAGCGACTAACATCCTGACACTAACCACCACTGCTAACTAACCATAACAAACGTACTATCACTATCGTATCCAGGTTGCTGTCGGGCTGTTCCGCGTCGAGACATCACATCCACAGTAACATCATTCCACCCAAGTCGACGAACCAACGACTCTGGGAACCAAACCTCGCGCAGAACACACGAAACCTCGCTCTGATACCAATTGTCAGGACCCACCCCTAATCCCCCAGGATTAAGGGCTAAACTCTACTCCCGTCTAACTTACGTATGACACGAAGGCTAAACCAACGTCCAACCTTCATGTGACACGTAAGTCGGACAAGGGATTCTCGATCCAACCATCCGAAAAGTAATCGGTCTACCCAGAGTATGCCGAACTATTGTGGATCGCGGGTGTGATGTCTCCGTCTCTCTCGATCAACAGCTCGCACCGCAACAACCTGGAGGGTATCGAAAACACGAAAAGACTGTGAGTGGACAAAAATAAAGTATAATTTAGAAAATAGTTCAATAAAACAATTACATTTATACCCTCTGTTTCAAAAACAATGCATGCATATCAAAGGTATGTCATAAAACCATGTACGAAAACCAAACACATTTTCCTTTTTCTCAAATCCCGGTCCTCAGCCCAAAACCATCGAAAACCATTTCATCTGGGCATAGCCAAAAATTGTGGTTTTTACTGATCGAATGAAAATGGTTTTGGGTTTAAAGACCTGGAAAAGAAAAGAGAAAAACCCACTGGATCTGGTTTTTAGTTTAAAGACTCGGATTGATTGACGGGGGGAGGGCCCTGGATTGATGTTTTGAGTTTAAAGACTCGATATGGTTTTGAGTTTAAAGACTCGGATATGATACCCCTCGAGGCCTGTGATTGTGTTTTGTGTTTAAAGACTCGGATATCCCGGGAAGGCCTGACTATTTGCGCATTGTGTTTTGAGTTTAAAGACTCGGGCGCACTTGAGATCCAGTAAACTTGTATGATTGATGTTTTTCACTGGTTTTCTGATGTTTTGGGCAATGGCCCGAATGAAGTGGATTTGACGAGTTTTGGTACCGAGTTCCCGGCTTGAGATTGATTTGAGATTTGAGGATGAGGCCTGGATTTGAATAACAGTTTTGATATGGTTTTCAATCATGGTTTCCGAGGTTTTGGGCTATGCCCGGATGAAATGGTTTTCGATGGTTTTGGGCTGAGGCCCGGGATTTGAGAAAAAGGAAAATGTGTTTGGTTTTCGTACATGGTTTTATGACATACCTTTTATATCCATGCATTGGTTTTTGAAACGGAGGGTATAAATGTAATTGTTTTATTGAACTGTTTTCTAAATTATACTTTATTTTTGTCCACTCACAGCCTTTTCGTGTTTTCGATACCCTCCAGGTTGTTGCGGTGCGGGCTGTTGATCGAGAGAGACGGAGACATCATACCCGCGATCCATAGTAGTTCGACATACTCTGGGAAGACGGATTACTTTTCGGATGGTTAATCGAGAATCCCTTGTCCGACTTACGGGTCATATGAAGGTTGGACGTTGGTTCAAATTCGCAACAATGATTCCGTAAGCCGGCATCCGGAACCATCGTCCCGAACCCAATTCCAGACTTCTTTTCCAAACCTCGAAAACCAAATCTGAAAGCTCATTTCACATGAATAGGGCTCCAAGCACGAAATCACTTTTCCAAAATCCTTTTCAAATCATTGATATTAAATCATATTTCAAATCCCAATATCAAATCAGTTAAACCTGATTCAAATCTCAAGATAGGCCAAAACCTCGTAAAACGTGCAAAACTGTAAATATCTCGAAAACTTGTAAAACCGAAAATCATCAAGATCAAAATCAAACCATAGAATCACGTATGAAAACATATTAAAACATATATGCATGCATCAAGAGTTAGAAAACAAAGTCCACTCACAGACCGTAGCATCGTTGCCTCGATACGCGCGCACCTATACCGTTACCTGCCAAACCGTTATCCTCTGCTTTCACGAACCTGTCCAAATCCCATAACGAGGTTACTAACTACTTCACAAAGGTCATACTAAAGCCCCATAATTTTCCCGTATTTTTAACTATTTTTAACCGAGGCTTAAAACCTTCGGACAACCCGAAACAAATCGAGCCGATGTCCGATTGACTCGAAACCAGCGCCAAAATGTTCGTTACATCGAATACTTTAAAAGTCGTGTTGGAAACTTCCCCAAAAGGGGCCCCACGCTCCCTCACGCGCTGCCCAAAGGGGATGCGCGTGGGAGCCACGCGCCCAACACTATTCATCTTCAACCTCTGCCGAACCGGGTCCAGACCAGTTCGGTTCAGGCTGGTTTAATCGAACCGGCAAGGGCGGTTCTACCTGGTTTTTTCCATCTTTCTCAGTCATTTTAACTCCATTGTTGTCGTCCTAATCTAACCAGTCTACCCAACTACATAAAACACGAAATAAAGCACGAAAACTTACCGTCCAAGGCTCGAACCAGTCCCCTGCAATTCCCAGTCACGGATTTCCGGCCACCCATCGTCTTCTCAGCCACGGGTTCGACTCCTCAGGTCACATACAACATCTTTCAACTAATAGAACGAATAAAACAGCTCGACTAAGCTCCTAAATCCACGATTTTCAATTTGAATTTAAACGGTAAAACAGGGGACATCGAGAACTCACCCACGTTCTGACCTCCGCCGTGCTCGCCGCCGTGTTCCTCTGGGTTCACAAGGCGGTCCTTAGCCTTCCTATCACTCCTTCATACCAGATTGGATCAAAATGATCGATGGTCGTTGCGCCACGACTGTCGACTCCCTCTCTGTTTTCACTGGTTTCCCACCTTACACACAAACGAACACTCTCCAGTTTCCACCCAACACGATCAACACTCACACTAGACCTCCGTGGAACACTCACTCAAGCCCAGGACACCCTCACATTGCACACTGATTGATTTCCTCCTCACGGCCCTCAGTCTCTGTTTTCTCTCAAAACTACACGATTACAACACAACTATTTAAACAATTGTACCATGTGAGCTAGAACCCACTGGAAGCCAGCCAGGTGTCAAAAATATGAAAAGACTGTGAGTGGACAAAAATAAAGTATAAGTTCAAAAACAATTCATAAAACAATTACATTTAGACCCTCCATTTAAAAATCAATGCATGCATATCAAAATCCACGTCATAAAACCATTCCATATTCAAGTTATTCAAACCATTTAAGAAAAACCAAACTCATTTTCTTTTCTCAAATCCCAGACCTCAGCCCAAAACCGTCAAAAGCCGTTTCATCCAGGTCACAGTCCAAAACATCGGAAAACCATTATTATCAAGTTCTCATCGAAATCCAAAACACATTTGTCATCCATTTCATCCATCGAACCTGCTGGATCTATCTGAGTCTTTAAACACCCGAGTCTTTAAACTCAATCCAGACCTCAATATAATCCAAATCTTTAAACTCCCGAGTCTTTAAACTCAACGGGCCTACGGGGGAAATATCAATATCGGAGTCTTTAAACTCCCGAGTCTTTAAACTCAATCTGGGTCTTTAAACACAATCCGGGCCCGCCCCCGTCATATCATATCCGGGTCTTTAAACCTAATAACCAAATCCAGCAAATCCAATCCAAACCATTTAAAAACCATTTTCCTTATCCATTTCCAAATCCGAATTTGAAATCACTATTTCGAATTCCTAACCGAATCTGAAATCATCATCTCGAATCCACATCCGGAATCATGTCCATCATCCATTTCCAAATCCGAATCCGAAACCATCATTCCGTAAGCTAGCATTCGGAATAATCATTCCGAACCCAAATCCGGAAATCCACTTTCAAGTTCTCAAACCGAATCCAGAATCGTCATTCTGAAATTTAATTCAAAAACATGAAATCACGTTCTTTAAAATCACTTTTCTGAACTGGGCTTCAAGCCGGAAATCACTTTCCAAAATCCATTTTAAATCTTGAAATATCAAAACCATGATCAAATCAAAAGATAAATCGAATTCTCGGAAAATGTGCAATTTCGTAAATATCTCGAAAACCATGTAAAACCGTAAACCATCAAGATCATAAATCAAATCATAGAATCACGTATAGAAAATATATAAAAACATATATGCATGCATCATAAGTTCGAAAGAAAAGTCCACTCACAGACCATTTCGCCGTTGCATAGATACGCACGCACTTATACCGTTCCCGACCAATCCACTATCACCGGTTTCCCGAACCTGTCCAAACCCCATAATAAGGTCACTAATTACTTCCTAAAGCTTATACTAAATCCCCGTAATTTTCCCAAATTTTTAACTATTTTTAAACGAGCCCTAAAACCTTTGGACATCCCGAAACATATCGAAACGATGTCCGATCGACTCAAAACCAATCCCAAAATGTTCATTACATCAAATAGTTTAAAAGTCGTGTTGGAACCTTCCCCAAAAAGGGCCCCACGAGCCCTCACGTGCCGCCCAAAGGGGCTGCACGTGGGCCTCACGTGCGACACTATTCATCATCTCCTTCCTCTCGCCGACCCGGTTCAGGTCGGTTCAAACCGGTCCGGTCCAACCGAACCGACGTCCACGGTTTTCAGCCATTCCAACACGATTTCGATCTGTTTTCCTACGAATAGTTACGTCCCTGTATTGTAACTCAATTTACCTACCCAAAACTCTAAAACGTATACGATTTCTCACCTTCCAAAATCGGAGAAAAATCGAGCAGACTTCCTCCTCGGTTCCCGGCCACCACAAGCCTTCTCCAGCAGTGAATTCACATCGTCCGGGCTCACCTCCGTTTCCAAATCACCTCTGATCCAACAAACCAATCAATAATCATTAAGTCTCATAGTTCCAAGTTTGAACAGAGACTGATGAAACAGGGGTGACTAAAGATGACTTACCTTCCTTCTGTCTCTCCCCTATTTCTATTTCTCAGTATTCCTCACCTCACTCTCACCCGATCTCTTTCTTTGTGCACTCTCACACACAAATACAAACACACACACACACACACACACACACACACACACACACACACACACACACACACACACACACACACACACACACACACACACACACACACACACACACACACACACACACACACACACACACACACACACACACACACACACACACACACACACACACACACACACACACACACACACACACACACACACACACACACACACACACACACACACACACACACACACACACACACACTTACACACACACTCCTTCTAATCATAGACACCAATATCACTTGAACTCAGGCACCTCACACACACAATTGCTCCTTCACTTTTTCTCTATTTTTGTATGTAAATGGGGAAATGGTTTAATCGATCCAACATAAAAAAAACAAATGGAAGAAGTGGCTGGAACCAACCAGACCACGTCCACGTGTCCACATCTCTCCAATCTCTGGTGAAAATAAAAGGACAGATGGCATTATCTGATTAATCTCACATGTCAAAAAGTGCCAAAGACCCTTTTGACCCTTTTCCGGCCACCCGTCGTCTTCTCAGCCACGGGTTCGACTCCTCAGGTCACATACAACATCTTTCAACTAATAGAACGAATAAAACAGCTCGACTAAGCTCCTAAATCCACGATTTTCAATTTGAATTTAAACGGTAAAACAGGGGACATCGAGAACTCACCCACGTTCTGACCTCCGCCGTGCTCGCCGCCGTGTTCCTCTGGGTTCACAAGGCGGTCCTTAGCCTTCCTATCACTCCTTCATACCAGATTGGATCAAAATGATCGATGGTCGTTGCGCCACGACTGTCGACTCCCTCTCTGTTTTCACTGGTTTCCCACCTTACACACAAACGAACACTCTCCAGTTTCCACCCAACACGATCAACACTCACACTAGACCTCCGTGGAACACTCACTCAAGCCCAGAACACCCTCACACGGCACACTGATCGATTTCCTCCTCACGGCCCTCAGTCTCTGTTTTCTCTCAAAACTACACGGTTACAACACAACTATTTAAAAAATTGTACCGTGTGAGCTAGAACCCATTGGAAGCCAGCCAGGTGTCAACCACCTGGTGGTCCCAGCCCCAAAATATCCACTCAACCCTGTACACATGTCCTCATCTAATTGGCACGCTTCCTAAGGTGCAAAAAGACCAAAATACCACTAACTTTGCAAATTACGATTTTACCCCTCACTTTCTAGACCTATCTCTCACTCATCCGATGTCCGATAAAGGCATGCCGCCTGTCGTTGTGCTCAGGACGATGAGATCTACCTAATGGTCCTCGGTTTAAGTGTGAAATCCTTGTCGTGCAAAAAGTCAACTTTTCCCTTCTTTTCACCAAATTACGAAAGTGCCCTCAGCCTTCCGAACATCATAACTTCCTCCTCAGATGTCGGAATCGAGCGTGCACATGCCTACGGACTCGTGATGTCCCGAACTATGTCACGGTCATCGGTCAATGCCCAATTGACCGTCCGAACTAAAAGACAATATTTTTGCTCGTTCTAGGGGTAAAATCGTCATTCTGCAACATCCGTCCACAGATATCCAACTAATCACCGATTATCTTCGCTAATCCTTCATTAACCACTAAACTAATCCCGACTTACGGGCTGGGTCATTACAACCATCCTCTCCCAAACCATTCCCCCTCGCAGGAATGTGGGATTGTTCACTGTTCCCTCTAGGACACGGGTCTTACAATCCACCCCCCTTAGGGCCCAGCGTCCTCGCTGGAACACTTCCCGGTCGGGGTCTATCTCTTATACCAAATTGTCAGGACCCGACCCTCCTCGGTCAGGACCCGACTCATCTAGCAAGATATTGTCCGCTTTGGGCCTCGCCCTCACGGTTTTGTTTTCGGGAGCTCATGGTGCAACTTCCCAGGGGGTCACCTATCATGGAATTGCACCAGACTCAACTCGCTTAACTTTGGGGTTCCAATCCCCCCCCCCCCCCCCCCCCCCCAAAGCCACTTGAGCTCCCAAAAGGCCTAGTGCTAGATAGGTGTGTGCCTACACCTTTAAGGCACACCACCATCCTCTCCCAGACCATTCCCCCTCGCAGGAATGTGGGATTGTTCATCGTTCCCTCCAGGACACGGGTCTTACAAGCACACTTCCAGTGGGGTCTAGCTGACAGGACCCGCCCCGATCCTACAGGGACCACAAGGGGACGTGCCCTGCTCCCGTCTGACACCCAATAATTCATACCAATTTTAACCTCAAAACATCAAATGCATAAATAACCAAATTAAAGTCATACATCAAATCTGGATTAAACGAATGTCAGACAAGGGATGAAATCCAAAATTACAAGTTGCGAGCACGACTCTATAGTAAACCTGCGGGTACACCACCCAACAGGGGTTCAGGTACGCAGAAGTAGATCTATGCCTCAGCCTCAGGTTCCTCCTCTACCTCAGTATCACGACCTGGATGGGTTACCAAAAACATTAAGGGTGAGTGGACCGAAACTCAAGTTTATAAAATCATTTGATGAGTAAAACATATAATTTACCCCTCCGTTTTCCAAACATGCATGCATCCGTAATTAAAACCATCAATCATATAATATGAACCATAGGGCATATAATAAAATCATAAGTATAATTTTAGTTGCTGCACTATACATTCCAATCCCGACATCCCTGATGTCTGACGTTCCTGACGTCCAATAAGGTCACAATCACAAGGCTACGCATGCCACTCGGGTCTCAATTCCGAGTTCAATCCCCGAACCCCGTTCGGGTACAGCATCTCCGATGCTTAGCGTCATAGACGCTGGACGTTCTAGACGTCTGTGACCTTTCCGGGGTACCTCATCCGGAGGAGACAGTATCATATGAATGGATCTATACAATGCAGTACCAAATACATTTTATTGATATCCACATGCAAGCATATATATACATAGATAGAATCCGAACCAATCATTAAGTTTCATCGGACGGGTCTCAAGCCCAAATACCGTGAAACGTGCCATAACCATATTTTCCATATCATCAAAACCATTATTGTTTTTAGCATGTGAATAAGTATAATAAACCAGAAAACATTTATGCACGCAAGGGTTTAAGAAAATGGCCCACTCACAGTACAATCCTGCTAGAAACCGAACGTATACCCTCGTCCTGGTACAAATGTACAATCCCTGTCAAGTCCAAAGTATTCGTAAAGGTCAATTTAAACCCCTAACATTCAACCATGAAATCCTAGGCTGAAACCGGCCGGGAAACGCCGTCCGAACGCGCCTCCCAATGCAATAAACCTCATTTTGACCAACTTAATGATCTCCGATCGACCCGAAACCACCGCCATTAGATCCGGATCGTCGAAACCTAAAGAATGGTGGTGGTCCCACCAAAAACACTGTTCACACGCGCCCCCACGCGCCGGTCAACGCGTCGGTCAACGCAGGAACAGTCCCTGCTGACGTCATCTGACAGCTGTCAGGTCTGACATGTCAGACTCTGATAGGTGCCACGTGTCAACATCCGATTGGTCCACCTCACCGATCTATCAGGCAACGTGTCAGATCTGACATATGCCACGTGTCAGCATGGCACTGGTCCACGTCACTGACATGTCAGTGACACATGGCAGTCCCTGACTGGTCCACGTCACTGACATGTCAGTGCTGACTGTGCACTGACATGTGACACATGTCGGCTCACGGTTGGTCCACGTCACCTGACAGTCTGACAGGGTGCCACGTCATCACCTCTGTCCTCAGACGGGTTGACCCTTATTTCTGCAACTCGGGTCGATCAGACCCGCGATCATGACCCGGTCACCATTTCTTCCACACTCAACCATTTTAGTCCTAGGATTTCCTAGATGCTCGTCTCAATCCCAGAAAGGGTTCTACCTATTTAAAAACAATCAACAAGGACTGAATCGAAGACTTACCTCGATTGCACAGTCCTGGTTCCCGTCGCCGTTTGTCCTCTGTTCAGGCCACCTCAGACCACGAAAATGAGCCCTCTAGGTTCCTAACAGTCCATAGAACTGATTAGGGTCAATTTAACACATAATTATGCGTTGGAATTTAAATTACCAAAATCTGGGTTTTTGAAACCGTTTCGGGTTTTGGAACCGGCTCACCTCGCCGCCGTCTGCCGCCGTCCGCCGCCGCGCCTCAGTCCCTCCCCGTGAGTCCAGCAATCCACAGACACAAGAACCAGGTGCAATGCATCAGTGCTGGATCGATGGACAGTGAGTGAGGGTGTCGGGTGAGGATTATATAGAAAATGGAGGGAAATGGATGGACGGCCCAGATTGAATCTCAGGAATGAGATCAAGGGCTGAGATCAGATCTGGAGGTTTCAGATCAATGGCTGGAATTAAAAGTTGGTTTTAATGGTATTTAAACCCATAGTGGATCTGATCCAATCTAGCCAATGGGTGAGTGACACCAGGTGTCTTCCAATCAGATTTCCAGAATAAAATATTTGGCACGCAAACCGAGACACGAACCTCCCGATTTCACGTCTCTGACCATAACTTCCTCGTACGGAGTCCGATTTCGGCGTACCGCCTGTCTACGGACTCAGGACGTCGAGACCTACCTAACGGTCCTTGAGTCAACTGAAAATTAGTTGTCAAACGAAAAGTCAACATTTCCACCCCCAAATGTCCAAATTACGGTAATACCCCTGAACTTCCGATAGTCATAACTTTCTCCCTGATCGTCCGAATTGGACGTTCCACCTGTCTATGAACTCGTGACGTCCCGAACTACGTCACGGTCATAGGTCAAAGTCCGTTTAATTCATCAATCAAAAAGTCAACAATTTGGCCATACCAATCACAAGGGTAAAAGCGTCAAATCACACATTAAATTACAATATTGAAATCCTCGAATTTCCGGGGTGTTACACTAGCTCTGATACCATTTTGTCACGACCCGACCCTGCTCGGTCAGAACTCAACTCTACTACGATATTATCCGCTTTAGGCCTCTTCGCTCTCACAGTTTTGTTTTCGGGAGCTCACGGTGCAACTTCCCAGGGGGTCACCCATCATGGAATTGCACCAGTCTCAACTCGCTTAACTTTAGAGTTCCAACCGAACCCAAAGCCACTGAGCTCCAAAAAGCCTTGTGTTAAATAGATACGTGCCCACACTTATAAGGCACTTCACCTTTCCCTCCCTAAGTGATGTGGAATTTTTCACTGATCTTACCTTTCCAAGCTCACGGGTCTTGCTCACCGTTCTTGCTTCTCAAGCTCACCGGGTCTTACACACGACTCAATCCATCTAACACAATATTGTCCGTTTTGGGCCCAGCCCTCCCGGTTTTTTTTTTCGGGAGCTCATGTGTAACTTCCCAGTAGCTCACCCATCCTGGGATTGCACCAGCCTCAGTTCGCTGAACTTTGGAGTTCTCAAGGAATCCAAAGTCAATGAGCTCCCAAAGGGCCTTACGTTAGATAGATACGTGCCCACACATATAAGGCACTTTACCTTTCCGTCCCCGAGCGATATGGGATTGTTCACCGGTCTTACTTTTCCAAGCTCATGGGTCTTGCTCACTGTTCTTACTTCCAAGACCCGATATTACAATCCACCCCATTAGGGCCCAGCGTCCTCGCTAGCACACTTCCAGTTGACATCCAGTTCTGATACCATATTGTCATGACCCTATCCATCTAACACAATATTGTCGGCTTTGGGTCCAGCCCTCACGGTTTTATTTTCGGGAGCTCACGTGCAACTTTCCAATAGGTCACCCATCCTTGGATTGCACCAGCCTCAACTCGCTTAACTTTTGAGTTCCCAAGGAACCCAAAGTCAGTGAGCTCCCAAAAGGCCTTGTGTTAGATAGATAAGTGCCCACACATATAAGACACTTTATTTTTCCCTCCTCGAGCAATGTGGGATTGTTCACCGGTCTTACCTTTCCAAGCTCACGGGTCTTGCTCACCGTTCTTGCTTCCAAGATCGGGTATTACAGTTTGTGAAGGAGTGAATACATAAAAGAATATGAGGAAGAAAAAAAGGTGAAATTTGTGCAGAAACAGTGAGGGATGAGTGTTGAAACAAATAAGGGAAGGCTTGATAAGCCATGAATTAAGCATCATTTTATACCTTTTATGCTTATCTTTTAATGTTTAAATACCAAATAAATAGTAGGAAATAATATATTTTGTAAGAAATGTACAGAATTGGATAGAGCTCAGAATTATGAGAATTTAGGCGAAAGAATCACCTAAATCGGACTTATATTGAAGAAGTTATGATCTAATGAAAGGACGCCACCAAAAAGAGCTATGAAATTCGATAGAGAGCTACCGAAGTCCACAAAGATATCCCAGAAACCTTTCGGCGTGCACCTCTTGAATCCGGAAGCCTTATTCGGCGCACGCCTACCGAACTCCCTTCCAAGCCTCCTTGTCACGTTAACCTTGTCATTGACCACCGAATTTGACTACGCCTAAATTACGCATTAAATTAAACACGTAATTTGAGTGTTGTGCAATTTAAACCCTTTTTGTGTAGATGTAGTATTGGTAAATAGGGATCGTTCTTAACCGGGGAAATTAGGGAACATTAATAATGTGTTAGTGAGAAAGAGTAATGAATAAATTAATGAATTAAATAATTAAATAATTAAATAATTAAAGAATTAACAAATTAAAGAATTAATGAATTAAAGAATAAAAGAATTAATTAATCAAAGAATAATAAACTAAAAGTATGAAAGAATAAAAGAATAAAGAGATGAAAGAATCAAAGAATAATAAACTAAAAGTAGAAAAGAAGAATAAAAGAATAAAAGAATAAAAGAATAAAATAATAAAGAATAAAAGAATAAAGAATAAAGAATTGAAAAAGGGGGGTTTTGAAAAGAGTTGTAAATATAAAATAAATAAAACAAGTAAAAATAATTAAATACTTAATTTTACTTCTACTTTAACCTTTGTACTAGTGAATTTTCTTCAAACACATATTTTTACCAACACTCTAACATCATGCTCATATTGAACCAATCACGAAATCATACCTTAATCATCTCAAATACATGCATACATTTTTCATATTATAAATGCACCGAACAGCGGATTATTACTTACAATATGATTCACCTTAAGTAAGTGATTTAATGCGCCGAACAGCGATCAAACATTAAATCTCTTCAACTCTATTCTAAATGCCCCGAACAACGGATCAACATTTAGTTTCGAATTGAAATTTAAGTACTAAAACATATGAAGTAAAAGAAACTCAAAAAGTAAAACACATGGAGATTGCATTCTTACTTACAAATGTTAGAAAGAAAATACCAACACATATATTGAATTATAAGTAAAACCAATAACAATAACAAGAATTTAAGTAGAGAAGTATGGATTTTCACAAGAATCACCGAACAGCGGCAGGAAACTTGTGAAGATGGAAGAAGAAATACGAGGAATTCGGTCTTAAAACTCTTGAATTGCCTTAGAATTACTTGGCCTAGGTATTTCCTAAGGAAAGCATAAAAATGTGTTTAAGAGATCTCAAAGAAATATCACAAGAACAAAGTAAAGAAGAAATGAAATTAAGAAAAATAAAAATAACATAAATTAAGAACAAGAATTAAAAGAAAGCTAATTAATAAGAAAATCTACAAGAAGTTAAAATGGTCCCCAAAAATGTCTCTTAAAAGAGAGAAACAAAAGAACTAACTAAGAACTAGAACTAAGAAAAATGAAAGAAATGGAAGAATGAAACTAATTGGGGACTCCCCAAATACAAGAATTGAACCCCTATTTATAGGGGGGGAAAAGCTAATTATACTCTAAAAAACAAATAAAAGTTATAATAAAAATATTAAAAAGTGAAATGATAAGATTGGGTGGTGTTTGTGGGGAAAAGATGTTAAAAAAAACAAAGGAAAAGCTTGAAAAACAGCAAGAAAATCCATTAAATTGCTGCTGGTGGATTTTTGGCAGAGAATACTGAAGAAAGGGGCAAAATTCGGTCAGAGGGAGCTGGAAAGTGGAATAGTGGCCGGCAGTGCCATGCTGGAAAGTGGGCTGGAGATCGGCAGGCCTGAGTTGGGGTGCAGAAGCTGTCGTCGGTAGCCGGCCGCCGAGCATGAGAAGCTCCCTTCGGTACGCGCGCTCCGAACGTCAGAATGGCAGGCTGAGAGCAGGCTTGGCTGGCGGGTTGGGCTGCACGGGCTGGAGAGTGGGCTGCACAGCGACGCGGGCCTGGGCTTGCGGGATGGGCTGGTTTTTTTTTCTTTTTCTTTTTTTCTGTTGGGCTGCAGCTTGGGTTCCAATTGGGCTGCACAAATCAATTAATTAATTAACTTAGTAATATTTCACCGAAATTCGTCCATAATTTCTTCGTTATAATTCTGATCGAGACGATTCTTTCGCCAAAATACTCCAAATTACGAACTTTATTTATTTAAACAAAAATAACACAAAATAAATTATTTTATCTATTTATTTATTATTTTAATATTAAAAGCTAAGTATAAAGGGTATAAAATAATATAAAATAATGCTTATTTGATGACCTATCAAATACCCCCACACTTAAACTTTGCTAGTCCCTAGCAAATACTAAAATCAAACTACGAATTCAAAACAAGTAACCTTTAACCATTTGTCTCAATATTTCATTATTATAATCATGGCATAAAAGATTTTCACTTAAAGCGTTTAAGTATATGGAATTCAAGAGTTAATACATGGTGACAAAATGTTTCAACAAGTAAGATAATGAGTAAATATGGTGAAATGGATCTCTGCATGAATAAAACGAGTATGAATCAACTCACAAGGATATGCACTCATAAATTCACTCAATTTGTGAGGGTTTGTGTTTGCACTCAAAGTATGTGAGAAATACTCACATAATCGAAATGAAGTACTTTTGCAAAATTTCAAACAAACACCTCAAGATAAAAACAACACATACTTGCGCAAATGAACCAAAACCATAAGCTTACTCAAGTGATTGACTCCACTAATCAAAATTTACCATCTTAAGGATCATAAGGTCTTTACGAAGGTTGTAATGGGGCTAAGTTTAGAGGCAAGGAATATATAGGACAAGTGGTGCTCAAATTCGTTCCAAGACTCAATAGACTCCCAAAACGTATCATAGCTTCCCAACCTTAGTGCAATGATGTCAGTAATCCATCCCTTCAAACATAGGCCTAATTTCATCTTGTTGGGCCTCGAATTCATTCTTTGTGTCGGATTTACCAAGGTAAGGGACTTAACTCAAACATTACATAACCAAACCTTATTACCTTGATCGAGACTCAACTTTTTTTTTTCTTTTTTTTTTTTTTTTTTTTGAATTTTTTTTTTGATTTTTTTTATACCAAGGTAATAACATGTGTCAACAATACAACAAAGCTTGAGTCGATAAATCCAAATAATTCACATAAAAGTCTTTCCAACATCATTATTTTCTCTTTACACAATCATTATGTCTTCAACCGAGTTCTTGGAATAAGGGTAAATGACGTCTATACTAAGCTCAAGTGTTTAGATAATCACGGTGATGAAAGAAAGGCTTAATGTGGGCTCGAAAGGGTTAAAACTAAGGGGGTCGCAACTTGTGCGCACAAAATAGGGAACATGGATGTTTGAATTTGTGGTGTTAACCCTAATGCCTTAATCATATCCAAAATCAGAGAGTTTATTGACTCAAAAGCTTTGAAAATCACATAAAATAAGTTCTAGTACTCTAGAGTTCATTAAAAACTATGGCAAGCAGTTATGAGGCATATGTATATCAATTTAAACAAAGAACTTATGAATCACTCATCAAAGATGTATATAAAGTTCTAAAGCTCATATAAGGTTCATATGATTCATACTTATCTTATCATGCTCATTTATGTACCAATTTACATGCATTATCTTCAAGTTATAACACTTAATCACAAAATATTAACAAACAAATTCAAGTTGTAGCGATCACCTTTATAGCCATAACATATTCATTTCCGTTCATTTATATCATTGACAAGTTAAATGGCAACTTAAGACTCATAAAAACACTAAGTTAAAAGATTCAAGAAAACAATTTTTTTTTTCTTCATTTTTTTTTTCATCTCTTTTTTTTATATATATATTTTTTATTTTTTTTATTTCTTTTAATTAATTTTTTTTATTATTTCTTTTAATTAATTTTTTTTCATTTTTTTTTAACTCAAAATTGTAAACCATTCTCCCACACTTAAATTCTACATTGTCCTCAATGTAGGAAAATACGAAGTAATTAAACATAGAATCAAAGTAAGGAAGATGATTTACGAAAATAATAGGAAAACATTAAATAAACAAAATAAAAGAGAGTGAAGGGTAGAATGATAGCAAATCTGTATTGATGACTCCTTCACATCTCGGGAACACATTGGGTTGCCTCCCAACAAGCGCTTGAAGTTTAACGTCCATCCAGCCTAGACAGAGATGCAAGTTAGTTAGTCAGAGATGTACGTTAGTCAAGATTGCAAGTTAGATATGCAAATTAAAGTTAAGGATGCAATGTAAGTTAGAGGAAGAGTGCAATGCAAGTTAAACTAAATATGCAAGTGAAGTTAAAAATGCAAGTTAAATGAAATATGAAATACAAGTTAGAATGAAAGATGCGAGTTAAGTGAAAATGCAAGTTAAATGAAAATGCAAGTTAAATGAAAGATGAAATGCAAGTTAAGAATTAAATAAATGAAGAAAAAGAAAATAATTTATTTACGTATGAACAATTTTTTTTTATAATTAATTTTTTTCGGAATTTAAAAATTAAATAAATGAAGATTTTTTTTTTAAAAAAATAAAATAAAAAAATAAAATAAAATAAAAATAAAAATAAGGAAAAGTGATTATTTACTATAAGCAAATATGAACAATTAAAAAGAATGAACATTATGTACAAGTATGAACAAGAATAAAATAATAAGTAAGAGAATTATAAACAAACATAAATGAAAGACTATTATGAACAAGTATGTATGTATACTAAGAAATATAAAAGTTATGAACATGTATAAAAGGTAACAAGTAACATATATACAACATTTATTTACAAGTATGAATTAATACTAACATAAAGCTAGATAAGAATTTTTTTTTTAATATTTTTTTTATTTCGATTTTTAAAATTTATTATTATTATTATTATTATTATTATTTATTCCGAATTTTCTTTTTTTTTTCATTTAAAATTTAAAGTTTAACAAGAAATAAACAAATAATTGATTACATAAAAATAAAATAAGTGTAAACATAAAGTTAGTGGAACATAAAGGTTATGGAATAAAATTAAAAGAAAGTTAATGGAATAAAGTTAATGTAATATAATTAAAGTTAAGGGAATAAAGAAAAAGTGTGAATATTAAGTTAATGGAATAAATAAAAGTAAAAGTAAAGAAAAGTGAACATATAAAATATGCATTTATGATAAGTACCAATTTTAATATGAACATGTAAAAGTAAAAGTAAACAAATGAAATTAAATTATGAACAAGTATCAAATTTAATATGAACAAATATATAAAAAAAAAATTATAAACATTTATGAACAAGTATAAATTAGAAATTAAGAATAAGTAAAGTATGAACAAATATAATATTAACAAAAGTAAAATTTATAAACAAGTATAATATGCACAATTTATATATATACACTAACAAATTAAAATGATTTTCAATTTCCCCGGCAACGGCGCCAAAAATTGACTACGCCCAAACTACGCATTAAATTAAACACGTAATTTGAGTGTTGTGCAATTTAAACCCTTTTTGTGTAGATGTAGTATTGGTAAATAGGGATCGTTCTTAACCGGGGAAATTAGGGAACATTAATAATGTGTTAGTGAGAAAGAGTAATGAATAAATGAATAATGAATAAATTAATGAATTAAATAATTAAATAATTAAATAATTAAATAATTAACAAATTAAAGAATTAATGAATTAAAGAATAAAAGAATTAATTAATCAAAGAATAATAAACTAAAAGTATGAAAGAATAAAAGAATAAAGAGATGAAAGAATCAAAGAATAATAAACTAAAAGTAGAAAAGAAGAATAAAAGAATAAAAGAATAAAAGAATAAAAGAATAAAGAATAAAAGAATAAAGAATAAAGAATTGAAAAATGGGGGTTTTGAAAAGAGTTGTAAATATAAAATAAATAAAACAAGTAAAAATAATTAAATACTTAATTTTACTTCTACTTTAACCTTTGTACTAGTGAATTTTCTTCAAACACATATATTTACCAACACTCTAACATCATGCTCATATTGAACCAATCACGAAATCATACCTTAATCATCTCAAATACATGCATACATTTTTCATATTATAAATGCACCGAACATCGGATTATTACTTACAATATGATTCACCTTAAGTAAGTGATTTAATGCGCCGAACAGCGATCAAACATTAAATCTCTTCAACTCTATTCTAAATGCCCCGAACAGCGGATCAACATTTAGTTTCGAATTGAAATTTAAGTACTAAAACATATGAAGTAAAAGAAACTCAAAAAGTAAAACACATGGAGATTGCATTCTTACTTACAAATGTTAGAAAGAAAATACCAACACATATATTGAATTATAAGTAAAACCAATAACAATAACAAGAATTTAAGTAGAGAAGTATGGATTTTCACAAGAATCACCGAACAGCGGCAGGAAACTTGTGAAGATGGAAGAAGAAATACGAGGAATTCGGTCTTAAAACTCTTGAATTGCCTTAGAATTACTTGGCCTAGGTATTTCCTAAGGAAAGCATAAAAATGTGTTTAAGAGATCTCAAAGAAATATCACAAGAACAGAGTAAAGAAGAAATGAAATTAAGAAAAATAAAAATAACATAAATTAAGAACAAGAATTAAAAGAAAGCTAATTAATAAGAAAATCTACAAGAAGTTAAAATGGTCCCCAAAAATGTCTCTCAAAAGAGAGAAACAAAAGAACTAACTAAGAACTAGAACTAAGAAAAATGAAAGAAATGGAAGAATGAAACTAATTGGGGACTCCCCAAATACAAGAATTGAACCCCTATTTATAGGGGGGAAAACTAATTATACTCTAAAAAACAAATAAAAGTTATAATAAAAATATTAAAAAGTGAAATGATAAGATTGGGTGGTGTTTGTGGGGAAAAGATGTTAAAAAAAACAAAGGAAAAGCTTGAAAAACGGCAAGAAAATCCATTAAATTGCTGCTGGTGGATTTTTGGCAGAGAATACTGAAGAAAGGGGCAAAATTCGGTCAGAGGGAGCTGGAAAGTGGAATAGTGGCCGGCAGTGCCATGCTGGAAAGTGGGCTGGAGATCGGCAGGCCTGAGCTGGGGTGCAGAAACTGTCGTCGGTAGCCGGCCGCCGAGCATGAGAAGCTCCCTTCGGTACGCGCGCTCTGAACGTCAGAATGGCAGGCTGAGAGCAGGCTTGGCTGGCGGGCTGGGCTGCACGGGCTGGAGAGTGGGCTGCACAGCGACGCGGGCCTGGGCTTGCGGGATGGGCTGGTTTTTTTTTCTTTTTCTTTTTTTTCTGTTGGGCTGCAGCTTGGGTTCAATTGGGCTGCACAAATCAATTAATTAATTAACTTAGTAATATTTCACCGAAATTCGTCCATAATTTCTTCGTTATAATTCTGATCGAGACGATTCTTTCGCCAAAATACTCCAAATTACGAACTTTATTTATTTAAACAAAAATAACACAAAATAAATTATTTTATCTATTTATTTATTATTTTAATATTAAAAGCTAAGTATAAAGGGTATGAAATAATATAAAATAATGCTTATTTGATGACCTAACAGAATTTCAGTCCAAATTTCAGCCGGTCCCATCGAAACAATTCATGAAGCTTTATTTCGTGATTTTGGCATATTTTTGGATAATTCCAATTTGTTTTCACACTTATTCTCCATATTGTATTAGGATTTCAATCCTATTTCCTTTTCTTTTATTATTTCCCCCCTTTTTTTCTTATAGGAAATGTTTTTAATTAGTTTTCTTATATATATTTTGACAGGACCCGTCCCAACTGAACTTTATAACCATGCCCAGTCATGCTCCCGTCTGACAAGTCAACTGGAGTCCCGAAACTACGCCTCAGCACCTCTCAGACAAGGGATAACTGCACTGATTTTCGCTCATGCCTCCGCCTCTCGATCAGCCCCGAACGTCGTGCCACGGCCTGTAGGGTCATCAAAACATAAAAGGTGTGAGTGGACAAAAATAAGATCATTTGAAACACATTTCAAAATACATCATTTACCCTCCAGTTTATCAAACCATGCATGCATAGGGAAAAACATATGAATAACAATCACCGGCTTTCCAGCCAAATCACATAACAAGTATCAAATCCCGGCTCTCAAGCCAAACATATGAAAACATAATCACCTGGCCACAAAGACCAGAACCCGTACTCAATACCAGTACGCAATCACAATCAACATCAAACAGCACTATTCACAAGTTCACAATCAATCAATCCATCAATTCGCACTACTCACAAGTGCACAAACAATCACACAATCACATCCGCACTACGCGTAGGCCAACCTCAGGAACTGCACTCAACCACTATTCGAGTCATATCAGTCATGTCTGGGAATTGCACACGCACCATCTAGACGTACCACATACTCGGGAACTGCACTCACGCAACATACGAGTCACGTCTAGGAACTGCACTCGCACCATCTAGAACATGGTCCAGTATCCGTAATCACAAACACAATCCATTCCACAAACACATATCAATCATATCCATGACTTCAAACCAAGTCAAAAACATTCCCGACAGGGTCTCAAGCTCAAATGTCATTCACACGTAAATCCGTAAAATCTCATTTGAAAACATTAAAATAATCCAGAAATCATCCTTGACTCACCAATTAAGTCAAAATATCCTTTTAGAAACCTTTTTTACTCCGGGCCTAGCCCAAAATATCATTTGCACATTCCTCGTAAAACGTGCCCGAAAGACCGATTAAAATAATCATTAAATCACAAATAATCATGCCAAATTACCATGACATCATTGCAATTCAAATCATGCAATCAATCATGTAAAACATTTAACTATGCATGTATATCAATTTATTAAACAAACGTCCACTCACACACCATCCAAACCGCTCGCTTTCCGAGCTGCACACGTTTCTGTAATTTCTGGTACTTTCCAGGAATCCCAAGTCCTGCCCAAAATCATCATTAAGGGTCACTAATGACTCAATGAATATCATATCAATTTCCCATAATTTTTTGGGAATTAAATATTATTTTAAAACATAACATAAACCTTTGAACCCTCAAAACAATATCGAAACGGTGTCCGATCGACTCGAAACCAACACCAAAATGTTTGTAACAATGCATAGAACAAAAGTCGTGTTGAACTCACCTTGGGAATCGGGCCCACGCGCCCTCACGCGCCGCCATGAGTGGTTGTGAATGAAGTCCACGCGCTACTACAGTGCAGACACTATTCATCGTTCTCACCCGTTTATCTGTAAAATGGGTCTGGTTGGCCCACGTCTTGACCCGGCTAAATTCCTGTCAATTATTCATTGATTCCTTCAATTGAGTCAACTATTAACATCGTTAGGAGTCTAATTAGAGTTCTGTAATCTCAATTACACTATAACTTACCTTAATCCGTCAGTTCAAACTCGATTATTCGAAGAACATCCGAGCACTGTTCATTCATCGAACTTCATCAATTTCACTTAGTTTTCTTCAATTGATCCACCTAAAAGCTTCGAGGAACTCTTATGAACTTGTTTTCGATGCCAATTGTAACTTTAATTCCTTCCAAGTAATCGAACTCAGAGATGAGTTTTCGAATTGAAACTAGGGTCTGTCTGGGCTCATTCCTCCCCAATTTTCTTCGATTTTGGTGTCATTCAACTCGTTTGAGCTCCCATAAGCTCACCCAAACATTTGTTTCCACCAATTAATCACACAAATCCGAATTCAAATTCAAGCTTCGAATCAAAGATTTCGGGTGGGGGTTTCAGGTTTCCTGTACAGTTCTAGGTAAGTAACTTATTCTAATTCCTTATTTTCCTCCTCTTAATTCCTTTTAATTCTCACAACCTACGGGTGCAAATTCTCACCTGAGAAAACACTTCTCCTTTGTTTTTCAAACACACCCCACACACGAGTTATTTCTCAATTTTTAAACCTCCACACCGCCCAATCATACTTGCACCATCATCACTTAAGCCACTAATCCCTCTTACCCAGTGACAGATGTCACTTAACAACCAAAGTGAGTCATAACCGTACTGACTCGTCAAAATCCCAGTCAAATTACCTTTTTGCTTTTACCAACAAAATGACCAAAATGCCCCTCGCCGTTCGAGAGCCATAACTTTCACATCCGACCTCCGATTGACGCATGCAACCTGTCTACGGATTCAGTGTCCCGAGACCTATCCAACGGTCATGGTGACAGGACCCACCCCCAATCCCCCAGGATTAAGGGCTAAGTCCTGCTCCCATCTAACTTACGCATGACACGAAGGCTAAACCGATGTACAACCTCCATGTGACACGTAAGTCGGACAAGGGATTTTTCGACTCACCGTTCCAAAACTCCGGACTTCCGAGAGCGAGCAGACTCTACTGTGGTTCGCGTATGTGATGTCTCTGTCTCTCTCGACCAACAGCACGCACTGCAACAACCTGGAGGGTATCGAAAATATGAAAAGACTGTGAGTGGACAAAAATAAAGTATAAGTTCAAAAACAATTCATAAAACAATTACATTTAGACCCTCCATTTAAAAACCAATGCATGCATATCAAAATCCACGTCATAAAACCATTCCATATTCAAGTTATTCAAACCATTTAAGAAAAACCAAACTCATTTTCCTTTCTCAAATCCCGGACCTCAGCCCAAAACCGTCATAAGCTTTTCATCCAGGTCACAGTCCAAAACATCGGAAAACCATTATTATCAAGTTCTCATTGAAATCCAAAACACATTTGTCATCCATTTCATCCATCGAACCTGCTGGATCTATCTGATTCTTTAAACACCCGAGTCTTTAAACTCAATCCAGGCCTCAATATAATCCAAATCTTTAAACTCCCGAGTCTTTAAACTCAACGGGCCTACGGGGGAAATATCAATATCGGAGTCTTTAAACTCCCGAGTCTTTAAACTCAATCTGGGTATTTAAACACAATCCGGGCCCGCCCCCGTCATATCATATCTGGGTCTTTAAACCTAATAACCAAATCCAGAAAATCCAATCCAACCATTTAAAAACCATTTTCCATATCCATGTCCAAATCCGAATTTGAAATCACTATTTCGAATTCCTAACTGAATCTGAAATCATCATCTCGAATCCACATCCGGAATCATGTCCATCATCCATTTCCAAATCCGAATCCAAAACCATCATTCCGTAAGCTAGCATTCGGAATAATCATTCCGAACCCAAATCCGGAAATCCACTTTCAAGTTCTCAAACCGAATCCAGAATCGTCATTCTGAAATCCGATTCAAAAACCTGAAATCACGTTCTTTAAAACCACTTTTCTGAACTGGGCTTCAAGCCGGAAATCACTTTCCAAAATCCATTTTAAATCTTGAAATATCAAAACCATGATCAAATCACAAGATAAATCGAATTCTCGGAAAACGTGCAATTTCGTAAATATCTCGAAAACCGTGTAAAACCGTAAACCATCAAGATCATAAATCAAATCATAGAATCACGTATAGAAAATATATAAAAACATATATGCATGCATCATAAGTTCGAAAGAAAAGTCCACTCACAGACCATTTCGTCGTTGCATAGATACGCACGCACTTATACCGTTCCCGACCAATCCACTATCACCGGCTTCCCGAACCTGTCCAAACCCCATAATAAGGTCACTAATTACTTCCTAAAGCTTATACTAAATCCCCGTAATTTTTCCAAATTTTTAACTATTTTTAAACGAGCCCTAAAACCTTTGGACATCCCGAAACATATCGAAACGATGTCCGATCGACTCGAAACCAATCCCAAAATGTTCATTACATCAAATAGTTTAAAAGTCGTGTTGGAACCTTCCCCAAAAAGGGCCCCACGAGCCCTCACATGCCGCCCAAAGGGGCTGCACGTGGGCTTCACGCGCGACACTATTCATCATCTCCTTCCTCTCGCCGACCCGGTTCAGGTCGGTTCAAACCGGTTCGGTCCAACCGAACCGACGTCCATGGTTTTCAGCCATTCTAACACGATTTCGATCTGTTTTCCTACGAATAGTTACGTCCCAGTATTGTAACTCAATTTACCTACCTAAAACTCTAAAACGTATACGATTTCTCACCTTCCAAAATCGGAGAAAAATCGAGCAGACTTCCTCCTCGGTTCCCGGCCACCACAAGCCTTCTCCAGCAGTGAATTCACATCGTCCGGGCTTACCTCCGTTTCCAAATCACCTCTGATCCAACAAACCAATCAATAATCATTAAGTCCCATAGTTCCAAGTTTGAAAAGAGACTGATGAAACAGGGGTGACTAAAGATGACTTACCTTCCTTCTGTCTCTCTGTCGTGGCCTCCACCGTGTCCTTACATTGTCCTGAGTTCACCTCATACTTACTAAACACACGAGCACCTCTGGTTCCACTCACCTCACTCCCAAACTCATAGAAACCCGCACGATTCCCCTATTTCTATTTCTCAGTATTCCTCACCTCACTCTCACACACAAATACAAACACACACACACACACACACACACACACACACACACACACACACACACACACACACACACACACACACACACACACACACACACACACACACACACACACACACACACACACACACACACACACACACACACACACACACACACACACACACACACACACACACACACACACACACACACACACACACACACACACACACACACACACACACACACACACACACACACACACACACACACACACACTTCTTCTAATCATAGACACCAATATCACTTGAACTCAGGCACCTCACACACACAATTGCTCCTTCACTTTTTCTCTGTTTTTGTATGTAAATGGGGAAATGGTTTAATCGATCCAACATAAAAAAAACAAATGGAAGAAGTGGCTGGAACCAACCAGACCACGTCCACGTGTCCACATCTCTCCAATCTCTGGTGAAAATAAAAGGACAGATGGCATTATCTGATTAATCTCACATGTCAAAAAGTGCCAAAGACCCTTTTGCCCCTTTAATGTCCAAATTACCATTTTACCCCTTTAATGTCCAAATTACCATTTTACCCCTCACTTATCTATACCTGTAACTAAGTCGTCCGACGTCCGATGACGGCGTGCCGCCTGTCATTGTACTCAGGGAATCAAGACCTATCTAACGGTCCTCGAATTGCGTGAAAAATGCTTGTAAAGTAAAAAGTTAACAAATTCCCTCTTTTTAACCTAATTACGAAAATACCCTCGAACTTCTGAACATCATAACTTCTTCCTCGATTTTCGGAATCAGATGTGCCACCTGTCTATGAACTCGTGACGTTCCGAACTATGTCACGGTCAAAGTCCATTTGACCGTCTGAACAAAAAGTCAATGTTTTGCCCATTCTAGGGGCAAGATCGTCATTTTTCACCGTCCATCCGGAAGCATCCACCTAATCATCGATTAACTTCACTAATCTGTCATTAACAACTAATCTAATCCCGCTTCCCAAGACGGGCTATTACACATGGCCAAAAGTCCAAAAGGCATCCCGAACAAAAAGTCAACTTTCAGCCCCATAACCAAGGGCAAAATCATCATTTCATTCTAATTTTTCCTTTTTCGAATTTCCCGGTCGTCACATATTTAGGAAGCCTTTTCCTTTTAGAATTAAATTGATAACTCCTATTTATTTGTGGATTAATTTTCTCCTATAAATAGAGAGGCTTAGGTTATTTGTAAAAGGTCACCCTTTTTTGTACCAAAGTTCTGCTTAACTAAATTTCCCTTTTCATTAATTCGAGATTTCCTTAGCAAAATCCAATCACACCATACTCCATCATAAACACCTTCACTCGTGACATATAGAGAAATTTCTGAGTGTTTCACTAAAGAGTGTCGAGCCACTTAGCATCCGTAGGGCAATTTCCAAGGAGAAAAAGTGTAACACGACCTCTTTACCCTGTGATTTTCTTTTGTTATTGAATGATCGTTTTGTTAGATTGATTTTAATATAATTATGGTTTTATATCTTATATGAGTTTCAATAATCTTCCATGTGTTCCAATATCTTAGTTTTTGTTATGCTTGTATGTTGTGATTAATGCTTGATTAGATGTAGGGCAATTTCCAAGTCTAGATCATTGAAAGTGTGTAGGGTAATTTCCGAGCACGTACTTGAGATAATATGTTTGTATTTCGTTGGACTAAGATGAGGGAATTTCATAGATTTTGGAATTGGCATAATTTATGAATGAGTTAGGTTAAAGATGAGTTGACCATGTAAATAATAGATTAGGTTAGGTTAGCCTAGTTAATCACGTAGGATAATGAAAACAATCAACTACCTCCCTAATTAATTAATCAAACGATAATCATGCTTAGGTACCCTCAATCCCTAGTTAAGAACGATCCACACTTATCAATGCTACAATCTACAAAAAAAGGTTTTAATTTGCATATGTTTTTATTAAGTGTTGAGTGTGACTTTGTGTTTACTTTAATGCTTAGTTTTAGCGTATCAAGGCTTGAACTCGTGAGGTATTTCTTAAGTTTTTTGTTTTGGACCTAGAAACCTAGAATCAAGTGTCCCAAAAGTCCTCTGGAAATTGTACGACAATGATAGAGATGAGAACCGTGATTTTGGGATGTGGAAAAGCCTATGGACAACCCACAAATGCCATGGCCTAGAGCTTGTAGCTCCACCAGCAATCGGGATATACGGTTTTCCATTTCTAAACCTCTAAATCTTCATCTGGATGTTGTTAGAGTCATTTAGACGTTTGGATCATGAGAAACAATCAAGAAACTGCTGAATTGAGTCAAGTCATGCGAGCGGGTCATCCAACCCATTTTACAGTGAAATGGGTCGAGAACTGAGGTTGATTGTGGGTGAATAGTGAGTATGTGGCTCCCACACGTAATGGGAGTTTCTGGGCGCGTAGGGGCACATGATGCTTCTTTTTTACACATGTTCAACATGGAATTCTAGGTAATCATAGATATGAATCCAATGGTATGATTTTTGGACGTGGAAAAGTCTATAGACAACCCACAGATGCCATGGCCGAGAGCTTGAAGCTCCACCTACAATCGGGATGTACGGTTTTCCATTTCTAAAGCTCTAAATCTTCATCTGGAGGTTGTTAGAGTCATTTAGACGTTTGGATCATGAGAAACGATCGAGAAACTGCTAAATTGAGTCAGGTCACGCGAGTAGATCATCCAACCCGTTTTACAGTGAAATGGGTCGAGAACTGAGGTTGATTGTGGGTGAATACTAAGCTCGTGGCTCCCACGCGCAATGGGAGTTTCTGGGCTCGTGGGGGCACGTGATGCTTCTTTTTGACACATGTTCAACATGTAATTCTAGGTAATCGACGATACGAATCCAACGGTACGATCAATATTGTCTTGGGGAAATTTTGACTGTCCAAATGTTTAGGGTCCATTTTAATTAGTTTAAAAAGAATAAAAAAATTATGGGATTTCTATGTGAGGCATTTGGGAAGATTAGTGACCCTTTTAGGTGATTTTTGACAGGAATTGTGGTCTCTGGATTTTGCGTGGAAACGTGCGGTTAGGTTCGGTTGTATGAAAGGTACGTGTGAGTGGACCTTTGTTTTCCTTAAATCCTATGCATGCCATTTTTATGTGAATTTTCATGATTTAAGATGTGTTTTACTTAATGGTGATTTACATATAATTTTACATTACTTTTATGGATTTGTGGTGATTTTACAAAAGTTGCAACCTTGCACGTTTTGCAAGGAAATTGGATATTTTATGGCCTGGCTTATTACTAAGTTTTAGAAAATGGTTTTATCCTTGATATATCATTTTATATTATGATTTTGAGGGTGTTTGGTGAAATGAGATTTTACATGATTTTTGGAATATTTTAATGACTCGTCTTACGAGGTCTTTGGACGTATTTGTGAATTGGGGCTTAGGCCCGAGTTTTGAGTCTGGCTTTGAATTCTGAACTTGGTTGGAGTATGGTTATGTAATTGCTGGATACTTGTGATATGATTGATTGTGAATACTGAATATGTGTGATTGTGGATTTTGAATATGTGTCACTGTGATATGATGTGATGTGGTCGATGACCCTCATTGAGATGCCAATTGTGATGCATAGTCTCAAACGTCGAGCTGGGTTCCGTCATTCCTAAGACTCGTCTCAAACGTCAAGCCTGAGGCTCCGTAATTCCTGAGACTAGGACCGTAACTCAGACATCGAGTCCGGGACTCCGTTAGTTCCTGAGCCAGTGCACACTCGGACGTCGAGTCTAGGACTCCGTTAGTTCTTGAGTGTTATTTACCTACCGGTAGAGCACATTGATATGATGATACGTCTTGTAGACATCGAGGTTGGGTCAATTGATGTGATTCATTAATTCGGTATGTTGATGGATTTGGTGTGACTAATATAATTGTGTTAACTTCTTTGAGTTTGTGCTCATAATTGGTTTGGTTTCTTACTGGACAGGTTTCAAAAGTTACTAGTTTTCTTATTACGACACATTTTTCGAGAATGTTGTTTTGTTGGTAATTTGATGCATGCATAGCTTTATAAAACGGAGGGAAATTTTTATGTTTTTGAATTACGTTTTTTTAATCTTTATTTTTGTCCACTCACACATTTTGATTTGTTTTGAATCCTTCCAGGGTCGTTGCATGAAAGACGATGCTGCTTTCAGAGTGGAGGAATAAGCTCGCGCGTATACAAGTATCCCTTATCTGAAAGGGTTTTCGAGGGTACTTTTGGTATATTAGGCTACCTGTCAGACTGGAGCAGGGTCTAGACGTGGGTTTTGGCATGTTTTCGAGGTCGGGTCCTGTTAACTCGGTATTAGAGCTTGAATTTTGATATGTGCTTGAAATTGCCATGCCTCTGAAAAGTGAGCTTCGTGCACGGTCTGGTAGAAAGACAGGAATAGGAAACTCGGAGTAGTTTTGAGGCTTGGTTTTATGTGATATGTGTCGATAATAACAATATGCCATAGGATAGTGTCTTTTCTAAGTCTATATGCCTCCAACCATTAGGTGCGCTCACTTGTAAGAGTTGGTGTAATCGTTAGTCTGATGGACTTAAGTAAGGCAAATGAATACGTTTCTCAGTTGGAATAAGTGTTGAGAAGCAATTTGAGGAACAACCTTTTTTGTAGGAGCCGACACGTGTCGTTATGATTAATGATTATATATATCATTGTTGATTTGAATTGTGCTTATCAAATAGGGACTCGAATAGGAGTTAGGATAATCAGTGATAGTTCGATAGTGAATTTAAATATTGGAATCGAACTAGACCCAAAGTTGGGAAGCTCGGAAGTTGATAATAAGGCTTCAGAATAGGATCCGAAGCGATAGTATGGGCTCGGACCAAGGAATGTTCGATGGTGATTACAACTCGACTACAGGAAATCCATTAAGTTGGTACTTATGGGCTGCCCCCCCCCCCCCCCCCCCCCCCCTCTCTATGCTGGGTAAGTAATTGGAAAAGGATTGCATTGAACCATAATTTGAACGTCATAAATTAGACATGGAAGTGATTTATCCTTTGAAATAGGAGATTGTGAATCTTTAGCAATAGTAAGGGTTATTATTGGGGAAAATTGCCCTATATGCATTTAATATGGTTTAGTTGATTGAAAAGTGTAACTTCTCAAGGTACACACATACTACTTATTGAAATGGAAATGGATTCCCCATAAGATGATTACGGAAATCAAGAGGGTTTGAGAGTAATGGATTAGCATAAGGAAGTCACATATGGTACGATTATTGTGAGGTATTTCGAGGCCCTATACATATAGTTACTTGTATTGCTGGTTAAGCATAACAAAGTCTCGAAAGGTGATACGAGGTTAATGCTAGATCTTGGAGACCGAGGATCATATGATTGCTTAAGCAAGTATGATGGTTAGTAGAAAATGACTTGTGTAAAAGTACTCGATTGACAGTTTGTTTATAATCATAAATTCCGGAAGTTTTGACAAGTGATGTGTTTTTTAGGGATAAATAAGTTCTGATGATTGATTTGCGATTCACCAGTGGATTAAAGAAGGGAAAGAAATCTCAAATAGACTTCCTTCCGAGTGGGGTCGGGTTCTGTCAGATACAACATTTGGGCGAAACCCAACAATCTAATGAGGGTTGTTCATAACACAACAATCCACATATTTATAACTCAGATCAATTTCATAACCCAAATCCAATTCTTGAAATCCGAGCCTATGCCCAAAACACAATTAACACAAACCTCGTAAAACGTGCATTTAACCAATTTCTGTAAAAATAACCAGAAATTATGTAAAATCAACCAACAATCATATAAAATCATAATCAAATCACATAATAAATCATTTAAAACAACACATTTGAACCAATACCACACAAGTCATGTAAGAAAATATTTACAAAATGTTATACTCAAGACCAGAGTAGTTAATACCTATGCTCTAATACTAAGTTGATAGGGCACGTCCCTAAATTCCGTGAAAACAGTGCTAATTCTACTCCCGTCTGACAACTTTTGTCAGACAAGGGATATTACCATCTGTATCCAGGTCCATATCATATTAAACTAACCCAACTAAATCTGTTCTTGCGGAGTTACCGCCCACGTCCAACCCACCACCCCAACAAGTACGAAATCTAACAACTCATGCTATTTCTTTTAGACCTTATTTCTTTCGTCACTTGGTAAGAACTAGGTTGATTAATCATGGCAATATAACCATGTAATAACAATGATACTCATAACCAAATAATTTGTCTCATGCCTTTCATAACATTTACCATTGATCACACTTATCATCATAACTTTATTAGAATTCAAACATAATCACTTACGTCAAGCCTTCAATCATTTCCTTAGTATTCATCTTTTTCATGCAATTCAATTCATAATAATTTACCACACAAGTCCATTAATATCCAAATATTATTATTATCAAGTTCTATAATTTTCCCAATTTAAAACTTGAATTAAAACATAATACATAATATCGGATATCTAGAACTATACTTAAATGATGTCCAATTTGTGTTGACCAAACGGCGGACGGACGTCTCACGAGCCCTCACGCGCCGATGACAGCCGATGAGAGCCTCTCATGGTGGCCTCAAGCACTTGTGCAGAGGTTGTCTTCAGCCTCTTACGAGTCTGCAACCGAGGTCGCTCGACCTGGCGACCTGACCCGATTGGAAATCAACCATTTCTCGATCATTTTTCACGTCTTAACCCTCTATCCTCATCTACTAGATCTCAGTAAGAGATATAAAGTTTCAAAACTGAGATAACTTACCTCAAACTTCACAGTTCGATTATTTTATACACAGCCACCTTCTAGCTCGTTTTCTCAGGCCTCCATATGTCCCATACAACATCTTTCTGCCCCAACACGATCGTAGCAACTCACCAAGCATTTTAGGAACCTTCACTTCGAGCAAACACAGCCTCAAAGCTTACCTTGACAACCTTCACTTCAGCATACTAATCGTCTACGGACTCAGGGTGACAAGACCAGCTCCTAATTTCCTTGAAAATTAGATCGATCTTACTCCCATCTGACAACTTTTGTTAGACAAGGGATATCACTAAAGTTAGGCAAGTCCATATTTTACTAGACTAACCAACTTAACCCATTCTTGCGGGGTTACAACCCACATCTAACCCACTACCTCGACAAGTTGTGGAATTACTAGTTCGACCATAGTTGATTTTATTTTCGCTATTGTTTTTGTCACATCTTGTAACATCAATTATATACAAAAATCAATATAAATCTAAAAATACATAATTATTTACTTATTCCTTAAATTACCAAATTGTATATTGCACAATATAATCATATAGTAATCAAGGGATCACAATCCGTTTAATTATTCATTTCCATTTTACCATATAAATTTCCTATTATTCTCATGTCATATTATTGCCATATCATCATATGCATCTTCATCTCACTTCATCATAACATGTCATCTTGTATGGCATCAAAGTAGCATTAGTCTTTAAGTTATTAAGTAGTCAACAATATGACAGTTAGACTATTCCCTTGGAAGTATAACAATATTTGCATATGCAGAAAATACTCCACAACTTAAGGAAAAGTAAGTTTATTCACACACATCTTTTGTATTATCAACGTAACTTCTATCAATTTCTATTCACCCAATTTATCATCTGAAAATAATTAATTATGCATATTTATCTTTATGTTTAAATTCCCAATTTCCCCCCATTAATCCCATGTTTAAAATAAAAGTATATTGTTTCAAACGTTAAAAAAAGTACTCAAACGGTGTCCGATTAACTCAACAATTGAACCAAAAGATTTACAAGAATGAACACTACAAAACTCATGTTGATCGTCACCGGAGGGGCCACTGTACGCGCCCTCACGCGCTAGTGGGAGGTTTCTGCGCATAGGCCTCATGTGCGGGGCCTGTCACCAGCAACCTCCCACCGAGTCAACCCGTGGACCTATGCGCATGACTCGATCCAGTGTCCTAACCCGGCTTCATACTCACAATTTCTCATCCTTTCCTTCGTTTTAACTACCAGATTCATCTAAAGGATATTATAAAGTGATCTAACATTTCAAAATAGGAAGAACTTACCTTAAAATCCTTGTCTAAAGCTCCAAACTTTCGGCCTATGGCTAAGTTTCACATCCCATGTAATCTTATGTTCAACCTTCCCCCTTTTTGTCCCATCATGATCACAGGGACCTCAGTAGAATGCCAACTAACCACAAATACAGGTTAAGGAGCTTCTGGTGGTCCACCCTAAGTTTTTGGTTTTTATTTGATTTTGTAACCCTCTCGGGTCTAGACATCTCCCAAAGCCTCCCTTTCACTTCTCTCTTTTCTCCCTCTTCTTTTTCCTCCCACTCTTTCTTTCTCTTTCTCCCTCGTTTTCCCTTTCCTTCTCTCATCTCATTTTCTGTTTTTCTTTCCATTCTTTCCCATTCGGCCAACCACCACCGAACTCCCTAAATCCATATACATACACACACACATATATATATATATATATAACATGGGTAAGTCAATGAGGGAATGGGATGGAAAGGACCAAATTTCTCTAGACACTTGTCACTTTCACACAAAAATCTTCTTTGTGAAATTACCAAAATACCCTTTATGACATAATTACCAAAATGCCCCTACATAATTTTGCCACATAAAGAAACTATTCAATCTTTGATTTCGTCATACCACTTATCTATGGATTCAGAATTCTGAGGCCCACCTAATAGTCCCCCCAAAACATCCAAAAAATTTCCCTATAAAAAAAATCAACTTTTTTGACTTTACAGGAGCAAAACCGTCATTTTCTTATGAATTTTCCAAATTCATTTTATCTCAAATTTCCGGGTTGTTACAACATACCATCCTTAAAACAAATTCCATCCTCGAATTTTTAGAACAATTATAACCTTATGTTCATAGTAAAAATTGATCAGCTGAGTTTAAACTCAAATAATTTTCTAATTTCTTCTTTTCACAAAGTTATGACTCATTTAGATATGAGCAAATTCCCGAGACCCTTTTATAACCCTAACTCTAGGCATCCTTCAAGTTATATTCAAGAACACAATCGTACCACATCACTTATCTTTTACCATTCCATAACAGAGCTCAACTAATATATATTTCATATCACACATCACACAACGGCACTAGGCATAGGTCATCACCACAAATATCCTCTCGGTCAAATCTGAGAACAACACCAACACATCATCCAAACAAATGTTCTTCCGAGAACCGGAGCCCAACTCGACGTCCGAGACTGCTCACCACTCAAAAAAACCACATATGTTCACAAACACACTCACACAATATAGAACAACATATATCTATATTATATAAATTCCTTAAAAATCAATTTCACTTTAGCACATACATTCATTCCAAAATTCTCAAAATTTATCATTAATCATTGAATTCTCATAATTTCTCAATAGTCATTTGGAAAAACCATATCCGAATCATTGTCACATAGATCACCCATTAACCATAGCTCTCAATTTCGGCCCAATTCAATCCAATCCAATCCTAATCTCTTTTTTTCAATCCTAGAAACCTTCCTATGTGATTAGAATCAAGAGAAACGATCCAACTCTAACCGTTCAAAACTCCCTTAGTGGTTCCAAATTTCCCGATCAACCTCAGGGCTAAACAGCCACCTTTCACCACCCTAAACCAACTCTAATTTCTCCCACAAACCCATTAAACCTCATCCTAACATTAGAAACCATCCAACACATCCAAAACGAAAAATGGAATTTGAATACGAAACTCACCTGCACGGGTTTTCTTTCACCACCGTCCACGGCGGTTCAGGCCACCTCTTCAACGTCCTTAACTCAACAGCCACTCTCTGTCTACTTCCTAGATTGAATCAGGTGAGGGAAAGGATTGGGGTAATGGTTTGATGGGGATTGGGTGAGATCGGGTTGTGTGGGTTTGGTTTGCACGAACAAGCAAGGGGTGAAATGCATGAATCAATTTGGGTGGGCAATGGATAAATGACAAGTGGCATTCATCCATTGGGCCTGCCCCAAAATATCTGGGCCCACTTGATGACAAAAGGCATCCATCTCGAAAAACGTGCAATAGTTACCCTAAACTTCCGTGAACCGTAACTATCCCGTCGAATATCTGATTTCGACTTGTCGCCTGTCTACGGATTCGTATCGACTCGATCTACGTAATGGTCCTCGGCCCTCGACCATCGGGCCTCCCAGGTCAAAAGTCAACTTTTGCACTCGTTTAGGGGCAAAATCGTAATTTCGCCCTGAATGTCCGTTAATTCTCGGCTAATCCCCGATTAGCCCCACTAATCCGTAATTAGTCTTAATTAATCCTAAAAATTTGGGATGGGTCATCACAAACTCGCCTCCTTAAAGAATTTCGTCCTCAAAATTCTAATCGACCCAATTCCATAACCAACTATGGAATCCAATCAAGTCCCTCCACTGGCCGGAAGCAAGTGTTATCTCCAGGGTTCATTCCGGGGAAACACATTCCCAACCGGAAGCCCTAATATCCACAATCCAGGGAGCACTCCGGGGCAAACATATTCCACCCCGAAAGCCCTAATATCCACAATATATCATCATCATGAAAACCAGTGAAAAACAGTTGCATTTGAAGTCAAAACCATTTTCAACACAGGGTCTCAGCCCAAAACATAGTTCATAAAACCAGAGTCCCGATTATTTCACAACTCTGAAAACCATCAATATCATCATGTAATCACATGGAAATACCAATACAATCAAAATCGCATTTCCATTGGGCCGAAATTGAATTAGCTGAACCAACTGACCAGTGGACTGGTCTAAACCGGCCGAATCGCGAGGTAGGCGATGACTGCACAGTGGCTCATGGCTCCCACGCGCAGCCACTTCAGGAGGCGTGTGCGGGCGCGTGGCCGACATTCTGGGGAAGGTTCTAACATGTGAAATCATCTATTCAATGTAACAAACATTTTGGGACTGGTTTCGAGTCAATCGGACATCGTTTCGATATAGTTCGGGGTGTCCAAAGATTTAGGATCGACTTTAAAAATAGTTAAAAATCCCAAAAAATTATGGGGCTTTAATGAGGGGTTATTTAAGTAGTTAGTAATCCTCTATTATGATTTGGACAAGTTCGGGAGCCCCGGAGACGGTGATTGACTCGGGAGAGGCGTTTGACACGAGTATCGAGGCGCGGCTTTGGACGGTCTGTGAGTAGACCTTGTTTTCTAAATTGATGCATGCATAACTGTTTTACATGCTTTAATGAACATGTTTTGTGATTCCATGAGTGCATTTGATTGTGGTGTTTAGTATGTATGTATTTGCACGTATCTCGGGGTTTTCAATTTTATACGGTGCTTCTACGTGCTGTGTTTTCTATGGTAGTTTTGTGGAATGATTTTGTATTTGAAAACATGGAATCGGGCTTGAGCCCATTTGGTTGGAAACTATCGGACTTGAAGTCCATTTGATTTAATGAGAAATCGGGCTGGAGGCCCGTATGATTGGTTTGACTTACGATTTTGGCCTAAGGCCCTAATGTTTTATTTTGATAACTGGTTTTCGAATGCATGCATGCTTTTTGGTGAAGTGATAGGACCCATCCCAAATCCCTAGGGATTAACGTGGGACAGGCCTGCTTCCGTCTGACACGAAGTGTCAAACCAGGGATAATTCAGTCCTTAGCCCAACCGGGACTATCAGAGAGCGCCAGGATCTGGAGGAGGAGTGTGATGTCTTGTCTCTGCTACAGCCCGCATCCGCGATCAAACTAAAGGGCATTCAAAACATGAAAATTGTTGGTGGACAAAACAAATGTTTTATAAAAACATTTGATCAAAAAGACCTTTATGCCCTTCACTAAAAACATATGCATGCATTCGAAAACCATTTCTCAAATATAGAACACGGGGCCTTGGCCCAAAAACCAAAATAAGGAAACCCAGAACGAGTCTTCCTTCAAATCATGAAACACGGGGTCTCAGCCCAAATCCAATACACATGGGTCTGAGCCTAAAACCAATACACGTGGGTCTCAGCCCAAAACCAATACACGTAGGCCTCATACTAAAACCAATACACATGGATCTCAGCCCAAAACCAGCTCAGTGAAAACTCATACAGACATATATAAAACCTGTCCTCGACATCTTAATGCCCAATCAATAACCCGTCACGATATAACTATCAGTGTGCACACTACTCGGGGTCTCACTCCGAGTCTACCCCCAAGATCTATGACGTCTGGGAGGAATCGTCCAAAATCCAGGATCTACGATGTCTGGAGGACGGTCTGCGGACCCAGTCCGAGACTATACCATATCTCATCACTCTTATAATGTACTCCCTCTTAAAGTCGCTCATTCCAGGTAGTGGATCGTGACACTCCAGGATCAACGACGTCTGGAGGAGACTAATACGCTCATAAGGAGGGTATATACATACTAGTATGAAAAACCACAAACGGGACTCACGCCCGATACCACAGGTCAACTGGGCCTTTAGCCAAAAGTATGACTCAACGGGGCCTCTAGCTCGATTTCACAAGGTAACTGGGCATCAAGCCCGAACTCACAATCAACTGGGCATCAAGCCCAAAACCTCAAGGTCAGTAACAATTCCAATCATAGTGATGCGTGCAACCATCAGTCCATAACTGCTCTCAATCCTGGTATGTCGCCGTAAACATATCACTGCCATGACCACCTCTAAAACATGGTGCACACGACGCTGACCGATCTTCGATACCGTCAGTACTCCGAAGTCGAGCCTCCAGTGGCTGCTCGATAACGGGACGTGCATCGTGACCTCTCCGGAAGAAACACATCCCCAATCTGGAGGTGAGCGTCATGTCGTCTGTCGTCGTGCACACAGCACTCGTCGCGACCACGACTCAGACCCGTAGGTCATCAATAGGGCCACATGCTCGAGTCAAAACCAAAACTAAATGGGTCTCATGCCCAGTTTTACCTTTTCCAAAACCATTTCATTAAAACTGATAGCATAAGCATGTATAAGCACGTATAAAATTGAAAATCTCAAAATACGTGTCAATACGTAAACACACACAAAATGCACTCAAGGCATCACAAAACATGTATTAAAACACTTATAAAACATTTATGCATCAAGTTAGAAAGAAAGGTCCACTAACAGACCGTCCGAGATGCCGCTTCGATACGCGCGCCGTACGCCTTCCCTGGGCAATCGCCGTATCTGGGGTTCCCAAACCTGTCCAAATCACTTTAGAGGGTTACTAACTACTTAAACGCGATCCTAAACCTTCGGATAGCCCGAACTATATCGAGACTATGTCCGATCAACTCGAAACCAGTCTCGAAATGTTCGTTACATCAAATAGATGAAATTACATGTTGGAAGTTTCCCCAAAAAGTAGGCCACGCACCCACACGCGTCGCTGGAAGGCCCTGCTTGTGGGAGCCACGTGCCACTGCACAGTGGTCATCTTCAATCTCCAACCGACCGGTCCGACCAGTCGGTTCGATTTTTCTCTGTAATCTGGCCCAACTGGACCGAAGTGACCAGTCCAGGTTCCTAAACCATTCAATTTTCATCCTTTTTCATACTAATCGATTCTATTCTTCCTAATTTGACCCTAGGAATCTATTTGTGCAATCAGAACCGTGAAAAAGCCCTAAAATCCTAGTGATCCAACTTTCTCCCTCACAGTTCAATTGCCCAGTTTCCTCCCTAGGCTCCTCAGTCGTGAACCACCATTCAAAACCATCCTAAAATCTTCCTAACACCTTAATAAACCTATTCTAATCAAGAAAAACTGGCCATAACGTATGAAACTTAAAAAGGAGGAAATCGGGCAAAAACCGAGTACCTTGTACAGGGGTCCCCGCCGTCCACGGCTGCTCCTGGCCAGCCACGACCATCATCCTTCCTTCCTCTCACTCTCTTGGTCTCTCAAACATGATTTGGTTGAGGAAGGGTTTGGATTGGGTTAGATGTTTGATCGGGTTTAGTGGATGGGGAATGATCGAACAAGAAAATGGGAAGGAAATGCATGAATATGTTTGAGTGTGCAATGGATGAGTGACACTTGTCACTCATCCATTGGGCCAGGGACAAATATTTGGGGCCCACTTGCTGCCAAAAGCCTCTCTTCTCGTAAAACGGGCAATAGTATGTTCGAGCTTCCGTGAACCGTAACCTCTCCGTCGAACGTCCGAATTCGACGTACCGGCTGTCTATGGATTCGTATCGATGCGATCAACATAACGGTCCTCGGCCTTCAGACCTCCCAGGTCAAAAGTCAACTTTTTGCCCTCGTCTAAAGGCAAAATCGCAATTTCACCCTGAATGTTCGTTAATCCTCGGCTAATTCCCGATTAGCGAGGCTAATCCGTCATTAATCCCTAATTAATCCTTAAAATTAGGGACCGGTCATTAGAGAAGGGTATAAATAAACATCTTTTTATGAAATGTTTTTAATTAAATTATTTGTTTTGTCCACTCACAACTTTTCGTGGTTTTAATGCCCTTCAAGTTAAACGCGGATGCGGGCTATAGCGGAGACCGAGACATCACACTTCTCCTCCGGATCCTGGCGTACTTTGGAAGCCCCAGTGGGGGGTTAAAGTCGGAAATTTCCCTTGTCTGACACCTTGTGTCAGACAGGATCAGGCGCGTCCCACGTTAATCCCCAGGGGATTTGGGACGGGTCCTGACATTTCAGGTTGTACAATCAAGTTTTGAGCTAGGAACTTAGAACTTAGGTTTTGGCTACCTTCCTGAAGTTCATGCAATCATGTTTGGCTACTCAGATGAAGTTTTGGACGTTGGGATCGTCTAGGCAACTTGGATGTACCATAGCCGAATTGGTGAGTTTTGAACATCAATTTTGGGTATGTTTTCTCAAGTTTTAAAGTTATAGATCTATTGGTAGGCTGTTGTAGATTAGCTTAGACAAAACATGGAAGAAAAAGGATTAAGGATGGGTGATTTAAGGCCAGGTCAGGTCGTCGGGTCTGGCGACCCGAATTGCAGAGGATCGGGTTGGCCAAAGGTTGAAGATGATCTACAGTAACTTGCCGTGTGGGCGTGTGAGCCCGAATCTCGAGAAGCAGTCAACATGTGTTTTCATCATTTCGATGTAACAAACATTTTGACATAGGTTTCGAATCGATCGGACACCGTTTCGGGGTAGTTTTTGGTGTTCGAAGGGTTAGTGTTCATTTTAAATACGGTTAAAAATCCCAGAAAATTATGGGATTAAATTACGAGTTGTTTGAGTTGATTTGTGACCCTTAGATGTGACTTTTGGTAGGAAATGACTTTCCCGAATTTTATGGGAATGCGTGCAAAGTGGAATTCGGCGTTACAGACGGTGTGTGAGTGGACTTTCTTTCTCTAAACTATTATGCATGCATATTTACATGATTTAAATTTGTTTCCATGAGTTTTGGTGGGATTGGAAAGATTGGAAATTTTAGCGGATTTTCGGTGATTTTATGAATATTTTAATAATATTTTTATTACCCGTTTTTCGAGGATTTCCATAAGTTCGGTTTTGATTTCTAATTCGAATGTGGTTTTGAATTGAATATGAATTATGACGTGTGATAACGTGAATTAGGGATATCTATGGTGTTCATATGATTTATAAATGATTTTTACGAAAATAACATTGATGGCACGTTTTACAATAATTGGCATTTGAGTTGTGTTTGGAGCTTAGGCCCAAAATTCTGATTGTGGTTTCGGTTTGTGATATGAGATGAGATGTATGTGTTGTTGGATTGATGATGTAAATTGTGGTGTGATGATTTTAATGATGATGAATATGATGTGGACTTGAGTCGATTATAAGTTGTGATAATTGTTGATTGAAGGTGAGTCTCAGACGTTGAGCCCGAGGTTCCGAATCCTAAGACTGGTATTGTGTTGGCGACTTAGACGTCGAGTCAGGAACTCCGAATCCTGAGTTGATGCTTGAATATGTGCTTATGCTTGTGCTTCGTGGATGGTTTGAATGTGATTGATTGTGTGTGAGTATCGTGATGACATTGAGTTGACTATATGTGACTTATGTGGTGATATTAGATATGCATTGATTGTGTGTCGTTGATGTGATGCCTTGTGCTATGTGATGTATGTTGTAGTTATGCCTATTGATAGGTGAGTCTCAGACGTCGAGCAGGGTTCCTTTCTTGAGACTAACACGACTCGGACGTTGAGCTAGGCTCATTTCTTGAGTCGGGTCCCCACTTGGACGTCCAGCTGGGCTCATTTCCTGGGTGGTGTACCTACCAGTAGTGTATTAGTTTGATGATTGATATGTCGAATTTTTGTTGATGGTTGTGATCTTTTGTGATGGTTATATCAGTTTACCGAGGTTTGATACGGTTTGAAATTTTTGTTGATTTCCAAATTCTTTTTACGTATGTCGAGGATTATAAACCGTGTTTTGTTTTAATCGAAGAGAAAGGATTTGTGTATGCATGCATAGTTTTGGAAAACAGAGGGTAAAAATGGATGTTTTCAAATTAAGTTTTTAACTATTTGTTTTCACCCCCTCACACGTTTTTTTGGTTTTGTAACCCTCCAGAGCCGCTGCACGGAGATTGAGGCTCAAGAGGCGGAGGCATGAATTAACGAGTTATGCATGTCTCCTTTGTCTGACAAGGGATTTGTCAGACGGGAGTAGGGCCTGATGCTCTTTTTGTGGTGTTTTCGAGTTGGGACCTGTTAATCTTTCCCTCTGTTATCCAAGCCTCTGAACTTGAACTTAAGGTACTTCTGGAGCATTTGAAGTACGCATTCCTTGGAGATAATGATACCTTACCTGTCATTATTTCTTCAACTCTAAAACCTGATCAAGAGACAAAACTTCTGACTGTACTTAATAAGTACAAGATGACGATTGGATGGACACTTGCAGACATCAAAGGAATCAACCATGCCACTTGTGTTCATTGTATAATTCTTAAAGATGACGCTAAACCTACTCGCGAAGCTCAAAGGCGACTCCATCCACCTATGATGGTAGTTAAAAATGAGGTAATTAAACTTTATGATTGTGGTGTAGTATATCCTATTTCAGATAGTCGTTGGGTGTCTCTTATGTAGGTTGTTTCAAAGAAATCCGGAATCACTGTAATAAAGAATGTCGAGAATGAATTAGTGCCTCAATGAACCATCACCGAACATAGAGTTTGCATCGATTATCGAAAACTCAATGCCACAACAAGGAAATACCACTCTCCATTACCCTTCATTGACCAAATGCTTGAGAGACTCGCAGTACATTCCCATTATTGCTTCCTTGATGGATACTTTGGATACAACCAAATAAGTATTGCTCAGGAAAACCAGGAGAATACCACTTTCACGTGCCCCTTTGGTATATTTCCTTACATGAGGATGTCATTCAGTTTGTGCAATGCACCAGGTACTTTCCAACGTTGTATGCTTTCCATATTCTCTGATTATGTTGAAAAGATAATTGAAGTATTCATGGATGACTTTACTGTACTCGGAGATAGTTTTGATGCATGCTTCAAAAACCTTGAACTTATACTGCAATGATGTGTCGATTCTAGGCTAGTACTTAACTGGGGAAAATGTCACTTCATTGTAACTCAAGGGATAGTTTTAGGATATATTGTGTCGACTAGAGGCATAGAGGTTGATAGATCTAAAGTAGATCTTGTGCGGTACTTACCCTTTCCCACTTTGGTGCGAGAGATTCGTTCGTTCCTTGGACATGCAGGTTTCTACCGGTGATTCATCAAAGACTTCTCCTCAATTTCTAGACCCTTATGTCGACTACCTCAAAAAGACACACCTTTTTTGTTCAATGCAGAGCAAGGATTGAAATATTGATATCGACGGATATATTGCTAGTTAAATTTACGGATATCTCACTCTAAATATCGATATCGTTTACGGTCAACAAAAATGACGAAAATTTAATCTAAAAGTTAGAAAATTTTAGTGAAATTTTGGGAAAAACTTAAGTACCCAATAATGGTTATATATGGCTAATAAAAATATAAAATGTCTTTGATATAATAAAGATATGATGAATCATATGATGCAATATGATTCTGACGATGACTAATAATATAAAATCTTAAATATAAACATAAATTGAAGTGAATTATTATAATTCAATGTTAATATAGTTAAAAACATAATAATAAGCATAAAAAAAATTTAATGGAAGAAAAATGATAAAATAAGTTAAAATATATTTGAAATTGGAAAAAAAGATGAAAAAATAGGGTCAAATTTCGTTCAAAATTTGGAATGAATGGATATATTTAAAATTGGGAAAAAATGAAAAAATAAAATAAGCCAAAGCTTGTTGAAAATTTGAAAAAAAAAAAGATTAAAAAAAGATAATCTCCAATTGTCACTATGGGGTCGAACTCGAGACACCCTAGACCCCCCAGAAGTCCTAGAGCCAACTCGGCTAACAACATTAGTTGATAACTTAATCAACGTATAGTATATAACTCAACTATAAAAGCTAATAGTCATCTTCTACCTCCAGCGGGTTTGCAACTCGGGTTTTTTCAACCCGACGACATGACCCGACTCAAACAACCTTGTTTTACGTCCAATTTTCACAAATTAATAGTCCATCTTCGTCGTTTTGATCCTAGAAAGGGATATGTGTGCTCAAAATAAGACAACTCTTCGATATTTCGGTTAATTTCCTTCACCTCCTCCTTATGTGTTGCAGGTCAGATTTTCCGAAATTTCTGATATTTTCATTCATGATGCCGAGTGCCAAGAGGCCTTTAACAAACTTAAGGAGTTGCTCACTAATTTCCATATCTTATGTGCTCCTGATTGGTCTTTACCATTCGAGCTCATGTGCGATGTTTCCGAATATGTAGTAGGAGCTGTCGTAAGACAAAGAAAGGACAAGAAGCCCTACGCCATTTACTATGCTTCTAGGACATTAGATGATGCTCAACAAAACTACACAACCACTAAAAAGGAACTACTTGCAATAATCTTTGCTCTTGATAAATTTCGTTCCTACTTCAATCCAAAGTTACTGTGTATACAGATCATGCTGCCCTGAAGTATCTGATGACCAAGAAGGATGCCAAAATAAGACTAATTTAATGGATCCTCTTACTCCAAGAATTCGACATTGAGGTAATAAGTAAGAAGGGAGCAGAGAATGTTGTTGCTAACCACCTATCCAGAATCGTGAAAAATCAAGATGATGGCATCATACTTGAGACCTTTTCAGACGAACAACTCTTTGGAATCCAGGTAAGTACCTCTGCCACCCCTTGGTATGCTGATATTGTAAACTACTTGGTCACTACAGCTTTCCCGAGTACCATGCCTAGATATCAACGTGATAAGCTTAAACATAATGCTAGAACTTACTTATAGGATGAACCTTACTTGTGGAAACAATGTTCTGATCTAGTTATTAGATGTAAGGATTCGTCCCAAATTCTCGGATTAATGATGGATTATCGAGAAGTAATTGAGGACTAATTGAGTATTAGCGGACGATCGGGGTAAACTGGTGATTGTGCACCTAGAAAGGGAAAAAATTTGACTTTTGACATGGTAGGTCAAATGCACGTGGACCATGGATTGTTACATAGATCCAGACGATACGAGTCTATAGATAAGCGGCACGTCAAAATCGAACATCGTACGGGAAAGTTACAAGTCACTGAATGTTTTGAGAACTATTCACGATTGTACGGGTTTCAAAATGGTTTATTTTAGTGGGACCCAAATATTTTAATTGGAACCATAGGATAAGTGACACTTGTCACCCTCCCTATAACCCATTTTCATACATACATGCAACATCATCATGTTCATTATCATCCATCTTCATTTCTTCATTTTCTTCCCAAAATCGTACCCACCACCCCAAACCATTTCCATCTTCATCCTTTGGACCAAGGAGAGAGAGAGAGAGAGACAAAATGAGGGAGGATGAGAGGACGACCAAGGACTGTAGGGCCGCCGCGGCAGTGGCCGGAAAACATGGAGGAAAAAGGTAAAACTGTGGGCCGTGGATTTTGGGTTTTGATTTTGAGATTTTGGATCAATTCTAAGCCCATATTCATGTTCTTTGAGCTCATATGAGCTTGTAGGTGCAAGAATGGAAGATTTTGGACAACGGGAGTGGCTGGAACATCGATTCAAAGTTTGGCCAAAACGTTGGGAAGCCATATCTTCAAAACCAGGTATTTTCTTGAATTTCTGGGTTTAGATTTGGATTCCCTAGCTCGAGTAGCATGATTTCCATATATATAATGTACGATTTGGTTCAGAAATGAAAAATTATGAAGGTTTGAAAAACTAGACAAAAATGGGGGATTCCAACGACCAACAGCCGAACCAGACGGCGGCGCAAGGCAGCGCCGGCTGCCGTCTTGTAACAACCCGTCCCAAATTCCAAGATTAGATTAGTGACTAATCACGATTAGTGAGGTTAATCAGTGATTAGTTAGGCGAAATCGGACGAACGATGCGAAATGACCGTTTTGCCCTTGGGCGTGGCAAAACGTTGACTTTTCAATCGGGCTGTCAAATGGACTTTGATCGATAACGGTGACGTAGTTCGTGACGTCATGAGTTCATAGACAGGTAGCACGTTCAATTCCGACGTTCGAGGAGGAAGTTATGGCGTTCGGAAGTTTAGGGGCAATTTGGTAATTTTGGTTAAAAAGGGGCAAATGTTGACTTTTTGACCAAGAGGTCCGATGTCCGTGGGCCGAAGACCGTTACGTAGATCAGGACGATACGAATCCATAGACAGGTGGCACGTCGAATTCGGACGTTCGACGGCGAAGTTACGGTTCACGGAAGTTCAAGTGCACTATTGCACGAATTACGAGACGGTTGCACTTTTGGACTCTAGTGGGGCCCAGATATTTTATGGAGGCCCAATGGATGAGTGACACTTGTCACCCATCCACAGGCCACTCAAATTGTATTCATGCACCTTCCCTGTGCATTTTCATTTCCTCATTTCAAATACACACACCCAAACCCATACCCCATCTCACCATTTCTCTCATTCCCGTGCAACCCAAAACCCATCCATTTCGACCAGGACTGAGACCAAAGAGTGAGGGAGGATGTAGGACGCGGCGGCCGGCCCAGGAAGGCGCCGTCGTGGGCGGTGGAGCCACGAACCCGTGAGGGTGCACGGTAAGGCCATATGTCCCTTTTAATTTGATTCTGATGTTATGGTTGCGTATGGACGATTAGGATGAGTTTAAGGGGTTAATAGGAAGCTATTAGGATGGTATTGGTGGGTGGTAGACGGCTGTGACGCCGTGGGACGGTTTTGGAAACTTTGAACCGTATGGTTCAAAATGGAACCATGGGTTTCAATCGGTTTTAGGGGGTTTAATTGATTGGGTTAGATAAGAAATGAAGAAATAGGAATTTAGGGATTACAATGGGAGCAAACGGACCGAAAACGAAGGAGAAGGAGCACTGAACCGGTCATGCCGATTCAGTACAGTAACCGGACCGGAAAACCAGAAAAAAAAATCGGTTTTCCAAGGTTGATGGTGATGAATAGTGTTTTTGACTTTCTAGGGGCGCGTGGTCCATAATTTGGGGAAGTATTCAACATATGAAATCTTCTATTCGATGTAACGAAGATTTTGGGATTGGTCTCGTGTCAATCGGACATCGTTTCGATAGTTTTCGGGGTGTCGGAAGGTTTAGGGTCGGTTTAAAAATAGTTAAAAGTACGGGAAAATTACGGGGCTTTGGTAGGAGGTTAATTAAGTAGTTAGTAACCTTCTATTATGGTTTGGACAGGTTCGGGAGTCTCGGTGATAGTGATCGGCTCGGGAGAGCCTACAGCACGCAAATCGAGGCGGCAGCTCGGACGGTCTGTGAGTAGACCTTGTTTTCTAAATTGGTGCATGCATAAATGTTTATTATATGTTTTATTACATGTTTGATGATGCCATGGGTGCATTTGTGTGTGGTTACGTATAAGCACATATTTCGAGGTTTCGGCCTTATACAGTGCTTATACGGGTCTGTATTTCTTTATTGATTTAAATGAACTGGTTTTGGATTTCTAAAAAGATAAACTCGGGTATGAGACCCATTTGGTTTTGTCTCGCGCATATGATGTTATTTACGACCTTCGGGTCTAAATCGTGGTCACGACGGGTGCTATGTGCACGGCGATCGACGATACGACGCTCACCTCCGGATTGGGATGTGTTCCTTCCGGAGAGGTCACGATGCACGATTCGTGGTCGGGCAGCCCGGGGAGGCTCGACTTCGGAGTGCTGACTGTTCAGGATATCGATCGGTGATGAGTGCACCATGATCTTGTGGTCGTCGCGTCGGTTGATACGTTCACGGCGACATACCAGGATTGAGGGCGGTCCTGGACGGATGGTTGCACGCATCACTATGATCAGAGTCGTGACTGACCCTTAGATATCGGGCACGGTGCCCAGTTGAGTCATATGTTCGGGCACGAGACCCAATTGTTTACACTGATGATTTCGGGTCAGGGACCCTAGATGGATATCCAAGTTCATGGCGGTTTATGGGAACCGACATGAACTCTGGAAAGGTCATTGTGGTACATTACGGTTTATGGGAACCGGCATGAACCCTGATTAATGGATGTTATGGATCATGACGGTTCAGGTGAACCGGGCATGAATGTTTATGTTATGTATATATATGTTCATATACCTTCCTTTACTTGTTCTTCTATCTCCTCCGGGGAGGGTCGTTAGCCTGGGTGGACCCCGGAGTAGTCACGGAGCACCGACTGAGTGGAGTCACCCCCCAGTTGGGTTCCTTACTCTCAGGAAGGCTATGGTTACTATTACCTCGGGTAGGGTCAGTGGTCTTCGGACATTGATCTTGATTTTGAGAAGACTCGGATTGAGACCTGGGTAGCACGCGTGACAGGATTGGTTGTGTGAATTATATGTGTATATGATATAAATATGATATATGATATGTGATGTGTGGTTACACAGGTTTTGGGCAGTGGCCCGTACAGTGGAGTCTTTATGGTTCTTTTAATATTTGTTTTGGGCTTAGCTCCCACCTATGGTTTTTCTGGATAACTGGTTTTCGAATGCATGCATACTTTTTAGTGAAGGGTACAAATGTCTTTCTTATGGAAATGTTTTTATAAACTCTTATTTTGTCCACTCACAGTTTTTAATGTTTTGACTGCCCTTCAGGTTGACATCGGATGTGGACTGTAGCAGAGGCCGAGATATCACATACCTCCTCCGGATCCTGGCGTATTCTGATAGCCCGGGAGTGCAAAGGTCGGAAATATCCCTTGTCTGACACTTTGTGTCAGACGGGAGCAGGGTCATCCTGCACTAATCCCGGGGGGATTAGGATGGGTCCTGTCAACGTGGTATCAGAGCGGGGTTATCTCTATTCGAACAACCGTGGAGCTCTTGGAATGTATGCAGGTCGAGGATGTGATATCTCAATGGGCTACAGTTCGTGATCAACCTGATGTTGGGGTGCCGATACGATAGTTAGTAGGATCGAATCATGGAATGTCTTGGTTCGGTACTAGATGCCGGGGTTGCCATAGTTCTGTCGAGGATGACAGTGTGGGACCCTACAGAAAGGATGAACATAATAGTATTTTGGGGTTGTGATCGTGAGACGATTAGTTGGGATCGTCTTCACGATGTCGTAGGATCGGTTCCGACGACTGGTTGGGAGTTGTGACTATCCGATGATCGGATTTGGTTGAGTTAGATGGATTTACTGCAGTCTGCAGTTAGCAATTGGATTCGGGGAATCCTAGTTTGATTGTTGGCAGGATTGGATTGACGTCTTTGCGATGTCGAGACCGCGGAGTCGGTTAGATTGTCGATTTTACTACTTTTCGCAGTGGGTTCAGGGAACTCTAGGCATGTTTATGGAACTCTACCTTGGGTGTATGGTTCGGAAATGTGAGTTGACGAGTGGTTTGACTTGGAAGACTATTTGGATTTGGATTCGTTAACCGGTCTAGTCATGTCAACTTGCGATGGGACTGCACTTCGCAGTCGAGGTTGTACTTATCGGTTAGACTTAGTTGGTCGTCGTACTACCCTAGTTGTGATGGATTGTTGGTGCAGCTAAGGTCGTAGGAGACCTAGTAGACGACATTGGTCAGTCGATTTACGACTGGTTGGTGATTGGTTGAGCAAGTTATCAGGGTTGGTACTTGTCGATGGGATCCCTGAATGGGATCCGGAGTGGTTAATACGGGCGGTTGATTCCGTTGGATGCGAATCTCGATAGCGATGTCTAGTAGTTAGGCCTTCACGAGTGTATGGCAGGCACTACTACCGAGAGTGGTTGTAGTTACGGTTGTTGGGAATCGGGGACGTTCGGGGAACGTTTTCCTTTTCTCGTATGAGTTATCAAGATGACTGTACCCATAGGTGTTGGGTACGAGGGAGGCAGAGTTTCTCCTATTCAAACAGAGGTACGAGATCGTCGTTCGGTATGAGCGGAGATCCAGGGTGTCAAATTTGCACCCTGTGTGCTGATACTGATACTGGTGTTAGTATGCTGCTACTAGTGTGGATGCCTGTGTGCTGATACTAGTGCAGGTGATAATGCGTTGGTGCTGGTACTAGCGTTGGTGCTAGTGCTGGTGATTGTGATGACGGTGAGTCACGAGTCGGGATGTGACTCCATCGAGTTACTTATATGTTGTTTCCAATTTTATTGGAATTTTGGAATCGCGAGAGGTTGCGATTGAGGTGACACGAGGAATGCGGATTTTCCGCATTGATAATGAGTATTTCGAAGTTAAGTGACTAAGATTTCTCATTTTCTGCTTGGTGACAGACGATGTTGGATTACGTGACGTGGTGAGTGCAGCGAGTTTTGATTACATTCACGTAGGATGGAATTTGTTGTCATTATCTTGGATCATCCTTGGTTTTCCTCGATGGGATGACAAGGATCAATACGAACTGATTCGGGAGAACCCACAGTCTCGACGTGTCTCGTCGTTGACTAATCTATTTAGATGTGGGAAATGGTCTAGGACTTTGGGCATTGTGACGATCCTCGATCGTGATGTTCATGGTCGGATGACGTAGTGTTGGATCTGGATCGTGATCTTGATGATCCAGATGGCTAGAGAGT